>JAOTON010002108.1:0-266264 GCA_034440635.1 Lepas anatifera | reverse complement strand
TTGTGAAGCTCAAATCGAGGTCTGGCTACACAATGACAGAATTTTTTATATTAACTACATGATTCTGATGAAGGGCTGTGCCCGAATATACAATCTTCAGTGCTTTTTTACATTTGCCCTCGAGGGGATAAGGCCTGTGAACACCTTAACGAATTTATCATTATACTCCTCGCCGCAGCACTCCAAAACCTATCACCGTTTGAAAAAAGCTGACTGATTAAAACAAACAACCCCCGATCGACAATCTTGGATCCGCCTATGATCGGCGGTAACGACGAATGGCGCTCCACCGACAGTAGCGAGGGTGGCGCTTGGATGGTCCGAGGCACCGTCGGTAACGAAGAAGATGGTACTCGGAGGGTCCGAGGCACCGGCAGGGGAGAGGGGGACGAATTGAGACCTTACCTCCAATGTCGAGTCTGGTTGACTGGGCTCCACGGTTAGTAGAGACACTACTGGCCCTTCGTCCCCGGCGCAACCCCGACATCGTAGAGAGAGAAATGTACATAACATACCATATGTTACAGCATACACTGATTTCGGGAGGAAGGCGCTTCTCCCGAAAATCCCTCTTGCACACCGGTCCGAAATGGAATCTGCTGTCCCTGAGCTGGGAACAGCAGTCGTGAGCCCCAGGCGGCACTGAATTGGAGCGAAAGTGATAAGCCAGGGGGGCAGTATTCCAATAGAGCCGAGGCGGTAGCGATGAGTTGGAGGTGTCATGGAACAGGGTGACAGTGATATTTCGAGTATATTACTGGTGGGCCACTGTCAGCAGTGATGAGCCAGGTGCTGTTTGAATCAGGACGGCAGTGATAAGTCAGGGCAAAGCATGAATTAGGGGTGGGTGATAGGCAGGAGACGTGCAGTGATTAACCAAGGCGGCATAAATCAGGGTGCTAGTAGTGAACCGGGGGCGGCATGAATCAGGGCAGCAATGCTGAGCCGGGGGCGACGCACGTATTAGGGGTAGTCATTATGATTGGGTGTGCTCGCTCACCCCAAAGAGATAGAACATTTTACCCCTGGCTGACACTAAAACAGTAAAAAAGCACGGAAGCAGCAGTCTACCATTTACTCGGTTTTGGAGAATTCCTCCAATAGGCAAACAGACGATTAGGAGCGATATTTGGCTGCTGTTTGCTTTCTGGAATGGTGTTACAGATTCCTGCTGACAAAACTGTGCTGACAGCAGGACTTAAGTTTGGCTGGTTTTGGAGGGCCATGGTCTCCTCGGCAGTGATAAACCAGGGACCGCAGTGATCAGCAGGGGGGGGGAGAGAGCAGCGAGGATTCGAGGGAGGAAGTGTCTAACCAGAGCCGGCTCATAATATATGGGTTGATTAAAAAAACGGGGACTGTATTGATTAGCCAGGAGCGGCGTAAATCAGGCAGTAGTGATTAATCAGGGCGGCAGTGATGAAACAGGGGAGACACTGATCAGCCAGTGGGCAGGAGTGATGAACCAGGGGCGGCAGTGATCAGCCGGGAGAAGGTCCACCATCATATTGGTGTTTTAGGGTACACCGATATATAGGGTCCTACGGCGCCCATAGCACTAAATCAAATACGTAAATAGGACATTTCCACGAGCTTCCCACAAGTCAGGTGGTAAAACAGGTCAGGTTGTGAATATTGTATGAGAAGATTATATAAAAAGAAATTAATTAAATACATAAAATACAATATAAATACTGAAAAAATGACTTCAGCACTTTTACAAGACATACTAAGGTCACCGACTAGGTAAAATGAGAATTGACGTGATGTAAAAACTGAAATACTATTAGAATGAATATATGACATTAATACTAACGCGCCTCAGATATGACATGATGCTAGTGATATTCACAGAAGCATGCTCCCCCACAACGCTCACAGTCCAGATATCCCCAGGATGCTCACTGCCCCGGGAGACGGCAGTGACGAACCAGGGGTGAGAGTGATTAGCCAAGGGCGGCAGCTATCAGTCAGGGGCGGCAGTCATCCGTCAGGGGGCGGCAGTGATCGGCCAGGGGTAGTTATCAGTCAGGGGAAGTTATCCGTCAGGGGCGGCAGTGATCAGCCAGGGGGCGGCAATATCAGTTAGGTGGCGGAAGTTATCAGCCAGGGGCGGCAGTGCTGAGCAAGGGCGGCAGTTATCAGCCAGGGGGTGGTATTTATCAGCCAGTGGGCGGCACTGATCAGCCAGGAGCGGCAGTGTTCAGCCAGGGGGTCGCAGTTACCAGCTAGGGAGCGGCAGTATCAGTCGGGGACGGCAGCGATCAGCCAGGGGGCGGCAGTAATCAACCAGGGGGCGGCAGTTATCAGTCAGGGGGCGGAAGCGATCAGCCAGGGGCGGCAGTGATAAGCTAGGGGCGGCATTTAGCAGTCAGGGGCGGTACTTATCAGTCAGGGGCGGCAGTGATCAGGCAGGGTCGGCAGTTATCAGCCAGGGGCCGGCAGTTATCAGTCAGGGGGCGGCAGTTATAAGTCAGATGACGGCGGTAATCAGCCAGGGGGCGGAATTTAATGAACCACGGGCGACAGCGATTAGCCAAGGGGGCGACTGTGACGAACCATGGGCGGCAGAGATCAGCCGGGGGCGGCAGTGTGACCAGGGGCGGCAGTGACCAGCAATCTGATCAGTGATGAGCCAAAGGCAGCAGTAATCATCCGGGGGGGGCAGCAGTGATTAACTGTTGGTGGCAGTGGCGGCACAAATCATGGCAGAAGTGATGAGATAGGGATGGCACTGTTCAGAGCAGCGGTGATAAGCCAGGGGCGGCACATGTATTGGGGGTGCTCAACACATGATTGGGGGTGCTCAAATTAGGATTGGGGTGCTCAGGCACCCCCAAAGAGATAGAAAATTACACCCCTGCTCTTCAGCACTCTATTCTGTAACAAGCAGGGCCCTTTTACCCATCAGGGCCCTTTTGGCGCTGTCGCAGGGGCCCTTTTCGGGCGCCGCCCCCTGAGCAAAATCCTGGCTACGCCCCTGGCCAAGCCCGTTAGAAGACTTTTTACTGATCATGCAATTGACCAGGTGCTGGAGGAGGTCAAAACTCACTAGGCTATATTGGGTTCCAAATGTCAACTTTCGGCCTTTTGCAATGTTCTCTATTTTATGGAAAGTGCAGAAGATTGTAAATGCCTCAAAACACAACCCTCTACAACGTTTGGCTACCAAAACGTGGCGTAAAGTCACGGTATGGCTGTATTTCACTTGATATTTGCTTTGCCAGGACAATAAGTGACCTCTCAAGGTCATGTATTGATAAAGAGTCAAACAATTGCATGCCATCGGAAATTTCAGGTCATGGGCAACACGCTGTATTTTACCGCATCTTTCTACCTTTCTTAGTTTCCAAACGGCTATGGGGGTCCAGATGAACCCCCGCGCCGGTAGGGCAAGGGTGTAAAATACACCCACCCGGCAGGGCGAGGGTAAGCCAGCGCCTTATACCACTCGGCCAGGCTACAATAAGCCTTTTAGCCCCAAGCAGAGTTTAGGATACTGATAAAGCGTCTACCTACCGATCAATTTCGAGATTCCGACTACCACTGGTTCTGCCAGCCGATCAAATGCCCGAGCACGATGCTTGGCCCGCCTGCGTCCGAGAAGTCAGCTCTCAACCTGCCCACCCGTGGACCGGATTTAAAGCCGCGTAGGGCTGCAGGCGGAATAGACGCGGGGTATCCCGCCCAGCCCACCCGCAGCCCACTCCTAGCCCACCTGAATTGTTTGCTGTGTTGAGGCCTCTGATGGCCAGCATGAATATTTCTATGAGCTCTGAAAAAGCCTTCTCCAGCATTGAAAGTTTTGCAGTCCCAAAGTTTCCAGCATGGCGCTGCAGGTCCTGGGCATATTTACATTTTTGAAGGGCTGGATTGATTCTCCCGAGCAATGAACCGCTTATGTGTCAAATCAGCTCTAGGACCAATAAGCGTCTTCTCAATCAGGGGTTCATAAAACCGGGACTGAAAAAGTCTTTAGCTTTTTGTCGACTGACTGATTCGAGAAAGATTCAAGTGCTCGAATCATATTGTTCGAACCGTGCTGGTATTGTACTGTATTGTAATGCTCCATAGGACATTCGCTCAGACGCTCTTGGGAACACCTGAGGGCAGCCTCAGGGCCCCCTGAGACTAACTCCTGGAGATGTCCTAGACCAACGCCCCTGATACTAAGAGTCAGGTCTCTGAGACTGACTCTCGGGGCCCTCCTTGCACCAAAACTAAAAGACCCTCTGAAAGTAATTCGGACTTCCGAGTCTAGTTCTTGGGGCCCCTAAAACTAGCTCTGGGCCCCCTGTGACCCACACTTGACTGCACTTACCAGGCTAATTCTCGGCCCCTCCCCGAGTATCTGTCAGGGGCCTCTTATACCAAAACTGAAGGGGCCCCGAGAATATCTCGGGGCTTCTAAGATAAGTTCTCGGCAGCACCTCTGAGACTAACTATCGGACCCCCAGATTTGGTCTCTGGGGCCCCTGAGACTGAGTCACGGGGCATCCAGGTTAGCTCTTGGGGTCCCCTGAGACTACTTCTCGCGGGGCCCCTGGGACTGACTCCCGACAGTCATTTGAGACTAAGTCTGGGGCACGCCCTGAGACAAAGACTCGGTGGGGGGGGGCTGCGACTGAGTCTTTGTCGCTTCTGAGATTAGGTCTCGGAGGCCCCGGATTTTCCCTCAGGAGCCTAAGGCTAACTCGGGGCCCCCTGAGACGGACTCTCAGGCCCGTGAGACCAAAACTCAGGAGCACTTCTGGGAATTACTCTCAGAGTCTCAAGATTAGCTTTCGGGTGCTCATCATCATCATGGTTAGGATTTAGGGGCGCGCCAACGTCAGGGTCATATGGCACCCACTTTCGGGTGCTCCTGAATCCTGATACTGACTAGTACCGGGGGCCCTTCTGAGCAGACTTCTTGAGTCGCGACTCAGAGTCGGAGTCGACTCTGAGTCGGCTCAAGTTTTGTTTGAGTCAGATTTGAGTCGACTCACGTCCAGATTTGGGTTGAGTCTGAGTCGAATCAAGTGCTCGACCAGTTGAGTTGAGTCAGAATCAGAGTCAGCCTCTAAGCTGTTAGTCAGGAGTTGAGTCGACTCAACACTCTTTTTTCTTAACAGATGTGATCACATGACTGACACTTAATAAATTTTCATGACTTATTTTGAAAGATTTTATATTGCAATTTGCTAGTAGTAGGTAATTTACTATTTTCACATCCCCACTACACTCATCCTGGGATCAGTCATTAACACCGATAAGTTGTGTAAATTATACAGTCTCAAAACTACACACAATTGCTAGTTGTTTTCCATTTAATATTTGCAATAGCATGCAAAATCATACAGAAAAAATGCAATTTGGCACACATTCAGACTTTTTTACCTTGAGGGTGCACACCATACAAGGTCCTAAGCTGATAATCATGCAATAATTCACTCTTAAGAAGTCACATCTTTATTTTCTATTTTCTTGCTTCAGTTGACTGAAAAAACTAAGTACCTGATATAAGCGTCAGATAGAGGATATCAAAATTCTTGTTTTGAACATAAGCCATGAAATGGGTCAAAACGGAAACTGAAAGCCTCAATAAGCTGTTTTTTTCAAAATACTTTCTTGATTGGTCATGGTTTGAGGACATCACCTAGTAGATAATATCAACACTGACAACACAGCACTGTACCTACTGTCCTCTGTATACGGAAAGTAAGACTTAGTCCTATCCCTGGCATTCCCTACACATCAAGTCTCTCACAAACCACCACTCTTTAAATTATGCTAATTATTATTTACCTATTTACCGCCCGCCCACTGCACAACATACCACTACAGCACCCCCTGCACCCCACGTACGCCACGCCAGTCACAAAACCACCATTGTGCGCTGTAATATGTTAGCTTTTCTTTATTTTGTGGCCTGATTATAGCCTGAGGGAATTATTTTCTTAGTTTTTGTAAGTCACGTGACTTTTGAAGTGCTATTTATTGTCATCTTTTGTGTCGTCGGAGGTTAGGTTCGCGTAATGTCTTTAGTGCGCCATCTGCAGTATTCTCTACACCTTTTTTGGGAGGATGACGCGATATCGTTCATTGTTTGTTTTGTTTTTATTGAGGTTATGTACAGGTTCGGTTCAACTCGGCTTAGTATTTATTTCGAAGCTTAATTTGTCATAGAATTGTTCAGAATGCAATGGGGCAGGAATTGCCACTCAAAATGTCAAATTTTCAAACATTGAATCCTTTTCTTTGTGTTTGAAACCTTGCTTATTGCCTCAATTATGACTAATCATGAAGGACATACTTTCAAAATGAGAAGCCCTCAAGCCCTTCATCTCACTCACAGGTTCGGACTTAGCACCTTTCTTCATTCGTATGCAGACATAATTTATGTCATGAAGTAATGCATTTTAATCGACATTTTATGGAAAGAAATGTGCAGTTATTTAATAGTTCATCTCATGAATAAATGTACTGGAATGTGTGTACTATGAAAGGAAATGTGCATCTTCTGTGTACATACTTGCCCCCCCATTCTGAGTCGGAGTCGACTCTGACTCAATGCTTATTTGAGTCGGAGTTGATTCGAATCACTTCTGGGTTTGGGTTGAGTCGAGTCGGCTCACCATTTTCAACACAGCGAGTCGAGTCAGAATCAGAGTCAACCTTTAAGCCGTGAGTCAGAGTTGAGTGGACAAAAAAATTTGAGTCGTCAACAAGTCTGCCTCTGAGACTAACTTTTGGGCGCTTCCCGAAACTGATTCTCAGGGACCATGAGACCAAATTGTTGGGTGCACAACCTGAGGAACACTGCAGTACAAACGAGACTAACTCTCGGGCCCCAAGGGCTCCTGAGAGAAGCGCCCTTGAGGCTATGGGACCCCTAAAACCAACATCCATGATACTTGAATGACCCGATACTTGGTAGCACCCATGCATGGGTGCTGCCATGATCATGGCCATGATACCAATTCTTGGGTCCCCACATTAGCTTTCGGGGCCACTGAGAGGATGTCCCCTAGACCAAAACTGATGATAACTTGCATTTCCCGAGATTAGTTATCAGGGGCTACTGAGACCGATTCTCGTGGCCCCCTCTGGGGTTGGAGGGCCCTGAGACCGATTCGGGGTTCCTTATAAACGAATCTTAGGGGCCTCTGAGACTGACTCTGGCAGGCACCCTGGTCAGAAAATTATTTGCAGTGCTTAAGATCGGCATAATGTGGGTTTGCGGACCCCTACGACCCCTTTGCCTACGTCACTGTCCTAAATATATTGTTATTTTTGGTAGTAATTTATCCAGGGACAAATATGATGGGAAATGTATCAAATGGCAGCAGTAACGGTGGAACATCCGAGTCTAGGGAGGGGGGCACCATGGGCGTTTCAACCCATTTCTTTTTAGTGAACGCCATAGGGCTAGTGTCAAAACTTCTCATCTCAGGGAGGCACCGTGGCCCAGTGCCCCCTCCCCCAGTTCCACCACCAGTGAACGGCAGTTGGGTATGAAAATTGTTAGAAACGGAAATCCCCGTTCTGTTTCTTCAAGAGGGGTCTGGAATCAGCACCTGCCTAAATTTTGAGATGGGGAAGGGTCTGATCGAGCGTGACAAGGCGTTACATGGGGAGGGGGCGTAAGAAGATTAGATTAGATAGATTTATTTTCTTCCATTGTCACACTTTGTAAGGCCACATACACTTCGAGATTGGCGCCGAAGCCAAAAGGCTTAATTCTTGGCGCCACTCTCAACAATAACAATACAAAACAGCATACATACATTGACATTAACACTTGGAATCATGCTCACATGCAAACATCCAACCAAAATAGATACATTTTCTGAAATGTCCAGAGTACTCACTCAGTTCCTGACCCGTCTGGGGCAGCACTGTGGGCGGAGGCCCACCGGACGCGTCCACCGCCATGGCCGCCACCCAGCGCCGCACTCGCCGGCGCCCCGTAACCGCTCCAGTTCTCAAAAGAATCTCTTCGTTTTAGTCAATAAGTTTTGGAAAGCGTAGAAATGTGAACAAAAAGCAACAAACAGAAAGCAAACAAATGTGTGCTACGTAATTACGCAGGGCCTCAAAACGCAAAAGTAAAATATGGTACACTGTACCTGATCTGGAAGGAAAGATAAAATACAAATGGCAGCACAGCTTGGCAGCTCTTCCCGGATCAGCTACGTTGCACAGGAGAGGGACAAATGGAGGTCGGTGGCAAGGCGGGAGTGAGGGGAGGGTAGTTGAGTTGTGATATTGAAAGTTAGGGTGCACTGATAGTAGTGAGCGAAGTTGCGATATGTTCTGCGTGTAGTGGTTGATTTCTGTCCTACCTAACAACGACATACCGCCCAGATTTGCAGTGTGATACGTAGATACCAGTTACGTTGGGCGCCTGCTTCGCTGGTGTTGCGTAGGTAGATTGAGAGCACTGCGTTGGAGTGCCGCATCCGATCCGAGGCGTTGGATTTGTTGGATGGAATACTTTTCATGGACAGGCAAAGTGAGGAGGGTGTGATTTTTTCTTAAGTGCTCTGGATGTGAACTGCGTTACTTCAGCATTTGGTGAGGGTAGTGCAATATTATACGTACCTACCTACTTACCTGATGTAACGACCCAGGCCTACAGTGAATGCTCATCAAAGAAATCAAAGCTAAGCTTGGAACAGTGAGTGCAATGGTTGAATATTCCTAGCCCAGACTGCTACAGGGGAATGATCCCAAATTTCCAACCCTGTAGAAAATGGAAAAGCCAGGAAGTTATCAGTTTGACCACTGCTGCAGTGTTGGAAGAAACATGAGTGTTATGATAAAGTTAAGCAGTGTGCAGAGGGCGAGACACATATGCGGTCAGAAGTGGTTTGTGACATTTGGCATACTGCTGTTGATGTGCTTGTATGTGAATGGTGAAAATGTAGGAGGTGGACTGAGGGTTGGACTTAACTCTTTGAGGATACCTCCGCGGGCAAGATTGCCCCGGGATACAGGTCATGGTCAAGAACAAAATGAAACATGGATCATTGGAAAAGTTGCCAACCAAAATAGTAAGTACAAATTCAGTTGACACTCAAGCTGATTAATTAAGTTACCAGTTGATTATGTTAAAAGTTGATTGCCAGCATACATTAAGACAAGTGCGATTTTCCTGTGAAGTATTCCTATAGTTAGCAGATGATTTCAGGGCATTAAAATATTCACGCTATTTTTCCTCTATACCTATGCTCATAACTTCCCCTTCAAAAGTGGGGCTTGTGGACAAGTTTCTCCCCCTGTTCCATGTGGTATTTGTTGGACTATATTGCAAGGTAATTTTTATAGAAAACATTCGGGGACACAATTCTTTCAGAAAATGTATGCCTTGTGCGTTTCATGCGAAGATAATATTTTCTATCACTAATGCTGAAAATTAGTTTGATCTGGGTAGTGGTTCATTTAATGACATATTTCTTATGATTGCTACTATTTTGATAATCTTATCCCCAAGCTATTGCAGGTTTGACTTTAGTGGGCAAAGCCTCACTAAAGATTTAAGGAACTTGTTCATTGGTGATTAATACTCCTTTATAATTCTAATGAGTTCTTATTCATAGTGATAATTTCAGTGACAAATAGACAATGACAAGCTTGAAACAATAACATGATTGAAAATATATTTAGAAGTAGAATGTTTTGCAATATTGACTTAAAAACTAAATAACATTGTAAAATTTGCACTTTTAAAATCTATATTCTCTTCCTCCTCCTTTAAAATTTCTTTGATCTCCATAGCTATCCAGAATTTCTTCACTGGCAGGATATTGGCCTCAGGTACCTTGTTAGCTCTGGGTCTGACCTGGGTCCCATGAGCAGTCAGAAAGCAGCTCTGATGCTGGCTCACTGCTTCTATGGGGACCCACCAGCCATGTCCCTGAATTTGGCGCAATATCTCACCAGGGCGTTTTGCAAGGGCTGAAGATGCTGTGAGCATGTTTATTTCTGTAGCCTATGTTGCGTTTTGTGTTGGATGCTGGTTTTGATGAGTATAGCTTGATTTGTGTTATAAATTGCCATGCATTGAGTATTTGTGAATATGCTGTTCAATAGCCACAAATGTCAGGCTGAATTCATTTCTGAGCCACAATTTTAGCATGCATTGGAATGCTGTTAGGTTTAACATTACCTCAGGCCATAGAGTCATGCTGGTAACCACCCTGTGGTATGGGCTTATTTGATTTAATGGCCTCCTTTGTCTAGAGGAGAATTATTTGATTTGTTTGATGTATTGGATATACATGGAGATTTCCATAGATATTTGACATCACTCTTAAAAAAGCTCATTTCATTTTCAAAGCTCTTATCATTTTCTACCTGACCATGCTTTCCTGAATAGTTATTCACAGCTGGGTTAAGTGAATAGCGCCATCTTAAAACTAGTTCTTTTAAAACCCTAATTCTTGCCAAATTTTGATGTCTTGAAATATGTATCAGTTGATATGACTACTTTATACTCCATTGTACTCTACATTTTTTATATGGCTTAACCCTTGTTTGAAATGTCATCAATAGAGGCTGGAATTTTGTGCGTCTTATGAGCCATCTCAGTACATTTTTAATGTGGAAAATATGCCAAAATATAGGATGAATATAATAACAAAATCAGTTCAGGAAAATGGAGCCCGAAAATGGCACCCTTGAAGATGTGTCCAGATGTGAAGAAACCATTTCATGCGCTGCGGAGTGGTTCCAAAGTGCCCCCCCTCCCCACCTACTTTCCCCGCGACGGCAGGAGAACTGAACTTTAGGCAGCTGAACCCCCGCAAACACTTATCAACCCATTCTCAGGGCATTCACCCCAGGGCTTTCGACCGGATGACGTCGCCTATTACCTATGACTTAGGTATATTATGAGTTCATAGTAAGGGTAACCAATGTTAAGGTCGGAGGGTAGGGTCATGGGCCAAGTTGAAACCCTATTTTCCGTCCAACGGTGACCATAGTGCCAGTTATAGCGCACATCACGGAGAAGATATCACATTGAAACGTCGTAGGTCAATGAACTGGAATTGCCTTGACACCACACTTTCAGGGAACATAATGCGGAACCTTCCCTCTGTGAGCTTAGTCCGCTTTCAGTGTATTAATGATTTATTCCCGCTTAATCACGGCATTTCCCAGAAGTTCCCTTGCACGGCCCAGATTTTTACTTTGAAGATATTGACATAGGTTTATAAAAGTTGGCTACAATGTAGATCACCATCGCCCTGCCACACTCCTAAACGAAATCCTTTCCAACTCTCTTGATTTTAGAGATCTCGGGGGGGTACTTCAGGACCCCGTCCTCTACTGCGCTGTTTAAGCTATTCTTAGAAACCAATTTGTTTGTACTGCGTATGTTTAAGCAACCAAAATGTTTTTGTGGCAAGGCTCTTGCTAAAACAGGGACTGAGACTTCGCGGCCAGCTGTCAGGAGGGGCCTGTTTTGTTTATACTGGCTGCGAATGAAGTGAGAACATCGGCTTTCACATCCAGTGGCGTGGGCAAGGGATGACGCGTGGAACCATGTTCCATCTTTTTTATGCTTTACCATACATAAATATACGTGTCTGCCCGGGACGCATTTCTAACAACGCCGTTGCTTACTGTCCGTTTCCTCCCGAAATAAAGACACCGACAACCGAGTGTGTCTCCACCCACCGAAATGCAGGGAGGACGGAGGTTATCAGTGAAGTTTTTCTCTCCGATGACAGAAAGGTACTCCCTCTAAAGCCGAAAAGTCTTTGGTCTTAGACTGTAGATGTCCTGCGCGTACTGCCATCTATAATTTAATTGTGTTACCATTTTGACTGAAATTCGAACATTTCCTAACAAGAAGTGGGGGGAACGCATCTTCTCACCCCGTCTCGATTTCGACGCCCATGCCGACATGATAGTAAGGCCTGCACCGTCCCTTGGGCCTGACTGAAGAGGAATCTACCTTTGAAACACGTGGAATGAAATCCAACACTGCCTATTTTGTAGATAAGTTTAAGAAAGCCTAGTGTGTGTAAGGTCCAAACGTGTTTTTAGACAACCTTGCGTATATATCATTTTTGACAGGATTATGATTTAATTGGCATAAAGTCATATATGAAAACATACAATTCTGGTTGGTGTTTACCAGATGGAATGTAAATAAAGTACCAGACGGTGCTTTTTTGAATAATTTTCTAGAAGAGTTTAGTTTTGAGGATCAAGAATGCTTCGGTCATCCCCCTGCCAAATAATAATGGGGTAACACTTTTGTCGTATTTTCTCTACTGACTTATTCTGCTGGGGCTGCGATAAGAATGTTCGTAAAAAGAGGTTATTTGGCTCTCATTCCTGCAGTGAATGAGTAAATTTGTGACTTAGCCTTTGCACCAACAGCTAAGCGCATCCCTCTTGCAGTTGTTAATCCCCAGATCACTGGGGCACGCACTGGGGCTCCATGGCACGACAACCACTGGCGTCATAGGGTTTCGCCAATGTTCACCGTGTTGGCGATATATATTGTAGACCAAGAACTCGTCATTCAGTATTCCGGCCCACGCTTTGAACCCGGCGCAGCAGCATGGAAATCCCTCCGTCCGGAGACTGTCTGGTGGGGGACGTTGGTTTCAGTGGACTGAAGCCCCGTTGGATAGACTAATCTATAGGAGTTGTAGGTGTGTCACAAGTGATTCATTGGATTCCACGATAAAGTATACTCTGGAATACCTTGCAATATGAATGAGAGGTTGAAAACTCCATTGGAATAGAACAGTTAGCATACCCGACTGCCGTTTCATAAATGCCTTATTATATCTGTCCCTGCATAAATTGCTACACGGAGTAACGGTTTATTTGGGTAGGTAGCGCTTCATGCTGCTTGTTGTTCGAAGTTTCAGAGCTGATATTAAATGGCGTAGTCTCGTTACCACAAATAGCCCACCCGGTCTCCCCCTCCCTTCCCAAGGCGTTTTCGTCACTTTTAAGCATCCAAGGCGTGGCATGCAGCTGTAAGAGTGGTGTGGGCTTACATTGCGGTGTGTGACCACAAACGGGAAGTTCACGCATGGGACGGGAAAATGCAAATGAGCCTGCATAACAAAAAACTGTGAGAACGACATTCCGGAGCCCGAAAAGCCCTCATGGTAGATCGGATTCACCCGCTCCCCAGGACACTATTTTGATTGAGAAACCCCCATAGTGCGTTAACTTAGCACCCCCCGCTGCTAGACTAGAATTGGAATAGCGTAGCTGCAACCAAATCGCGTAGAACGTGGTGCAGGTCAATTAAGGTAATAAATCAGCATCGTGCAAGGTCGGTATGACCTCAAATAATGCTCCCAACATATCCTCAGTGCCATGAAGCTTTAAAGCCATCAAATGAAGTCCGTTACGACGTAATTTTCTTTTAAAAGACATATTAAGGGTCAAGCTAGGTTATTTAGTCAGGTCAAAAGTGTCGTTTCAGATCCAAGGCACAAATAATGGCACGAAATATATCTTAGATAGGTGATCAGCTTTATTTTGACATCCATATCAGCTATGTTGTAGCGTATCCGCACGAAGGTTACTTCCAACGTGCGTTTTTACCCTAGGTGATTGCCTCTGTGACCTGTTACTAAATCTCAGGTACAAAAAAATCTCCCACAATTGGCTAGCTTATACCATAAGGACCCCCAAGAAAAAATTGAAGTTAGGATTAAAAGGATTAAAAAAAAATATTTATTTTAAGTATAGGTCCCATGGCCAAAACTATCCTGAGGTCAAAGTTTTTTTTACCCGGCCCGTTCTATCTTCTGTCCAGTAATATCAATTTAGATTAATTTCGATCAGCCACTATTTCCGCGTCAATGTTTTTGTTGACCTCAAAACTTTGATTACCTATATCTGGTGATCTCTTTGACCTTGGGACCTGAAAATCCTCACAAATTTTTCTCTTGTATTGGGTGTCTTTGGTACACAATTTTGTGGAAATCTTAGGGCTGATGGTGAACTTTGTCGCGCTTCCTAGACGATT
This sequence comes from Lepas anatifera, assembly GCA_034440635.1. NCBI lineage: Eukaryota > Metazoa > Arthropoda > Thecostraca > Lepadidae > Lepas > Lepas anatifera. The sequence continues at coordinate 252,268 of JAOTON010002108.1, read as the reverse complement.
TGTCCTGGAATGACCCATATGGTGATGATTTATCCCTGACTACACCGAGGCGCGCTACGCTAGTCACCAATCGCCATGGGTGCGCAACAAAAATACTGTCGATTTAGGCTTTGGTATGCTGAGGGAAAGATTACGTTGCATATACCTGTAGATGCTAAACGTGTGGTTGTTTTTAAGTGACGTGACCTTAAAGTTGCGATGCTTTGTCATCTGCTATCCCATCCGAGTTTATATTCCTATTGTCTTGAACGATGCATTGTCTGCTGCTCCTCTTGACACCCTACTTTGTAACGACAATTTTTGGAGCATCAGTGCCATCCATTCTTTTGATCTGTTGAATGAAAAAAGTGTCGAAATTAAGCTAATCAGAAGTAAAAATCCAGCTAAAGCTTTGTTGAATCTGGCCTGAGCTTGGCTACGGTGGAGTTAGACTTCTTCCAAAAGGCGTTTTCCCATATATGTTTTGAGAGGATGGGCGAGTTATTTGTTTTGTGTTTTATAGGTACGTTGTGTAGGATGGGCTTCTAAGCTAGTATCGTCACAGGATTGTTCAGAATATTTTTGGAAAACGAATTTCTGCTCAAAATTTCATAATGTAAAATATTTATTCCTGTTCTTTACATTTGAAACTGTTTTTTATTGCTTCAAATGTGAGTTTACTTCTAAAGGACATGCATTCAAAATGAAAAGCCCTTGGGCCCTTGATCCCACTAACCTTTTAGCAATTAGCATCCTTTTTAATTCCCACGATTTAGGAACAACTTATATCATAATTAAATGCATTATAATGTGTATGTTATTCAAGGACATGTACAGTTAGTGTGCGCATACTTTGTCATCATTTTGAGTCGAGTGGACTCCGACTCAACGTTTATTTATTTAAGAGTTGAGTCGACTCACGTCTGGATTCGGACTGAGTCACAGACGACTCACCGGCTCAACGCAGCGAGTCGAGGTATAATCAGAGTCAGCCGCCAATCTGTGAATCCGAGTTGAATTGACTTAAAATAAATTTGAGTTGTCAACAAGTCATGGTACCGGAAAGTTTTTAGAAATCATTGTTCCAGCCGGAGAAGCTGCCATTTCTGTTCGGTGGCAGTGCCAGGGGGTGTTCAGCCACTCCTTTAAGCATTTTCGTAGCTTTTCCGAAGTTGGCTACACATGTATATTGGTACCCTGTACCCTGTACATTGGTGAAAGGTTTGCCAAAGTCCGGGCTAAACAGCCCGCCCGCTTTATCTTCCATAAAGGCCGAGCTACATTGCACACTTTCTGCCTTTTCACTTTTTCATTTTGTAATCACAATTTTTCCTTTTTAACCACGTGTTTTGCTTTTTTACTTTTTCACTTTTTCACTTTCCGCTTTTTTTCACTTTTCTCATCGAGTCTCGCAGCTTGTTTCCTGTGTCTTGGACAGAAAAACTTATCAGGTGGGCTTCAAATCATATCGCGGGTGCCGATTTCCTCATCCGGGGGAGGGGGAAGGTGGGAGGCGACATTTCAGCGGGTAGCGTCGATATGGCGTCACATTGCTAAATATTCCCCAGGTGTGGTTCACTATAAGTATGTAAAAACCGAGCCATGTATGCACATGCCTATTACCAACCCAGCCACAGCAGCAAAGCAGCGTATCAATCATTGAACACTATTTGCCTGCTCGAACACTGCCAGCGTTTGTCGCAGTCGCCCAAGGATTGCGAATGACTGTTCAAAAACCAAATATTGGCCGTGTTCAAATATTTTAACTTTTATCTTTCTCACTTTTTAAGTACGTTTTGTGTTTTAACCTTTTCACTTTTCCTTTTTCTATTTTTTTACTCACGCTTTTTCACTGTTTGACTACGCTTTGTGCATTTTACTTTTTCACTTCCTCACTTTTTACTTTTTACTCAGTGTAGCTGCACCATTGGATTTCAATGGCTTGAACTTCGTGCTCGTGAGTAGAAAGTGAAAAAGGGTGATTAAAAAGGGGAAAATGCGCAGTGTAGCGCCTGTACTTAAGACAGGGATCCCCGAACGTGGCCATTCTATATGCCCCGTTAGTCGAATGATAGTCGCCATTGGCTCAGATGACGAGATTATTCACTTCTGGGAACGGGCCTCGCGCTTGACGAGCAGGTAGGCCAGCCGAGACCGACACGGCCGCTCTCGGCAGATCTCTGGTGACGCTGTGTTGTAGCATTGCTGTCGGTGTTTCGCGGCTGGCAGGCGTCGCGACGCCGCGCCGCCTGCGGCCGTTCCCGAGGACAGATGGTGTCGCGCGGCGCCGGGTGTGTCCACCACGGCGCCACCGATCCGTGGCGCAACAGCGCGCCGCGCGCGAGGCCACCACTGCACTTCCGCCCCGCTTTTGCGGTCCATGGCTGTCATGTATGAACATCGCAACACGGCCATCGGAATGTATTCTAAAAACGTGGACTCTGCTGTTTTGTATGTCTACAACAGATAATTGGACCCCATGTGTATTTCCAAGGACGTGGGAACGGGGGGGCAGAGGAGGAAGCTGTCCTTCCCACTTAATGACCGTGAGGGGGGACAGGATAAACCTTTGGTTAAAACTTCCAACTTAAGGGAGGTTAAAATTTTGGGAAAACGCACCCCCGCCGGCCGAATTCATATGTTCCAAAGTAAAATTGTTATTAAATTCGCGTGCAGTTTCCATGCCACATGCTGCTGCCCCTGTTGTCTTTGAGCACTCGCGATATTTTTCAGCTGAGCGCTCACTCTCCAGTGAGGCTGATTTTGCTGCGGAGTGCTCTGCGGATGCAAGCCGATGCTTTGAGGAACTTACGAAGGACATTAAACAATTGAGGAGGGTAGTTTGATATCCCGCCTTGGTATGTATAGCTATTTCATGCATTACATCGTCGATAGCATGTAGTTCTGCGGCAGTTGTGAGAATGGAGAAATTCTTCTGACCTGCATCCATTTGAAATATTTCGTGCTCAATTCTCTTCCTGGCACCAGTTTTCTCTCCCTTTGAAGTTCAGGTATGGAGAGTGAACGACTGTTTGTGGGTATTTTCTACGAATATGTTCCACGAATAGATTGTTCAACCTAGAACCATAAATGAGGAGACATTTTTCGGGAAGTAAGGACCGTATGGTGAGCTGGTAGATCTGCCACCGACTTCTATGCACGATTCATCCGTGGGCTATATAATTCGTGCGTCAACAAACTCAAAGCCATTCACACTTAATCTAAAGCGGTTAGTGAGTTCACTAAGCGGGGGGTGGTATAGGAATAACATGAACGCCTGCACCGATAGGCACGTTTCGTACAGGTGTATATACATTTATTGGCATATAAAGACATTACAGAAACGCGTTGAGATTGGCCCAAAAGCCTCAACCGGTTTAAGTCTTGGCACCACTCTCACGAGCGTTTTAATAGATCCATAGATTCATTCAGGGCACTCAAAAGAAAAAAATAACGGTACACCCAAAACATACGTTCAATATAAGATAGTTCCGGACTAGCCGATTTCATGACATTCCCCTGGCGGTAACCGTGGGCGGGAGCCCACGGCGCCCACCACCGAGCCAAGAAGTTTCAATGTTCGGAGTGCAATGGGCAGGGGTTGAATGGACATGTTGTGGATAGGCTTCTGGAATGAGCTGGACTGTTAGATAGAAATTGCACTTTAACTCTGGACGCCTCAGCGCTGGGATCCGATACTAGTCTCGGCCGGGACTTTTCTGGGACAGACTAGGTATAGGCTGGGACCAATTCGATAGGATAATGTGAGGATGTTGGCTGAGGCTTATACCTTCTTCAAGAATATATATTTGATACAAAACATCTGTACATAAAACAATGCCAGTAAATTAGAACAAAACCACCTCAACTGATAGGAACTTGGAAATTAAGCCGTTAAGAAAATAACAATGAGCCAGCGAAGAAATATGCCAGGTGTCGACTCCAAAAATGTTTTATGAGACAGTTGAATGAAACTAAATGCCTCTTAGACCCGCAACTGGCGGCATTCAGATGTTTTCTCGACCTAACATACAATCTGTTTTCGCTTAAATATCACTTTTTCCCTCAGCACCAGTAGATGTTGGTAGATAGTTGTGAGATAGGTAGATTTTGCCGGGGCCAATTTGATCTGCTGGTACCGGAGTCAGAATCCTAAGAACAGTGGAGCCTTCTATCCATTTCTCTATGAGGGCCCCTTGCGAATGAAGCTGGGATTCACCCGAATAAATGTGAAATAATCTCAAATATAGGCCAGGCTCGCCTCAGTCTTTGAAATTCGCAGGTAATTGAGTAGATGGTTGGCAATTAGCTCTGATGTTTTTAAAGCATCTTCATGAATCCTCAAGATGTAGCCATGTCCTTGCTTTTAATAATCTTTCGTAAATTATATGTTCGTTGGCCTCTCTTGACTAGGTCCTGGCCTGAACTCTAAAGGGTGACAGAAATATCTGCGAAAATATTTTTCAACATATTTAACGTCGTAAGGGGGAACACAAACAGCCAAACGTAATCTGAAATGTATATCTGTATTAAAGGGAACGTGGCACCTTCACAACGTGATTTTAACTGAGATAGCCAAGTTGTAAAGCAAGTCGGAAAACCCGGTACTCCATATTTCATTTGTCTTGGAACTTGATATTTCCGTAGAAAAAAGCTAAAACCTACCTTACACTAGCCCCCCATCAGCCCGTCGCCGGGCGGCCATTGTTGTGAGCTACTGGTGTGACGACATATGCTGACGTCACGACGAGCATCAGCCAATCGAAGCACTTGCATCGTTTCAAGTATGGTAGTGGTTGCCAGATCGTGGCATTATCCACAGGCTGATATTTATTTCTTTTTCTAGAGGAGTATTTTAAAAACAAAATATTGAGCTTATTGTACATTTTTTCAGAGAAATCATGAGTGGTTTCATTATTTTTGGCTAAAAGTACGCCTAATTGCACTAAATTCCAGGATTCGACCAAGGTGCCACATTCCCTTTAAGAATCAATGATTAAAGATAAGGTATCCAAACGTTTCAAGGACAAAGCCTCTTCTTCAGTGGCTAAAAGGATGACAGAAGTTTTATGGACATAGACGCCTGAAAATACTATAAACGATCAGACATTAAACCATATTTTTAACAATCGCTTATTCAAAAACTGGATTGCTAAAAGAACTGGATTTTAAACGGATCTAACAGTCATGAGATATGCATCAGCTCAGTCGCCTCCGCACTGCGAAGATATGAGGTGGGGAGGGGTGGGGGAGATGGCACTGAATCTTCCATATCAAGCTCATGGGGAAAATGCTCACTACAACACAACAACTTTATTGACTTTAAACTTTTTACAGCCTCCCACTCATGCTACTCTCCAAACTCTCTGATCTTCCCCAATTTGTCTCTCCGATCTTCCCCAATTTGTCTCAGGTTGGAAACTTTGGACGGGAAGACGAAGCGACGCCTGATTCACGCCTGTGAGTCAGTAAACCAGTAAACGATGTGAGTTGATTTACCAGGAAATCTTTTGCTCAATTGAGTTCGGGCATTTGCTGATCTGGTGGAGCCATTTATGAGGGGAATCTGATGAGGGGAAATCCCCTTGAAGCGCCGGAACCTACCCCGCTTCCCCTGCAGGGGCGGATCCTGCAACCAGTCATGTCCCCTCAAAAGCAGTCAAACTTTTCCCACTTCTGACCGATCGTGACCGACATTTTACATGGCCTCCCCCATCCCCCAAACGGTTCGTCTTGATCCTCTTCTGGCTCCTGCACACACTCACATACACACTTCATCCGGGTTTGACGCACGTTACCTTTCAGCGATATGCTGGGATCAACAGTGTGGTCTTTGGGAGGGTTTCTGGGCGCGTGCGTCCGTTTGGCGGCGTCGCAGGAGGCGCTGCCAGCCGAGTGGTACTTAGGCGGAAACTGGCCGGAGCTGGCGCGGGCGGCGCGTGCCGGGCCGCGTCAACTCCTGACCACCCTCCCTGCTCCCCATCCGGCTCTTTGTAGGGGATCGTGTTTTGTCGAGGGACAGAGGTGAATCCGGGGTGTAAGATGCCCCCGATTGGCCCACGCGGGCCCTCGCAATGACCTCCGGTGCCCCTCTGAACCGCTGCTTTCCAATCCCCTAGTATGGGTGGATCCAGGGACCTATCCAGCCACGGCCCCCAAAGTGGCTGAACCTTACTTTCGGTTAGCCGATTCTGACTGGTATTCTTCTAAAGCACTATTTCCATGAGTTTCCCCCCATGTCGGCCCCACCAAACACCCAGTCCAGATCTTCCCTTCTCCCCCAGGGTTAGGTATTGGCACGTCCACGATGCGCTCTCATGCCCCTCTGGTGAGCAACCCTAAGAATTCGCGTCCTCCCTGAAGGCGATAAGCGCCCTTGACCAAAGAGTCTCCTCCCATCGGAAATCATAGATCTACCTATGTGTGTGGAGGGGTTAGGAAATTGGCGTGTGCTAAAAATGAAGTGTAGGGGGAAGGCGGAGAGAGGTGGAAATGATTATTCTTCTGAAAACGAATTATTACGTGATGTTGAAACTGTTTGGCTGTGACGTAATGACTGTCTCTGCGTCGGGTAGATCGTGTCATGAACAGGTAATATCAGCATGGGCTGTGGAACTAAGAGGAAGCCGGGGCATGGTACCCCCCTAAACGAAAATTTTTTACACTATGTCTATGACATTGACTGGAAAGAAATGGGTTGAAAAGTCCGTGGTACCCCTCCCCCTTAAATCCGGGCCCTCCACCGCCCCTGAATATTAGGTGCGATGCTATACATATCCCAAGCATACCAATGCGGGCCAACCGGCCACCAAATCATTATCATCAACTCAAATTCAATCCATTTAAAACGACCATATCGATTTAGAATGGAAATGCAACAATCTGAAGCTATTCTAGTTACCTATTCATTTCAATCATGTGAAATATCTCTATTCTTGTGAGGGATTCAGATATCACATCCTTGACATACTTCTATCTGTGGGTGATGTGAAGGGCGTCTAGCATTGATATCGGGATCGTTTAGGTGTCCTGCTGATGTGAGGCGTCTGGAGGTGTGTATCGGGGCCATCAGGGTGTCATGTCTTCTGTCTGGGAGTTATGTCGGGACCATCTGGGTATGATGTCCAGACCATCTGGGTATGATGTCGAGACCATCTGGGTATGATGTCGAGACCATCTGGGTATGATGTCGAGACCATCTGGGTATGATGTCGAGACCATCTGGGTATGATGTCGAGACCATCTGGGTATGATGTCGGGACCATCTGGGTATGATGTCGAGACCATCTGGGTATGATGTCGAGACCATCTGGGTATGATGTGGAGACCATCTGGGTGTGATGTCGGGACCATATGGGTATGATGTCAAGACCATATGGGTATGATGTCGAGACCATCTGGGTATGATGTCAGGGACCATCTGGGTATGATGTTGAGACCATCTGGGTATGATGTCGAGACCATCTGGGTGTGATGTCGGGACCATCTGGGTATGATGTCGAGACCATCTGGGTATGATGTCGGGACCATCTGGGTATGATGTCGAGACCATCTGGGTATGATGTCGAGACCATCTGGGTATGATGTCGGGACCATCTGGGTATGATGTCGAGATCATCTGGGTGTGATTTCGGGACCATCTGGGTATGATGTCGAGACCATCTGGGTGTGATGTCGGGACCATCTGGGTGAGGTGTCGGGACTGTCGGGCGGGTATTTTTCGGGGCCGTCAGGGTGTCATGTCTTCTGTCTGGGAGTTTGTCGGGACCATCTGGGTATGATGTCGGGACCATCTGAGTATGATGTCGAGACCATCTGGGTATTATGTCGAGACCATCTGGGTGTGATGTCGGGACCATCTGGGTATGATGTCGAGACCATATGGGTATGATGTCGAGACCATCTGGGTATGATGTCGAGACCATCTGGGTATGATGTCGAGACCACCTGGGTATGATGTCGAGACCATCTGGGTATGATGTCGGGACCATCTGGGTATGATGTCGAGACCATTTGGGTATGATGTCGAGACCATCTGGGTGTGATGTCGGGACCATCTGGGTATGATGTCGAGACCATCTGGGTATGATGTCGGGACCATCTGGGTATGATGTCGAGACCATCTGGGTATGATGTCGGGACCATCTGGGTATGATGTCGGGACCATCTGGGTATGATGTCGAGACCATCTGGGTGTGATGTCGGGCCCATCTGGGTATGATGTCGAGACCATCTGGGTGTGATGTCGGGACCATCTGGGTGAGGTGTCGGGACTGTCGGGCGGGTATTTTTCGGGGCCGTCAGGGTGTCATGTCTTCTGTCTGGGAGTTTGTCGGGACCATCTGGGTATGATGTCGGGACCATCTGGGTATGATGTCGAGACCATCTGGGTATGATGTCGAGACCATCTGGGTATGATGTCGGGACCATCTGGGTGTGATGTCGGGACCATCTGGGTGAGGTGTCGGGACTGTCGGGCGGGTATTTTTCGGGGCCGTCAGGGTGTCATGTCTTCTGTCTGGGAGTTATGTCGGGACCATCTGGGTATGATGTCGAGACCATCTGGGTATGATGTCGAGACCATCTGGGTATGATGTCGAGACCATCTGGGTATGATGTCGAGACCATCTGGGTATGATGTCGGGACCATCTGGGTATGATGTCGAGACCATCTGGGTATGATGTCGAGACCATCTGGGTATGATGTCGGGACCATCTGGGTATGATGTCGAGACCATCTGGGTATGATGTCGAGACCATCTGGGTATGATGTCGGGACCATCTGGGTATGATGTCGAGACCATCTGGGTATGATGTCGAGACCATCTGGGTATGATGTCGGGACCATCTGGGTATGATGTCGAGACCATCTGGGTATGATGTCGAGACCATCTGGGTATGATGTCGGGACCATCTGGGTATGATGTCGGGACCATCTGGGTGAGGTGTCGGGACTGTCGGGCGGGTATTTTTCGGGGCCGTCAGGGCGTTATGTCTTCTGTCTGAGAGTTATGTCCGGACCCTTTAGGTATGTTGTCGGGACCATCTAGGGGAGGTGTTCGGACCATGTGGATGTGATGTTGGGACTGTCAGGGCCGTCGGGATGTTTTATTGGGGCCCTCTGGATGTTGTGTGGGGGCCGTCTGAGTGTGATGTCGGGCCGTCTGTGTTGGGTGAGGGCCGTCTGGGAGGTGTGTCGGGGCCGTCTGGCTGTATGTCGGGAACGTCTGGGAGGTGTGCCGGGGCCGTCTGTGTTGTGTGAGGGCCGTCTGGATGTTGTGTGGGGGCCGTCTGAGTGTGATGTCGGGCCGTCTGTATTGTGCGAGGGCCGTTTGGGAGGTGTGTCAGAGCCGTCTGGAAGGTGTGTGGGGGCCGTCTGGGAGGTGTGTCGGGGCCGTCTGGGTGGTGTGTCGGGGCCGTCTGGCTGTATGTCGGGAACGTCTGGGAGGTGTGTGAGAGCCCTCTGGGAGGTGTGTGGGGGCCGTCTGGGAGGTGTGTGCCGGCTGCGGTGTGGCCGCCGCCGCCGCCTGTAGCCGCAGACACATTCAGCCGGCAGTGGTGGCGCGTGGCGGGCCGGCGGTGTGGCGTGACACATGGCCGACTGTCACGCCATGCGCCGGCTGGCGTCACACGCGGCGGCGGCGGGCGCAACTCTGTAGGCCGACCCGCGCACCACACACGCCCATCGCCCTCCGCACTGATCCTGCCGACCCGCGCACCACACACACCCATCGCCCTCCGCACTGATCCGGCCGACCCGCGCACCACGCACACCCATCGCCCTCCGCACTGATCCGGCCGACCTGCGCACCACGCACACCCATCGCCCTCCGCACTGATCCGGCCGACCCGCGCACCACACACACCCATCGCCCTCCGCACTGATCCGGCCGACCCGCGCATCACACACACCCATCGCCCTCCGCACTGATCCGGCCGACCCGCGCACCACGCACACCCATCGCCCTCCGCACTGATCCGGCCGACCCGCTCACCACACACGCCCATCGCCCTCCGCACTGATCCGGCCGACCCGCGCACCACACACACCCATCGCCCTCCGCACTGATCCGGCCGGACGCGGGAAGGTGTGCCCTCTCCCAGCAGCAGCCAGATCCCACCGCCTGAGCACCCCTCGGTCGTGGTGCGACCGTCCCGGGCGTGCACATGGGTACGTTGTAGAGGTGGGACTTTTTGGAAAAAGCTGGTCCCGGTCCCGGTCCTGGTCCCGGCCAACATTTCTTGGTCCCGGCCTAGTCCCGGCGAGAAAGATGTGGTCCCGGCCTGGTCCCGGCAGCCTTTTTCCCACTTATTGGCTTTTAAACATACTAATTCTTGTGGATTAAGAGCCAAACATATTAAGCAAATTTATATCATCATTACATAAACAAATCAACATAAAGTATGAACTATAGCTTCAAGAAATCCTTACCTACTATCATGAAAAATGGCCACAATTATCTGACAATGCTCTCTGAGGAAACGTTTGCATGTTAAACCCTTAAAAGGTACCTAAGAAATTATACATCAATCCAAATTCAAGCTGTGTGACACCTCCCTTCAGTCCATCAATAAACATTCGATCAATAAGCTTACCTAAGTTTTATCAGGGAAGGTCAGGACACAAATACCTTCAAGAGCCTTAAGATCAAATCACCAAAGCACAGGAGCAATTTGACATATCACTTTTGCAGTTGCCATGTGACTACAGGACTGTTTTTGGCTGTTTATGAAGCATTATGAGAGTTGATACACTGGATGAAGGAACTGACAATTAATGTTTTACATACCTAGGTAGTTCTCCAAAAACAATTAGGTAGGTAAGCACCCACCTTCCTTCCTTCTTTCCTTCCTTCCCAACAACCAACCAACACACACACACAAACAATAGGGCTAATGTCCATGTATGGATTTCCAAATATGGAGGCCAAGCATAGGTCTGTTGCAAAGTAAAGCTAATGGCAAAAAATGCATTCTTTGATTCGTGTTAAAACGTTTTTCAATTATTTTAAACAAATCAAATTTTTAATTTTTAATACCAATAATAATATTTGCTTGTAATAGACAAAAAATTTTACAGCAGCCGCAGACGGCGCACTAAAGACAACTAGTACATTATCACGTTTAGTAAGAAAATAAAGCAAAAATTTACTGAATTATCACATGATTTTTAATACTTTTTAGCCTTGAGGCTACTAAAGCTTGTGCTTCTGCTTGGTTGAATTTTTCTTCAAAGACACTAGTGGCGCACACTTGTTTTTTTATCTTTATTATTCTTCTTGTTGTTGTCCACGGTTCTTAGAGATAGTTGTTGTCTACGACAACGAAGCGTTGTGCGGTAGTTGAATGTTGTTGAAGAAATTGAAGCTCTCAACATAACGCACAGACGTAGGTAATTTGAAATACTGTTGAGTATTTTTTTTAGAGAGAGAAGGCAATTGAAACAGTGGGGTTGGTAGGGACGGCCATTTCCAATCGCCAATTCCAGAATTCTTTTTTCAATCAAGCTTTTTTATGCCTTCCAGTATCTATATGCAAAAAGGTTTTTTCTTCAATTCAAAGTGATTTTGACCCCAGTACCCACCATTTTTGGGTTGTATTTTGGTTGTGTCACTGAGTTGCTTTATAATTAAGTGAAGAAAGAGGAATTACATCTGAAAATGTAGTTTCCAAAGAATGAAACTTAGTGAGAGCTGAGTTCTGTGCTGTGTGTGTGCAACATTATTTTTTCTCTTTCATCTAGTTGAATTGATACTTTTCTCATCTTATAAAGTTGGAATATTGCATCAAGGAGGCAATGATGTGCTGGAAGTCACTGTTATATTTTATCTCTTATCTTAGTTTTAGATGAAATGTGGAAACCATTATCATGAATTTTTCTTTATCCAGACTGGCTCTGGTCCCGGCACTGTCCCGGCGTCTAGCCTTTGGTCCCGGCTTAAGTCCCGCCGGGACCAAACCTGGTCCCGGCGCCGGGACCGCGGGACCAAAAAGTCCCACCTCTAGTACGTTGGGCGCGGTATGTGTCACAGGAAAATGTTCGGCTCCTCGGACGGACGGAGTCGTTCGAAAACTTGCTTTGAGATCATCGGCAGTGTTGAATGGTGGGCTGGCAGCTGCCTCTGCGCACCGCGGGCGGGGGTCGTGTCCGGGTTTGGGGAGTGGTGGTGCAGTACCATGCTGGGCCTGCTGACCGCCGCTTTCGGCAACGTTTGCTGACATAGCCGCGCAATCAGCTGCAATTGCAAGGCTTGCGCCGATCTGACTCACCTCCGTAATTTGGCACCAAGTTACGCTACGACAGCTTGCTGGTTTTACGCGTCCCACGGTTTTTTGCACCCCAGTTGATGAACCAGGGTTGTTTGTCCTGAATTGCCTTTTTTGTACCTTCAAGGACAATTCAGTGCAATTGAATGTAAACGCTATAAATCTAAACACAGCAGCTTGAGAGCGCATGGGTATTGGAGCGGGCGGCGGTGTTGCCGTCCTTCTGACACGTGGCGTGAAAGCTGGGCTGAGACTGCGGCCGGACGCCGGAGCGGCGGATTTGTGCCGCCCCGGGCAGTGGAAGCGGCGTGACACAACGTTACTTTACTTAATATTGGCCCGTTACAGGGATCTCGTAACCAGGGGACGTCACGCAGCGATATAGGCGCAATAACTACTGCAGAACCTGGATGGAGTTTGCAGAGCTATCTTTAGACGCATGTCTTTTTAATTCATTGGAACTATATCCGCTTGCGATGACCAATTCTGGGAACAAATTGGATGTAAGATTATGTTTTTACAGTATGAATTCCTTCAAGCCTTACTATACCTGTCAAAGACGTTTGAATTTGATCAATTTTAACATGGGACCTTGTGGGTAAAGGGAAATGTAATCGCCAGCGTGACGTCACAGTAAAGGCGGCTCCAGATTGGTGGGTGGGGACTGGCTTGATGTTCTACCCATTTCACTCCGCGTCTGCTGTGTCGATTTTCTGGCATTCAAATCTTACAGCCGAGATAATTGGGATTGCGATAATGGGGGACTTGAAACTAAAATGAAAAAGTGGATAAGTTCGAACTCAAAGGGTCTGGAACTGAAACTGAAAAGCGACAATGTCTAGAAGTTGTGGCTATTTTTTTACAGATCTTTTGCTTGTTTGCTCAATACCATTATGGGGACGACCAGAAGACTGTCAAGTGCGCTATATATAATTGAATTCAATTATTGCATTGATTCAGACCGGTTCAACAAGACTCGCGAATCCGGTAACATTTTCCGTTTCGAACTCCCGGCGTGTGAAATTGGCTCCGATGGGCGACCTTCTTGCGGCATTCATTTGACGCCAGGTCGTGAACGTTGGGGACCGAAACGCGTGTAATATTTATGAAAATGGTAAACTGGCACCTGTTAAGAGACGACCAGTGAGATCACCTAAAGTATGTGTAGGCCCTAAGCAGGGTCGTGTGTGCAGAGTTCCTAATTTTTTTCGGAACAACTTCTGTTCTAACGTGTGAATGATAAGATTTTGAACTCGTTTTAAGATGACTTAAAAGGAATGAAGCCAAAAAGTTGGAAATCTGCATTCTGCTCAAACGTTTTGTTAGGCATTGCCGGGCACTTACAATTGGCGAGTAAGCATTTATCTCTGTGTGCCCATTTTCTATTTGAAAGTAGAAGTAGGTGAGTCTGGGAAAGTCTTGTGTCTTCAGCCGGACGATAAATTAGTGCTGATTTCTGTGAAATGTATTGCTAAACGATCCTCTAGGGCAGGGGTTTCAAAACGGTGGATCGCGACCCCCCAAGTGAGGTAACGGAGTCATTCTGCGGAGGTAACGAGGGGCTGTGAAGTTAAGCAACAAAAAGACCATGAACAGACTTGGCGATAACATCGGATAAAACGTATGAAATAATGAACAGTGACAAGAAACGCACCACTTTCTTATTCATTAATTCATAAACCACATTCGCTGCCATGCTACCAATTCACGGTAGTTGGAACTGTGATGCGCCGGGGGTGAAGTACAATGCCCTGCTATACTACACCGAAGTCTGACTTTCCCGTCGAAAAATTTTGACCCGTATGCTAGAAATGCTCTTGAAAAATGGCGAGAGTGAAAAAGAGCATGTTCGCAAAAATGGCTAAATCAGAGTTCATTGTAAAGCTGGCTAATCTATCATATTTCGTCGAGATAAACTCTGTCAACCTTACTTTGCAAGGCCGATGACAAACAGATTGACAGCTCGTGATCGGGAGGGCAGCCTTGTAAAAAGGCTGGAGATGTATGAACGTCGCGTCGACGTTGGTGATGTGTCGATATTTTCGAATTTGTCAATGCTGCTGAAGGGATTTGAAGCTCAATGTCACTTTACCGACATCGTCATCCACATTGCTGGTGTTCGTAAAACGTTGTGTCAGTATTTCCCAGACATGGACATCCCCGACTGGTGGATTTCGAGACCGTTCACTGTGAGGGAGGATATTTTGATTGCGGTAGACGTCGCCGCGGAAACAGTTTATCAGCTTGCGTGAAGACCTAACGCTGAGGATGGATTTTTGGCAAAATGACTGGCCAACGTTTTGGAGCAAAAATTTTATGCGATTTTCCGATCCTGTCGAGTCGAGCATGCAATGTCAAATTTGTTCCAGTGGCTTTGTCACAACCAGATGATATTGAATACGGGGAAAACTCCGATTGTGTTTGGCGCTCCTCAAATGCTAAATTCATTGCCCGCAGTCACACTTAAATTTCTGTGGATCACGGGAATCAGATTTTACAGTTTCTAGGATAGTTAAAAATCTGGGTTTGACTATGGACAGAAACCTGAGCTTCGAAGCACATATCGACTCGGTAAGACGAAAGAGTACGGGTACATTGACAGCGCTCAGTCATGCACAGCACACCATACGATATTTGGCGCAAATTATTCATGGGCTCGTTTTTTCGTTTGTGCGGTATTTTATAAGCATTTACGGTTTTTGTAATGCTATGCAAACCCGACGAATACAAAAAGTTATCAACTGGCGCGAGGATGGTGGCCGGCAAGCGGAGAGGCGACCATATATTCCCAGTACTTACTGAACTGTCAGGGCTCAGTGCAGATCAGCTGGTGCAATATCACACTCTGTGCGCGGTGATGCCGCGGAGCCCACCATTCAGCTGCAGTTCGTGTTAGCCGTGCATGCGACTTGTGTTCGGAGAGCAGTATCGGGTCACTCCAGCAGCACTTGGGAATGGGTCAGTGATCAGCGCCACTGTACTCAGCTGGAGAACACCTTCTGACTGTGGGCCCCTGAGACTGCCTGCTATCGACCTTTTCGACGCCTTCAACTTTCTGAAACGCTGTATACGGAAGGCCACACCTACATATTTTCGCAACCCG
Source organism: Lepas anatifera (assembly GCA_034440635.1). Lineage (NCBI taxonomy): Eukaryota > Metazoa > Arthropoda > Thecostraca > Lepadidae > Lepas > Lepas anatifera. The sequence continues at coordinate 236,919 of JAOTON010002108.1, read as the reverse complement.
CAGAGGCAATGCCAACACAGTATTGTATTTTCTATTCGTAGTTGAATGGTAGTTGGAATTCAAATGATAGGAATAGTAATGTGTTTCGTCTCATCTTTTACTAAATACAATACACTTTTTAAAGTAATGCAGCTGAAAAAGAGGTTGTTCCAATGTGCCATACTATTCTGCAACCATGGGCGTGTTATATAAGTTCCATCCTCCCTTTCTTGGGATTTGCGGGTATACATCAGCAGCTCGATATTCATTATTCAGATCGGTATTCGATTTCAGGACTGTTGCCTGCAATGTGAAAATTAAGCTGCGGCCGTGTTCACGGAGGTTCTATCAGGACGCTTCGATCTCGGCTGCTACTGGCTTTGAAGGCTGAAAAGAGCGCCCGTAGTCTCAGGCAGCTTCAACTAGATTGTAAGACATATCACTGATACTCTTCATCTGTTTAGTGATTCGATATGAATATGCCAGGGGAGAGAGGCAACATATGTTATCCCCTTAAGGAGAATGGACCACCTTGTCAAAATTCTGAAAAACTATTTAAGAACCGAAGAGGTATGAAAATAAGGAAACCACATTTTGTTTCCACTTTCAATGGCTCAAAATAAAGATATCGTCTCTTGTCTTACTACCCTGGGTTTGCGGCATGTAACGTTACGGAGCCGATACCTTTTGTTAATAATTATTATGTGATATGCGCTGCCAGATTAAAAGGGATTCCTTCATGGTTTGAAACAGTAGAAAAGCCCCCTTTGTTTTGAACTTTAATGTGTGCGGAAATTTTATACACATATCTTTGGGGTGAAATCAAATATGACAATAGTGGTTCCTCTACACGCTGTCCGGATTGCTGTAGGGAAGGCAATACCAACGGGTCAGGGAGGAACTTTGAGAAGTGTCAAGTGGAGTACGTTCTAACTGAGTTGGAATACGACTGGATTAACGGGTATTGTGGAAGAACCTACGTGCCAGCGACAGGGCTACTATATATCATTAGTTTCACTATTTAGCCGTCATCAAGGCAAGAGAAGACCGTTGTCTGGACGAAGTTGTTGGACACCCGTCATAGTTTCTACATCTGGGCACTCTTAGCTTCTACTTCTGAACGCTAGATAAATGTGCGGTGATTGTAAATCCTCAGCCAGCAGTTTGTTCTGTAAGCAGTGCAATGGTGCTATATGACCTCTCGGTTGGCGTGGCCGCAATCTCAATGAACTGATTAATTTCCTTGTCCAAAAAGCGATGCCGACGAGCTGGACGCCCGTCGTCTTCGGAGCAAGGGCGCTGGAGACGGATGGCGCAGGCCCCAATGATTGGCAAAGAGCTCGATCCTTGTGGCGGCTGGCGTTGGTGTCGTTTCCAAATATTGAAATGACGGCGGCTGGCGGGCGGCCGGCGGCCGGGACCGGTCGCCACAAGGACGAGAGCCAGCCCGGCGCGGCCTCCGCGTGACGTCAGCAGTCAGGCTGCTGACGTCACTGGCCGACCTGTCCGAGCTGCCGCCACGCCGTGCGCGCGCTTTCCGACCAGCTGGCTCTGCGTGGGTGCCGGGCCCACAAGAAGCCGGCCGCCGAAATTAAACTTGGTGCGCATAAGATACGCGGGGATTCCATCCCGATCACCTGATCTTTTTTAGCATTTTCCATGCGAGCTGTGGGCCAAGAGCTTGGGACCGTTTTTGGCCCCTATTCCCTTCTATCAGTCGTTAGTCCTTTACACTTTTCCAGTGCTGGAGGCTTGAGCCGTTTTAGTCATTAACAAGTGGAGGCATGTTCCTTTTTTCTTTAAGGCCTTATCAAATTCTTTAATACCTTAAAAGGAAAAGGCATATGAAGAGAACTGCCCAGTCTGAGAACATGCCTCTTCTCTGCCCAAGAGTGAATGTTCTTATCCTGCCGCGGTACCTGTTGAAAACTGAAAATATATGAGCAGCTGTGGTTGGTTCAAGGTGCAGGGGATAAAACACGGTCGTGGAGTGGATCTTGGGAGAGCTTTCGCAAAGAAGAAACTGGGTCTGGGTCCAGTCGGGAAAATTTTGAAGGTAGTTTAGTCTTTGCAGCTTCGTGTGTCTCAGCTTACGTGAATCGCCGCACAAATTCAAGGTCGGAGGCCAGGCAGGTAAAGGATGGGAGTCTGTGCTCTGTTACTGGTCTACCCACCCTGAACCTTCTGCCTTCTTTGTGGACTTACCTTGCGTCACCGCGCGGGCGGTGTGTGTTCGCGAATTTTGAGATGGGAGAGCTGTGGGGGTATCCTGCCGACCAAGGCAAATATCTTATTGCGTCAATTTGCCGGACTAGTGCCATGGGTGGCTCAGCGATTGAAATGTCACCGACGAGCACATCTTGTTTTGCTGTTTTCCCAATAATGTAACAAAGCGCTTCACTGCCCCATCTGGCCTATCTGTAGGTTGACCCAGTCCCCTATCTATGTACAGGGTGGGATTAGACGGCACAGGCCTGGCGATGGAAGTGTTTGTGTACATTTTTGTAAATTCATTCGGTCAGATAGGGCAGAAGAATGCTTTTAGCACGTTTTTATGGACATATATTCATAGGAAAAACATCCTCCTTAACTGCGCCATTTTCAATGATTTCAGTGCTTTTCACAAAAATATTATCTGCCGAATGTTTGGGTGTTGGCTCCTGTTTTTGGTGAATGAGGGTTAGCCACCGTGGCAGCCCGCCTGCCTCCATCTACGACTGTTGTCAGCCTCTTATATCAGAATATTTAACTTCTTGACCTATACCTATGTGACCTCCAGTATACAAGTATAGCTGTGTGTTTTTTCTGTTTTACAAAACATGTTTTGTCAGTCCCTACACTTATCGGCAAGTTTGATTTCCCGATAAGGGTGAGTCTAATCGATAAAATATTTAGATCAATCAAGTTGTTGCAACTAGATGGCGAGAGACTTCTTTATGATTTGAGTTGGGGCCATAACGCGCTTTATGTTAAACTTAAAATTGTGTGTAAAATGGATGCAGAGCTTTCGGGAGAAGTGAAATAGGCCGATGGAGGCTTCTCAACACGCTCCTTAAAACTGACATCCCAGCTCAAAACCCGTTATAAAAGTGGGACAATTCCTTCAAGCGGACTTGCGAAATTTGAGGATTGCTTGGCTACGGCAATTTTAGGAATCGTTACATAATTCCTTGATGCGGCGGTACCTCTCGCTGTGAATGTTAAGAATGCCATCGGTCGAATTTTTCAGCTCCTGACCATTTTGATGCGGGGAATACTGTCAGGAGAGCTGCTAATGACAGCCGAAGGAGGTTGAAGCCTGCTTTTCTGGCGCTAAAATTGGCTTAGAAGCCGTGATATGCATTCAGCCAAGTGCAGTTCGAGCCGGGTGGTCGCAGTGCAGGTCTGGGGTTTACGTTCACCTCCCGCTTGTGATAACAGGACGGGCAAATCTTGCGCGAATCTTTCTCTGTTGGGTGTCTAACACTGAGGGCGAAGTTCGGTTTGTAGCGGCTGCTGTGATTTCTCCGACCAGAAAAGAAAATAACGATACTCGAGGCGATGGCTGTTTCTAACAGCTCTAACCAGTTACACTGGAAAACATGGGCGCGATGCACGGACACGCCCCGGCAAACGGTGGCGTCCCGGCGGACGTGCGGACTACAAACTGAACGCATGGTGCCTACGGTGGCACCTACGTAATAGTTGTCCCTGTTGTAGGGCACGCCATCTCGTGTTCACAGTGGACAAATGCTACGGAGCGTTAGATCATTGTGAATGGGCTGCGTCTGACCAGGCGACAGCATCCGTCCCAGCGGCGTCTGGTGCCGATCGTAACGCCCTGTTTGCTCGTTATCAGACGGCGTTATGGCTGCGGTGTTTGTTTAGCCGGCTCGGCGAGGTGCGTTCGACGGCGCGCGGGGAATTCCCGCCCGCCGCGGCCCAGGCGGGCCCTGCTCAGCTGCGCCCTGTGCCTGTGCACGTGACTGGAGCTTAGGTAAACATTGCTGAGCCTTTGGCGAATGCATAGCATCACACTGAATATTATTTGTAGCTTTGGTTAGTTTGTAGCTATATATTCGATTCAGTTAGTCCTTTTTATAGGTTGATGCACATTCGTTGAAAAGGACAGGATTTGACAGATACGGGTGTGAAATATCTCGTCTTGCACTCGGGTATAGACGCATGTATTTTGTAAAAATATACTGAAAATGCTGTACATGGGAAATGGGCCTGGGGGGCCAGACGTTGATTTGTACCTGTCTGAACCACAGGCCTTACCGTGATGTGCGCGTGGCATATCAGAGCGAGCCGCAGCTCGTGTTTCGTCGAAATGAGCTGTTACCCTCGCTTAGGCACCAGGGTAAACACATTGCAGCAGCCTTCTGTCAAGGGTGCTGATAGGTCAGCTGCGGCAACCAATAGTAGCTAGTCCTCCGGAAGTTATCACGAGCATGTCAAATATATGGGCACAGCACAGACTCCAGCGAGCCAGTCCAAAAGTGCTTACACTGAGTCTGACACCAAACTTCAAAATAGTTTTTGAATGGGCTTGGTTTTGACGGAATTCGACACTATTTTTGAAGAAATGACAAATGGCTCTTAAGTAGGGACTCCATGACAAATAATGGCGCGTGGGCCTACCTGGGCTTTCGCATCAGCCCATCGGGCTTGTGTCCCCACCAGAGGCTCTGATTTTGGTCGGTGTCGGGAATCTGATAGGACTTGGGCGGGACCGCGGACGGGGGATGCCATAACTTGTGCACTGTTCTTACACCAGCTAGAATCGGAACTTAAGTAGTATTTCGGAACTATAGTATTTGATGACTGCCGGGTAGCATGTGGAAAATTAACAAATGTAGGGATAAAAATGGTTTTAGTGCAATTAGGCATAGTTATTACTCAAATAAGGTTTGTCTTTTTCCGCATTTTAATTCTGTAAAAGTATACGTTTTCCAAATGCTTCAGCCCGAGAGATCCAAGGTCGGACAATAAAATACTTATTTTTAACATATTTTTGTACGTACTGTAGGTTTCTCGCCTTTCCAACTTTTTTCTTGTGCGAGAACCAGTGCCGGGACCAATTTCTGCCCTGTCGAAACCTTGCTGGGACCCCGCCGAGTTAGCTGGATCTGGAACCGGCACCGAAACCAAAAGTGTGGGGAAAGTAGATCCTTTATTTCCCATTTTATTTAATCAAAATGCCTCATCCCCACTGGTTCTGGTGCGTTTAAACACCTCCCCCCCCCGAGAGAAAACCTGGCAGTGGCTAGCATCGGCATAATTCTAAAGGAAAGCGTTAGACATTTGAAGACAACAACATTTGCTGATACCGTGTGATTCGAGAGGCTGAATCCAAGTTTCCCAAAATAACTCCTTTTTTAGGGTCCAATTGGTTCTTTGTATTCACTTGCCGTTTTTCGCAACCTGGCCAGCTGTGCACGGTTGGCAGGAGTGAACGCAGGATGGGGCCCACGCCCAGGGCCGGATCCAGGGCTGGCTGCAATCCGCACATGCTTCTCCAAAAACCAAATAGCCGGGGCCAAACCTTCTTGCCCCGCCCCCTTTCTCCCCGGGAAAACTAATGTTTTGCACTTGATCGATTGAGGAGCGCGTATCCGTGAATAGAAACAGCTGTCCGTTCGGAAGGTGTTCTTTGAAGGCGAAATAAATTGCCTCCGAAGAGAAATAAGAACTGAAGGGCGCTGGCTTTGCCGTGTCTTTTTTTCTTTTTTTTTTTTTTTGCTGGTCAGCATGGGTTCGCCACAGTGACGGGTCCAGGATTTAATGGGGGGGGATTTTGGGCCGGAGCCTCCCTCGCCAATTATTCAATCATCCTCGGCCCATGCATTTTCTATAGACACTCGACATTGCCTGCTGAGTCCCCCAGTCCCATTGGTATCCGCCACTGGTTTTCCCCCAAAATGATCGGGCTGTATCCGCCCTTGCCCACGGAGCTGGGTGCACCCGGCGCTGGAAACTTCACCGACAATTAATATGGAGCGGTAATTGATAACAAGGGCGATGATGTTAGTTGGAATCGCTCCTGGGACCACAGAGCAAATCTCACGAGAGAGTTGGACAATGGTGGGGAAGCATTCTCGGTGTTGGTTGCAAATTCTTAGATCAGGAGTATTTTTAAATGGTGAAAGTGTATGAAGTTCTCTTTAAAGACCAATACGCTGCGGAAACTAAATGTCATGTTCTCTAATAGTTTAACTGTCGAAAGCCTGGGATTCCAAATCTTCCAAGTGATGCGTCCCAAAGCAAACATTAGTGTTACTTTCTTACTTACGTAAGACTTATTACCAGGGACTCTGTGCATAGCACCCGTGACTGTCTGTAAAGAAGTGTTTTGGATGATGTTGGCATTTCCGGAGGGAGGGCAAGTTTCGTCGGTGTGTGGGGGCGGCGGGGACAGGCCTGTGGCGTCGGCCCGGCACGCACCACTCCTGCCCAGCTGGCGTCGTCGCCGACACGCGCCGCCTCGCTAATGGTTGTCTGGTGATGGCTCTGCTATCGCTCACGCGCACACGCCGACGGCCGCGTGTGTTTACCCCCCCGTCCGTCTGCCGTGCGGCGCCGCGCACACGTGGCGTGGGACGTACAGGCCGGGCGGGCGCGACGCGACTGGGCGCTGCCACCGGGCGGCGGCCGAACTCATGGCTGACTCAGGACCAGGCTGGGCCCTGAGCTGGCAAACGGGCTCAGCGCCGGTCCACGCCGTCCGCCCAGCTGCAGGCTGGCCCGGTGGCATTCGGCCCTGTGACAAGTCGGTACAAATGACTTCGCGAGGGCGATTGTGTTGGTACCTAGTTGACACGGTAAACGATCATGTGTTGTGCTGTGGCACTGCCACGCCGTCTCGAGGACCGGTATTTCCTGTATGAATTTGTATTTCGTCGCGTATTTGGCATGTCGGAGTGGATTCCTAATTTCTAGATTTGTCTGTCAATCTCAGGAATGCTATCTGATGATATAAACGGCAGCCGAGTTGGCCGCAGGCGGGCGCTGGCGTCGGTATGCGCTGCACACCGCCGCGCCGTCAGCCAGCGCACCGCCGGTTCACATTGCAGAGCGGTGTGCGGTGGCACTGCAGTGCACAGTGCACACCCACACGCGCCGCCGCTGAGCTGGTGACGCGCCATACATGGCGCGGCCGCGCCGCTCTGGCCGCCACCGCCGGCCGCCGCCGCGGCAGCCTCCTGCTCTGCCGCCGCCGCCGGCGGCGCGTCCCTCGCTATCGACAGCGACGCACGGCGCTCGTGGTCGCAGCGCGACACTCGGCGGCGACTGTTGCACATCGGCTCACATGAGGCGTCATCGGGTGATAGGTCGCATAATTTACCGTTCGCTCCGTGCGTTGCAAATAGTCGGGGAACTGTGCGGATTGGGTTGATCTGGTCTTGCATGGTATGCTCTCAGAATAAATTAGACGGGGCGTTGAAAGTCCTCTGTCCAGGGCAGATCTGTCACTGAATGTCTTGAGAAAAATTTTATTTGCAAGTCAGCATGTAAGCGCTTCTGCGTTTCAACCGACGAGGTGCGCCGCCGATAGCAGCACGTCGGGGAGTTCCCGGGAGGCCCCCGGCCATGAGGTCTCTCTGCCGGCTGCAAAATGGCGGTGCTCTGTACCAGGCATGGCACGGGCTGCTCAGGCCCTCGATTCAAATTTGAAGGTTTCTTATTTGAACGATGATGTTTTGTATTTCTGAACTTGTCAAAGCAATTCATAATGCTATTAAAAGAGTGTATACCTGTATTGAGCGTCTGAATGAGGGCTAGATAACATAGGCCGGAAGGAAACGTTTCAACCTGGAAGGGAGTGTTCCACATTTATTATGAGTTTTGGACTGAAATATTAGTTGTGAATAGCGCGTCAAGAAACCACTTCTGGCATATTTTATTTCACTCAAAGTCCCCTGGATTAAATTTGCGTGCGATTTTAAATAAAAAAGGAGCACCTGTTAGACTTATTTTCAAATATTGAAGGAATCCGTTCCATTTGGTTGCATCGGTTGCAGCATTTTGAATGGTCTAAATTCTACCCACTCATGAATCATGTTATGCGAGCTATCCTTTCGTGCATGAGATACTTACGGTAACACCAAATTTGTTTAGGGGAGAGTGGGGTAAGATGCCCCGTCGGGTAAGACGCCCCATCCCCTCTTTTGGCAATCCGGGCCACCACTGGTAAATAATATTGGTCTTGGTCGAAAGCAGAGGCTTTGATTGTTTCTTGCGCAAAAATTCAATTCCCTCTTGTGATTTGCGTGAATCTGGTGGGTAATTCTTTTTTCGATGTTCTTCTAAGAAAAAATTGCCCATATAGGTTGCAGATATCTCGAAGAATATTGGATGCGTGCTTTGTTTGACTTTCCATTACGAATGATGGCATATTTAACTCATTAACTGAGCATTTCCCTTGAGTGTATTAATTGTATGATTTTTGCCCTTCAAGTTTTATCTAGTTTGGGTACTGGTGGGAAAGATGCCCCCTTAACGAATGGGGAAAGATCCCCCATGGGCAACTTTCCCGGTGGAAAGGGGGCGTCTTTACCCAGAGTAAATAACTATGTGTTAAACTTGGGGTTAGTCCAAACCTTACCCACGGGCAGCGCCACGGAATTGTTACTGGGGGCTACGGTCCCTGGACTGGTGATGGCGGGGGGGGACGTGAACTTTAAATTGACTGTCTTTGAAAAGCTAATGACCATGAAGCTCATGAACAAATTTACGTAGGTCAACGTAGGTAGGTAATAGGGTGACAATAAAAACCTTGGTCGATTCCCAAAACTTGTCGGGAGACACCCTCACAGATTGACGAGTTAGGGGATCCGTCTTCCCATTCCTGTCCTATGCTTTCGACGCGCATGACCGTACGTGTTAAATAAGAGCACACTTCAATCTGTCGCTTTGTGACTAAACTTTCCAATTGAAGGCCTCGCACCTGAACCCAAGCCACTAACGAAAGGAATCCCATGACAGCCAAAACCCCCGAATCCCATGACAGCCAAATTTTGTGGTTGGTGCTTTCATTCGATAAAGCGAATCCCAGCTCAATCATTAAAACTTTGAGACAATTATTTGGGAGTTCACCGGACTTGGCCTGATGCCCCAACCGGAGATGACCTCATGGCGGGTTCAGATCAAACCGGTGTAGTGGAGGCGCAAAGCAATTAAATTAGAATGGGCAAAACCTTAAAACATATTTTAACACAAAATTGGTCAAAATCGGTCAATTTTGGCCAATTAGGAAGGGGCTATGGCTGAACTGCTTACACTGGATTCGCCCATGAATGATCTAGACCTGAAATATTCCACATGGTTAATCCTGCAAAGCTCCGTACCTGATCTCTTATGTCGTCCCTACATTTGCCATCCCGGTAGCCCAGTTGGTAGAGCGTTGGGCTCCGGCCTGCTGCTCAGGAAGGTGCAGTGGCAGTGCATGTCCAGACTTGGGATCGGTTCACCTGAGGCGCTTCGGCGCTCAATAGTTTACCCGACGTAGGTCAGCTGGCAACTGACTAGTGAGAGGGTGACCTGAGCGGGGCGGCCGACCCTGTGATTTGCGGGACGTTTAACTTTGAATTTTAAATTAAATCTTCATTACAGGAGTTGCTCGCTCTGATGGTGGGGCTAGGGTCTCCGCGACAAGTCCATTGATGACCTTAGTGAGACTCCGACTCCGAAATCCGAACCTGCAACTTGGATGCAACTTGCGATTTGCAACATGCATCTAAAAAAGGCTCTGGAAGACAAACTAGTTAAAGGGGTTGTGAAAGGAAATGTATCTAAAAAGACGTGGACGACGCAGGTAAAAGCTGTATAAGGGAAGAAAATCAGTGGGCATGACGATACCAGATATCTCATCTGCGGAGTGAGTTTTGTTCTCTCGTGCAAAGAATGGATCGAGGGTTAAAGGGTGGGGCGAGGGTTAAAGGGAATGTGGCAATTTCACAACGTGATTTTAACTGAGATAGCCAAGTTGTAAAGCAGGTCGGAAAATCCCGTACTCCATATTTCATTTGTCTTGGAACTCGATATTTCCGTAGAAAAAAGCTAAAACCTACCTGACACCCAGCCCCCCTCAGCCCCCCGTCGCAGGCGGCCATTGTTGTGAGCTACTGGTGTGACGACATATGCTGACGTCACGATGAGCATCAGCCAATCGAAGCCCTTGAAGCGTTTCAAGTATGGTAGTGGTTGCCAGATCGTGACATCATCCACAGTCTGATATTTATTTCTTTTTCTAGAGGAGTATTTTAAAAACCAAATATTGAGCTTATTGTACATTTTTCAGAGAAATCATGAGTGGTTTCATTATTTTTGACTAAAAGTACGCCTAATTACACTTAATTCCAGGATTCGACCAAGGTGCCACATTCCCTTTAAGTGTGTTTACTGAATGAATAATGACTTAATAGTCTGAATTATATACTGTGAATGGATGGCGTGATGAACGCACTGTTCGCTGCCTCGCCTCCATCAGCCTCCTAGATTTTGGTTCTGTTTTAGAAACTAACGCCCTTTTTACATTGTATTTGGATGATAGCGAGTTATTAACAGAAATGTAATGTACAGCAATGCTGAGCGGTTTGAAAAAGTAGCATTTTTGTTCTCGCAAAATCCGCTCCGAAAAGCAATAAGGAGTATCCCACTTGTATAATGGGATTTGAACCGGGATAACTTTTTTGCAAAGCGCACCAAGAACCCATTATTGGCATATTTAATTTCACCCAAATTGCTCTATATTAAATTTCCGCACACCACCGACGTTCAACATAAAGGCCTTTGTGTCTTGATTTCAAATCAGGAAGGGATCGCCTCCCCCTTTGAAATAGTCACGCCCCACCCTAAAAGTCGATGACACCCCCAAACTTAAAAGTTAAAAAATCAAGAAGGCTATTCTGCTATTTGAAAACCCCAACACAATCCCTCTATCTGGAGGTGCCTGTCACGTGATAAATGTTAACAAAGGGCATAGTTTCTGCAACGTTACATGCCGCAAGCTGTCGCAAGCAGCCGGATTCGAAATTACACGCGGTGCTTGGGTCAACCCAGAGTATAAGAAAAGAGGCGTTATTTTTTGGAGCTGTTGGAGATGGGAAATGAAATGTGTTTTCTGATTTTCTGATGTTGTTTTGTCGATAAAGTCATTTAAGAATTATGACAACGTTGTCCATCCCCTTTAAGGGGAATGAAAGTGAAATGGAATGGACCACTTAGTCGAAACTCTAAACAGGACCATCATGTACAAAATGGCTGAAAATAAGGAAAACACATTTTGTTTCCACTTTCAATCGTTCAGAAATAGTCTGTTTTCTTACTATCCTGATTTGACCAAAGCATCGCGTGCAGTCACGAATCTAAACTGAGCTGTCTACTTGCGGCATGTACGCTGCAAGAGCCATGCCATTGGTTAACATTTATCACGTAACATGCCAGATCTACCAGACTTAGAGGGATACGGACACGGTTTGAATCAAAGCCTATAGTGCCATTTATTTCGGACTTTAAATTGTGCAGAAATGTAATATATAAAGTTTTTGATGAAATGAATTACGCCATTAGGGTCTCTCGAAACGCTCTTCAAAACTGCTATCTCAATTCAAAACCCATTATAAAGGTGGGGCGATCCCTCACATTGAAATGTTCCATTCCTCTTAACCTTCGCCCGGGTGGGGGGTCTTTTTAGACCCCCCCTCGGGTTTTTCCGAAGTGACAAAAAAACGGCGGCGCGGAGCGCCGCCAAACTTGGTCTAGCTGTTCCTTAATCATTTATACATCTTTCCTGAAAATTTTAGCTCAAGGTCATGTCAGATCGGTCACCAGGCCAGGTGAAGTGACCTCACCTCAAAAAATGCTTAGGACCGCATAACTAAAAGAAGGTTCAATCTATCAAGTTGAAACTCATACCACATATTGGGCCCACCAGGAGCTACAACATTTGTTCCGGGATTTTTGATATTGGCGACCTAAGGTCATGTGCAGAGCATGACCTCCCCATTGTCAATACATGGAGAAAATCACGAAATGAGCTTTTCTTAGTAAGTATGGATGGAATCAACTTCAAACATCGGTTATAACTTGCCCTCAGCACATTTCTGAAGTTGATGCAAAAAATTTTGACTTGTGACCTTTGAAAGGTCACCTTAGGTCAAATAAGCATTTTTTGGTGTTTTAGTTTATAAATTTTGAATAAACAAAGATAGAACTTTTATTTTGTCACCAAATTGTTTGTATAGTCACTGCAAGTCAAATGATATACATCATGACTATACCAGGTCAAGTTGGGTCAGACCGTTGACCTGGGTCAGGTCATATTCTTAAATTTGACCTGGGATAGCAATATTATATATCATTCGATTCGTATTGACGAGAGGATTGCAACGGTGCATCAACTTTGGCTGTATCTTGTTTGGTTTGGAAGTTATTAGCGAAAAAAAGAAACGCCCTTATGCATGGGTGGCTATGGACATTCCCAAGAATATGCCCAATATTCAGTGACCTGTAGCTTCCTAGACTTTGACCTGACACGAAAATGAATGCCACTGTAATGAAAGAGCAACCCAAGAGCTTTTGATTGGTGTTAGAGAAATGTTTCTAGCTATCATAGTTTCTGAGATATATGAGGTTTTCTTAGTACACCTCATATTAGCGATTTTGACCTATTTTGACCTCTGGTGACCTTGATATTGACCTGACAAGAAAAATGACCGAAGTATTTTCGATATCATTTTTGAAGAGCTTTCGATTGCCGTTTTGCGCTTTTTTCTAGCTCTCTTAGTTTTTGAGATCGTGGGGGTCTTTTTTAGCCCCCCCACCAGGGCGAAGGTGGCTCGTACCCGCCACCGGGGCAAGGGTTAAAGGCAATGCTGCACCGAATAGTGGGGTTTTAGCTGATATAGCCATGTAATAGAACCTTCCAATAAACCACGTGATATGAATTTTTTTGCAGAACGTACCGTTCGCGGAGAAAAAGGTAAAAATGCACCACCTATCGACCCCTTCCTCCCCCGGTGGCGACGCGTATGAGTTGAACTAGGGGAAAGTGCGCGGACAAAAAAAATTTGCGTGGACCTTTGTAAAAAAAGAACCTACTTGACAACAGTGCATTCAGGACTGGCGACTGTAAATGCCTACAACTTTCAGTGGCAAGTCTCAGAAATGAAATATGTTGTGGTATATCAAGAAAGATTGTCGCAATGGATAAGTGTCACTTTGTTTTCTAATAAAAGCCTCTTTAACTAAACACGCTCAAAAGCTGATAGACTTCGCAGTGCTGACCCCGGCCTTGAACACGGTTCATTTGTATTGCTATTTATTTGCGGTACAGATGGTACAGAGGGTACAGATGATTGAGGTTGAATCTGGCACAATAAAATGACCGAGTCTTACGCTGATTTGACGTCTCGCGATTTGGGGATTTTGTTACCTCCAATAGAGGAAAATTAATTTGAAACGAATTATTAGGTTTGCCTTTTTCAACAAAAATAAGGTCCTATCGATTATATTCAATAAATATTGTCCTTAAAACCGCTAGTCTGGTATTGCACTAAGGCACCACATTCCCTCTAAGCTTCCTCTCCGCCAGTTCAGCGCAGTTCCCCCACCTTTGGACAGTAGCAGCAGTGATAGGTAGCATCCCTTGGGCAGTAGGACATTCAGGCGTGCCCGAGCGGTAACGTTGTCACATCCCTTCGAGCGGTGACTTCGTGGCATTTCTCTTCAGAGGAGAAGTAAACAAAAGGTTTGTGAATCCAAGAAAACGCCAGGGCTGGAGATGAAAGAAAAAGAGAAAATTAAACGGAAGAAGCGCATAATGCTGAGGTTTGGAAATGAGCGATGGCGCGTACAAGATGGAGCACAAAGAACAGAATTTACAAAATCGAAAACAACGTGAATACGGAGCCAAAGAATCGAAAATTTTCACCCTAATAAAATTTATTTTACATGTCAGAGGTGTGTGTGCGATTGTGTGACTGTTTTTTACCGGCAATCGTTTTCCTCATACTTACTCTACCTGGGGTCTGTGAGCGCCTGCGCTTGTGGCTGCAGTAATCCCTCGGGGTAGAATCCCACCTTAGTTATCCGTACTTTTCCTGGTCTTCACCGTCTCCTTACACAATTTTGATCAATAGTGTGGAAGTATGTGTAATATATGGATACGAATGAGTGAGTGAATCCCAGGATAGCGGTCAGAGGAGCCGCGTCCCGGTGTGCTTCAGTGGCCATTCAAGAGCCCTTTGGTGTGTGACTGAGGCCTCAAACTTAAATCGCACATTCTCGTGTTTTCATGGCTTCATAAAGTTCTGCAATGCATTTTTATAGTCAGTTTTGCATTGGTGATCTGCGGCCTGAAAACAGCGCGATGCATCTGGTTCGTGCAGAAATGGCGGATGGCGCCCGCCGCCTGGGAAGCGGGGCGGTCCCTGGCCTCCGCCGCCGCCGCCGCCGCCGCCGCGGGAAACTGCGTAGTTGCCCGGGCCGCCGTTCTCACCGCCCGGCCGGCTTTCAAGGTTTCTCGGCCGGCCGGCGTCATGGGGGGAGGGGAGGGAAGGGAGGAGACTGCAGCGCAGGATCACCCGAAATAGAGGGCCTCAGCGGGATGTTTAGGTCGCTGCGTACCAAAGAACAGCTAAGGGTTGATTGTTAATGATATGAACGGTTTGGACGGCGTGGCGGTTTGGCCTGGCAGTTGTGCGACGGTGGGGGCTGAGGAGCGGAGGGCGGCCGCGTGCCGGCTGGCACTGCCGGCCATGATGGTGAGGGGCTTCGTACGGGTGGTGCGGCGGCCGGCGGCCGGCCGTGCGTTCCGGGCGGCGCGGACGGACAAAATCGATGGCTGGAGATCCGTCCGCGTGGCCTCAGTTTCTTGTCTCTGGATTTCACTGTCGGGGAGGAATACAGTCTTGTGATGTTGACGGGATGGAAGGTATGTGTGTGCATCATTTCGAGTGATGAGGTAGACTTAGGTTATAGAGAGAGAGAGAGAGAGAGGGGGGTAGTATGGCGAAAAATCTGGTAGGCAAAAGGCTTGTAGCCTCGCGTTTTCTTGCTACACGGGCTGACCTGGCATGAAATTTTATTCACTCTTGTGTGTGCCGTGTCAGCCAGAAAGAGCGTTGCAACGCTTTTATTGTATCGAACAGGACTGTAGCCACATGACATAAAACAGACGCCTTCGCCGTAAGGCCGGCTTTTTACGTACTTTGGAGCACATTTTCATTTAGGAAATGTGAAATGGAACAGACAGCATAAAGTAGGTAGCTCTGAGTCGCTCTAGGTAGAGAAAAAATGTTGTCCCGCAATTGGAAATAAGATACAAAACGATTTTTATTCTTAGAAAATTATTCTTTCCTGCTAGCTTGATAAAAAGCTGACGGAGATAGTTCGAAAGAATGACAACTAATGCGCAGAGTAGTATGGAGTCAGACTTTACCGGAGAGTCCTGAAAGGCCACCCATTCGACATCAAACCTCCAGATCATAGAGCTCTCCGTGCAGGAAAGCGCATAAATTTGTCACAAAACTCAAATATGATGGAAGACGCGTTTTTTTGTGGTTGTAACGAAGTTGAGACCGCACATTCTTTTAAGAGTGCATTGAAGCTGACGTGTTGTGGATCGAGGTGCAGGTGACTTCAATTCTTGAATGCTATTTTCTCGATAACGGAAACAATCAATGGATAAAACGGACACCTGCGCTTGAAAGAAATCATTTATCTCCCTCAAGCCATCAGAGTGAAATATTCAAAATATTAGTTCCGCTACTGGTCCCGGGTTGGCTCATATTTTGCTATTGAATAAAAATGACAACCGGTTTTTGGCATGATATTGGATTCTGGAAAGAATTCTGGGGCTGAATATCTCATTTATTATCCTTCAAAAAATGTGATATCGTGAAGGGTATTTCAAACTAAAACTATCGTCCCCATACCATGGGATTGATATACGTGGAATGGAGACCTCAATGTACACCCTCCCCGCTTTTGGGTGTCAATCTAGAACAAGAAAAAGTCCTTCGGTAAGTAAAGCAAGGTAAGGACTAATGTGAAGTCTATGATGGAAGTGGTGGCAGTTAACTTTGATGCGTCATAATCAATAAACCATGGCTTGCACAGGAAAACGGCCACGCATTTTGGAAAGCCCAA
Source organism: Lepas anatifera (assembly GCA_034440635.1). Lineage (NCBI taxonomy): Eukaryota > Metazoa > Arthropoda > Thecostraca > Lepadidae > Lepas > Lepas anatifera. The sequence continues at coordinate 220,806 of JAOTON010002108.1, read as the reverse complement.
TTCATCCTGAATGCTTTAAAATACATTTTAAGCATGAACTATCGATAAACTCCGAGGAAATTGCAAAAACACTTCGGTATATGAAACGGGAGCTTACCCTTTATAATATCATCTTTTAACAGTGGCCCTGATATCTGTTCAATAGCATCGCCGTACTTCGTATAGCTTTTCTCGGATCATTTTTTACAAATTTGAACATAATTTTAAGGCTGGGTCATGTGAGGTTAGGTCACCAGTGCAGGTCAAGTGACCTCACTGCCAAAGATGTTTAAGATAGCATAAGTCATAACAGGATGAACCGATTCGATTGAAATTCATATCACATAGTAACCCCATCGAATTCTACAATATGTTTTCCGGGATTTCTATATACGTGACGTCTCCGTTGGAAATACACGGGAAAATGGTTTAAACTGAATAACTCAGGAATGGATGAATGTATACATTTTTTAACCGGATTACATTTCCTCATCCTTGCGGTTCTAATGATGTGTATTTTGACTTAATTTGGCCTTGAACTGACCTCAGGTCAAGTCAAATCCTAAATTTGACCTGATTTGACCTAGCAAGGTCATGTTATATATCATTTGATTCGGCTTACTGCGATGATTCATATGGTCTGGATTGATTTTTTTATCTTTACTAGTTCAAATGAAATGGCTGAAAACCTTCTTCTACATGTTATCCCTATGGTGGTATGCCTTGACCTCTAGTGACCTTAAATGTGACTTGACAAAATGGCTTAAATATTTTCTACAGTTATTTCGATAGGCTATCCAAGGCCGTTTATCGTTTTTCGCTGTCTAGCGTGGTTCTGGAGATCTGAGGGGGGGGGGCGGATACCCGCCTCCTTCAATACGAAGGTGGCTCAGATCCCCGTCACTGTGCGTGTTTAGCCCTCGCTTCATGACCGTTAGGTCCCGGGATCCGATGCCAGTGCGCGTTCTTTTCATCTTCGCCATGTTAATTATATTGTGCAATAGCGCAATTGACAGTATGCGGGTCAAAAAGCCTAGTGTCCCGGGTTCGAATCCAGGTTCACTTTCATTTCGTTTACACGTACTGTGGCTATTATACCATTATTGAGGTTGAAATTGTTCAAGTTAGAAACTTAAGAGTTTTTATCATATTATACAGACAATGTGTCTTCGATCGTTTCTTCGTCATGCCAGAACAGTTTCTTCAAAATGACGTACATTTCGCCCCGCTTGTATTTCCTGGGGCGCTGCACTCAGTTCGGCTGGACGTCTCTACAAAGGCTCTGATCCCCCTGATCCCTTAGTTTATTGAGCCCAGTAATGTTCCTGGATCTTTTTTCCCACACATTATTTGAGATAACCGGAAAGAGAAATTCCAAATCGGACATGTGGAGCGGCGTATCCAAGGGAGATCGGAGGCTCAAGGGGGCTCAAGCCCCCACCCCCACCCGAATGTCCAAGCCCCTATAGTTCATACATAGTTTAGGGCTGCCCGAGGTATTGGCGGGTGAGGTTGGAGCCCCTAGCCCCCCAAATGAATTCATGGATACGGCACTGGTCATGAGACTGATCATACAGCCTCCAACATGAGCTCTCTTTCAGCCAATGTCGTGACAAACCTCTGACAACTTGCAGGTACCTTGCTAGAACCCATAGGCGGATCCGGGGGGGCAAGGGGGCACGTGCCCCCCCCGATCGACCCTCGGCGCCCCCCTGAAAGGTCGATGGCGCCCCCTGAAATGTCGCTTCCCACCCCCCCCAGGATGCGAAAGTCGGCGCCCACCGATAGGATTTGGCGCCCACCTGATAGGTTTTGCCGGTCATAAGTGGCGCCCCCCTGGTCCGAATGGCGCCCCCGGTCCGGATGGCGCCCCCGGAAGGTGCCCCCCCGATCGGCAATCCTGGATCCGCCTATGCTAGAACCAACAATTTATTATAACTGACGGGCACAGGATCTGTAGCTTACACTTAACGTTTTGACACGATTCATTAAGTTCAGATTGCCAGAGGCTAATACATGCTGTCAGTCGAAAGCTGAAGTCCGCCCGTTTTGCTTGCCGGTGCTCTCTGCCGCTCGTGTGCAGACTGGCGCCGTGGATGCCGGAAAGCTGACTGCTGTGTTCGGCCTTACGGAAACGTAAACTGGTTTAATGCGGATGGCATGGTGTGTGGGATAGTGCACTGCTGTTGCTTTCAGCCGGTAACGGGTGGCGGCAGCCGGGGCGGAGGGCACCGCGGCAAAGGGCACCACGGTGGAGGGCACCACGGCAGCCGCGAAGAGGGCACCACGATGGAGGGCACCTTGGCGGAGGGCCTTGCGGCAGAGGGCATCATGGTATAGGACACCACGGCCGCCGGGGCTGATCTGCGTGCGCCGCGCTGCCCTAGTTAATGACGCCGCTGCACTGCCGTTCTACGCGGTCTTTCTTCTGATCTCCCACACCAAGGTCGTTTCTGGCAATCAGGCTTTATTTGCGTTATTTTATAATAATATTTGTTGGGGTTTAACGACGCACCAACTGCCAGTGTCATACGGCGTCGCCAACTCTCACCCTGTGGGAAGGGATGTTGAAACCGTATCGTGAGACATGGTTTCCCCGTCTTCGAGCTGGAGTTTCGAAAACGGCACGCGGCACACAACTGTTATGGGCTGGTGGAACAACAGGGTCAGATCAATTTATTCGGAGGCTCCGCCGGGACTTCAACCCGGAACCAGTGGTTAGAAGACATGGTGTCATCTAATGCTATCCAAAGAAGACATTGCTATCCACTAAGCCACCTCATTCCCCTTTATTTGCATTCATAGGCGTAGGAACAGGGGGAGGCAGGAGGCTATGCCCCCGAATGTTCAAGATCTTAACCACTGACCCTATGGCGTTCACTGGAAAAAGAAGACCTATACGCCTTGCCTCCCCCGCATGTTAGACGTTCGCACATCGATGTTTGCAATTTTAACTTTTTTCGTCCTAGAAGTTATTTCCGACGCTCGGGCAGTATTTGTGTAAGGGGACAAGAGGGAGGTGGAAGTATAACGCATATGTATGTTATATTGAAATGTAATTGAATAGAAGAATGCAATGGAAAAGTTGCCGTTTTCGTGGTCCACTGATCCGGGACGATGGCGGCTACGGTGTCATTCCAGGCTGCGCGGAGCCAACTACACCGGCCAGCTCAATTCTATGCTGGAATTAATGAGTACGCCTTGACTTCCGGTGTGAGATCAACGCTGAGTTGTAGACTGCGTTGACAGCGGTTACAAAGCCTGTCTAATCCCACGCACAGACGGCACGTGGGCTGATGCCGTCACAGAGTAAGGCACCGTACGGAAAATACCGGGCAAGGCTGCACCGTCCACAGGTTAATAATTGTTGGGGTTTAACGACGCACCAACTGCCAGAGCCACACGGCGTCACCAACTCTCACCCTGTTGGAAGGGATTTTGGGCGTCAGATCCTGTCCACAAGTTATGTAACGCATATGTTTATAATGTTTTACCACCTGCCCTCCCCATGTACCGTTTTGTGATGCCCACGTGTAGCGTTTGGTAACGCTGAGGCTGACTCCTCCACCTAACTGACTGTCACGTAATCTGTGGACGGCCCCTAACCAGGAAACATGTTGAAAGCTGCATGAGATATTTTGACAGCATGTGGTCGTGCCGCTCATTTTTTATTGTTATGTATCTTGTGTGCAATAGGTCATCGCTCAAGCCTAGCCTTTTCCAACTTTCATTCGCTTACTGAATATTTTGGCATGAATCCCCTCCCCTCCCCCCAACCCACACATCCAGGTGTCACACTGGTGCCATGTAAAGCCCGTACCTCGTGGCAAAAATCCATGACGTAGTCAGGTCAGATAATATTGGAAACCGCTTTTACCTCGCCGATTGAAAGTCCAGGCACGAGTTGTCTGTTTTGAAGTGCTGTAAAGCACCCGGGCCTCTGGAGCCCGCAGCATGGTTCACCTCAGCCTCTCACTACCGGTGAGCCAGTAATACAAATACTGATGTTTCACACACCAATCCTGCCGCATCGGTGTGCGGCTGTGACCGCGGGCTCTGCCGCTGGGCTCCGTCCTCCCGAGCCGACGTTGCAGCCGGGCCGGGTGGCCGCCGTCTGGGTCGACGCCTGTGTTTGTTGTGGTGCGACGCCGGTGCCCTTGGGAGCGCCGCAGACGGCGACGCCGCGCCGCGCGCCCCTCCCCGCCCCGCCAATACCGGCGCACGCCAACCCGGAACATTGTGTCACTCCTGTTCAAAGGCCCGATGCAGGCGAAGGATGAGGGCAGCTGCGGCTGCGGCGGGGGCCCGGTGACGGCCGTGCGCGCGGAGCGGGTGAGCCGGGGGCCCGGTGCTAGCGCCGCGCCCACCAGGGGACCGGCTCGCTGCTGCAGCGCCGGCCACTGAGTCAGATTCGGGGAACTGGGCGGCGGCAAACCCCAGCCCGCCGGATCCGCCTATCGACGACGCACCGCTGCCGCCCGACCTCACAACGGGCGGTGGTCGGCGGCGGTCGCAGTCGCAGCCTTATAGTAACGGGTTTCTTACCCCCCCTCCGCCATCTGTCTTCTCAGGCTGGTGGCGGCCTCTCGTTTGCTACTGCCCATCTAGTGTGGCTCAGACTACCTGATGCCATCACATTCTGGTTGCTCAGTCTTTAATATGGGCGTGGAACGGATTTTATGCAGACGATCTGTCGGCGGAGTAATGCTATGCCGAGAGGCTCTCAAAGCCGGCTTGAGATAGGCAGTGATCTACCACATGCAATGTGGTGCTGGTTTTGCTTGGAGTAGATACACGAGTAAAATCCTTCCGTGCTGAATTATACCCGAGTGCTGTGATTCAGAATCCCACGGAAGCGATGTTCGCTGTGGATGGTCTGAGGTCAAGCTTTCTAGTATGGATACTGGAGACGTTTCCTCACCTTTTTTGTGGCCATGAACCCGAACCAAGGGCCATCAATGCAATGTCCAACGCCTGCATTCAGCTTTTGCCTCGCCGGAAGGGGGCTGAGCACCAAGAAGCGCCACTTTGGCCGCTCCTCACTTCACCGTAAACTTACCTGCACTGCGACCGCGTCGCCGTAGATATGACCTGAAGGGGACGCCCAGACGGGCGGGCAGTATGTGTGTCGCATAGCCCACTATAAGAGGCAGTGTCCGCATATGCAGGGACCTAACAGAAAAGAAAGGACTGGTTCGAAAGAAAGTGCTCATATTTTCATGGAATTGATAAAAGTTGATATTACTGCTCTCTCAAACTCCTTCGAAGTCCTGCCAGTGTTTTAACGCAGTTCTCGTGTACCTCATGCGGGTCTCAATTTTCCTGACGAGTTTGGAATACGGGCTATTGGTATTATTTAGCCGCAATAGACAATAAGATAATGTTTGGTGGTCAAAAATATGTTAACATGCTAGATATACAAATCTCTTTAAACGCCGCAACAGTATGCCGTGCTATCTGGGCCGTTTCTTATTGTCGCCCCCTTGTCCTGATATTGGCTGATATTGCACACTGTGTTTTAATCTCGCTGTCGCCAGTGGTCGTGCTCAAGCTTTGGCAGTGACCGGGTTTCACTCCGCTTCACCTATTGATTCACCTGCTCCTACCATCTTCTGGATCCTTGTGTTGTCGCCAGGATCTTCTTCTTCTCATATTTGACGACGTTTACCCGAAGAGTCAGTGTTGAAGAGTGCCCGGGCGTCGCGGCGGTCGTGGGGCCCGCAGCGGGCCGGCCGCGCGGTAGGGACCGCTGCCGTGTGTCATCAGCGCCGGGCCGACCGCTGCAGTCGGTCGGTTCCGCATTCCGGCCCGCCGCCGCCGTACTTTCTCGCGAGTCGACACGCCGCGCGCTCCGGGGCGGGCTCGGCGGCTTCCGGCGGCGCTGCGCGGCTCTACAGTCGGTGGCGTTGCAACGCGTTGGTACTGCTCTAATCGTGGGCTGCTTAACTGTGCGGGAAAGGACAGTTTTAGAACCCAATCTCAAATTGTCATCATCGGCTTCTAGGTCAACCCAGTGATGATGGCTAGGCGTTGGACTCCAAATCTTTCTGACTGGACGGCGAGTACGGCAGTAAATGAGGACGCAAACGATGCACTAGACGGGCACTACGCCGCTGCCGGATCTACCACTGCTGGCCCGGTTCTCACTAGGACTTGGGAATACCCCTTAAAATGTGTTTGTGTAACACCTCTTTTACCCTCGGAACATTTCGCACCAACCCGCACCATGGCTCATAGTTTGGAATTCATATAGTACATCTTGCTGTATTAAGGCCAATGAGTAATCTTTCATTTTGGCAGGGGAAAAGTGGTGAACCCTACCAAAGGGAAGGGGCGTCCCATTCCATTTGGGGGTGCCTTTTGTGCATTCCTAATGCCGCCATTCCCAAAGATTTTGCGTTTTTTAAGAGTGGTTTCAGAAGTTTTCCCGTGAGATATTGGAACAAATTTGGCCACATGGGCGCTGCTGTCTGGAGAGAGGTGGCTAAACAGGCCAGCGGAAATTTGCGGCTGGCAGCGGATGGGCGGGAAACGATGTAACAAGTGCACCGGACGTCCACGCCGGCTCCAAAACGATGTAACAAGTGCACCGGACGTCCACGCCGGCTCCAAAGGGGGGCGGCGGCCTCTTTCCCCTCCCCACAGGATACGTTCCCTAATGATGATGATTGGGTTTTAGGGCACGTAAGCTGCCAAGTCCGACCGTCCCCTGATCAAGGCAAATAGCTTCAATACTCATGGTCCCAGAGGTTCATGGTTTCCAGAGCTTCAATACTCATGGTTCATGGTACCAGAGGGGCATATCTTCTGTGTAACAACGGGGACGGTATGTGTGCACGTTTTACTAAGACTTAGCTTCGCTGTTCACAATGTCCCGCAAAACTAATTCACGAAAGCAGAAAGTATGTGAGCGTTGTCTGGCTACAAAGCAACAATTTTCTGGTCTTGTGATTGAAAGGTGTCCCGGAATGTCCAGCGGAAGTCACGCTACTTTTTTCGTTCATTTTCATCTGCGCTGGTCTAAGATTTTCAGCGGAACCGGTAGAGTCTTAGGTTACAACTTGTTCATGGATACCTTTGGTATAGCAGTTTGCGTTGTCTACCCACAACAGTACACACACGCACATGTGATTCTCCAGGTAGGGCCAGGTCAGCGACCTTGCTGGGTTGCGCACCTGCCACCATTATTATCGTATCTGACTGCGCATAAAGCATGTATTTGAGTTGAAAATCATTCCGTGAAGATCAACCATGTCGAGTCGCGACTCAGAATCCTAGTCTGTTCTGAATCGACTCAACTTTTTCTCGAGTCAGGGTTTAATCGATTCACTTCGGGATCTAGGTTGAACCAGAGTTGACTCAATTGCTCGGCGGTTTGAGTTAGGTGGATTCGAAGTCATTCTCCATGTCGTGAGTCAGAGTTGAGTCGGCTCAACACCTTTTTGTTTATATATATATATGCTCAAAAGGCTGACTTTTGAAATTAAACTAGTTATTTTTATGTTTTCATGGTTTTATTCAGTGACAAGTTGTTAATTATTTCCATATCCATAGGTAGATCCATAGGTCAGGGCGGCGCAGTCGGTTAGCGCGCGCGCTCGGTTCGGCCTAAGAGGTTCTATGTGTGCAGGGTGTTGTGGGTTCGAGCCCACCCAGAGGCAGGATTTGGCACCCTGCCCTAGCTCAAGCCTATCTCACTTCTCTTCCCCCTCCTACGTCATATGATCTCAGCAGTTGGTGCGTCGCTAAAATCCAAAATTATTAATCATGTTGGATGAATGCCTGGATGTGAGTATCGGTGCTTCCACGATAGGATTTGGCGGCCACCTGATTTCAGTACAATGCAACGTATTTCCCGTTGCAATATAGTCAATAAAGCAAGTTATACCAGTTATCATCGACAGTACCAATGACGGTACGTGGGTTTTAACCCGCCCCACCGGGGGTCGGCGCCACCTTCGCCCCACCGGGGGCCATCGAGGCCCCCCTCTAACTCCAAAATATGGGCGTTAGCGCAAATCTGCAAAGTGCAATAGAAAGCTCGCGTGAATTCAGTAAGAAATTACTTCGCATGTTTTTGTGCTCAGGTCAATGGTTTGACCTCCAGAGGTCAAATTAGGTCAAGATCGGCTATTTTCACTCAAATATGCAATGATTAACAAACTGGGCATAACTCTTATTTCATTAGAGCTATTGAGGCCTGGTAAAGTACATTTGATAGCAAATTGCCAGTACTTTTCCGCTATGTGGAACGTAAAGACCTCCCGCCAGTGGTTTGACCGCCAGAGGTCACCTCGTGACCTAATATGACCTGAGGTCATGAAAGGTCACAAAGTGACCTTGCCGTATATCAAATGAAAGCCAGTGACAAGACAAACACGATGGTGTTTGTTTCACCGCCTAGCTCAATTAGGTCAAAAGTTATTGTCAAAATACTGTTTTTGACCTCTGGTGACCTTGGATGACCTTGGAAAAGTCAAAGGCAAATATGACCCCTGGGATCCGTGAAAGGGTGTCCAAAAACGTTGTTCTGAGCAGTCTGAGTATTTGAAATCATTTTTGTGGCTTTTATATCATGAAATAGCTTTCCCCATGCTTTGTCAATGGGAGAGGTCGCCTCGTGACCTGACCTCAGGCACGAAATCGAAAAATCCCGGATATACACCTTGTAGACCCTGGAGGGGTCATGAAGTGTAGGAAGTTTCAAATCGATCGACTTTGAAATGTAGCCTTACAGAGCTCTAAAGGTGAAGTGAGGTGACCTTGGTTGACCTCGTCTTGTGACCTGACCTTGGGTGACCCGGGGTAAAAATTTCAGGGATGATGGGAAAATGATGCAGTGAGAGGTAGAGCCCTCAACCGCGGTGCTGCGCCTCGTCGTTTTCTGCTATCCCGGAAAAACCTTAGGGGTCATCGATGGCCCCCCGGTGGGGCGAGGGTTAAAGATGGCCAAGCAAGACAAATTTGTTCGCGCAGCGGGGCTTGCGCATTACACCACTCCCTATCATCGCCTCATAACACGTAAACTTCACCGGGAAAAACTGGTGGGTGGGGGGTTATTAGGTAATTTTCCTTGTTCTCCACGAAAGGTAAGTTCTGGGACAAATGAAATATCGATCAAGCGGGTTCTCGTCATGATCTATCTCATGGTTATATCAGTTCAAATCTTATTATGCAGGTTCAACATTCCCTTTAAAGCAAAATAGCTTACTTTACCTGTCATTAGAGTGTTGCAGTCAGGTGATTGTGGGAAGTTTTGCCCGAGTGTAGGAAATGATTTATTATAGAAAATTATAGTGTTTATTTTACGGCTCATTTTATCTGAAATATAAATGTAAAACTACCTGTTATGTGGGCTTCAAATGTAAAAAAACAAGTGAATTAATTTTCAAGAAAAATATAAAAAGGTTCCGGTACCACCCCGGGTACCTCCGTTCCCCGCCGCGACCATATGAACTTGGCCCGGATTCTAACAGCTTTTTAAAATCACCCAATCTCTGGTGAGCTTGGTTAAACCATGTTCTGCTTCGGAAATGTGACATTTAAGTTGACCAAATGGCAGTCTAATTATCATTCCATCTGCATTAGTGAGCTAATGCAAGAAGTCGGGAAAACCTATCTTAAAGGGAATATGGCACCTTGACAACGTGATTTTAACTGAGATAGCCAAGTTGTAAAGCAAGTCGGAAAACCCGGTACTCCATATTTAATTTGTCTTGGAACTCGATATTTCCGTAGAAAAAAAACTAAAACCTACCTGACACCAGCCCCCCATCAGCCCGTCGCCGGGCGGCCATTGTTGTGAGATGTTGGTATGACGACATATGCTGACGTCACGATGAGCATCCGCCAATCGAAGCGCTTGAAGCTTTTCAAGTATGGTAGTGGTTGCCAGATCGTGACATCATCCACAGGCTGATATTTATTTCTTTTTCCAGAGGAGTATTTTTAAAAACAAAATATTGAGCTTATTGAACATTTTTTTCAGAGAAATCATGAGTGGTTTCATTATTTTTGGCTAAAAGTACGCCTAATTTCACTAAATTACAGGATTCGACCAAGGTGCCACATTCCCTTTAAGGGTAGATGGGAGTATCTGACCCAAACTATCGAAACGTTTCAAAGGCATGCGTACTCTCATCCTGCTGACTTAAATGCATAATAATTTTTATACTGTTGAAGGAAATGGGCATTTAGTGTATTCGTACTTTATCTTTATTCTAAGTCAGAGTCGGTTCAGGCTCACTGTTTATTTGAGCTGTAGTTGAGTCGACTCACTTCAGAATTCGGGCAAGTTAGAATCAACTTACCAGCTCAAGGCGTTCAGTTGAGTCAGAATCAGAGTCAGCAGCTAAACTGTGACTCGAGAGTTGAATCGACAAAAATGATTCATCAACAAGTCTGGTGAAGACTCGACACAGCAAAACCAATGTGACGGTCACCATGTCAGGTCAGGTATGGCAGGCGTGCGGTACCCCGGCGCGGCCTCGTCATGTTCGCCGCCGAGTGGGGCTCTGCATGGGCCGGCGCGCGGCCGCGGTGTTGATTGGGCTGTGATGGCCGGCGGGCCGGGTGAGCTGCCCGGTCAGCTCTAGGCTCGCCAGCTGGCACGTCCGGACCAGCGACCCGGCTCGGCCCTGCCGCTACCCCAGCCGCCGCCGAAAGTGGAGCAGCTGGCCCACAACCAGGCCCGCCACGCTGGACCCGCCGCCGCCCACGCTGGCTGGCATTGCCGCAGAGCAGCCTCACGTCCGTGACCTTTGGCCGTGACATTTTGTCACACTCTGTCAACGGAATTTTTATGAATAGCCCCCTTCTCTCAATGTTTCTTCAAATGAGAAAGGAACGTCCCTTGGAAGTGTTGAGATGTGGTATAATGATTGAGCTTCGAATGTCAGTGAAATGTTGAGTCAACGACTGGGTTAGTTCCTCACGCCCCGCGCGTACCCAGTTTCCGGCATGCATTGCCCCGATGTTCGAGAAGGGGCCCGGCGGAAGTGCTGTATGACACGACGAACCTTGCCCTTCGCCCAGCCACTTATTGAAGAGGCCGCTGGAAATAAAGTGTTAATATCCGAATTCTAGTGTGGCTTGCTTTTACGTTAATGAAAAACTTGATTGGTCCGTGATGATAGCATTTCGAGATGTTTGCACTTTGCTGAAGGAAGTGGTACTTTTGCCCGCGAACGGCCAACTGAGCTACCGGTGTGGCGCCCGCACCGGGCAGAGCTTGCTCCGATTGCTGACGGCGTTTGAACCATTCCCGAGGCTCTGTTAAACCTTAATCTGGGCGTCTTACTGTCAAGCAAGAATGCCTGATAAAGTACCTTGTTTGAATGAGGTATTTGGATTGGTCCTGGAGACCTGGTACTCGATACGTGAATGGCGCTGCAGTGGAATCTGGGGTGATTTTCACTCCGTTTGGCATCGATTTCTGCATCGGTTTTGGACACTTTGCTGCACAAAAATCCATTGACACCGTTAAAACATTCAGAACGGTATTCTATATGTGCTTGAGACTCGGCTTCAAGGTTACAGGCTTTTCCTGGCTCCATATTCCGTATTTCGTCTTGCACACACACACACACACACACACACACACACACACACACACACACACACACACACACACACACACACACACACACACACACACACACACACACACACACACACACACACACACACACACACACACACACACACACACACACACACACACACACACACACACACACACACACACACACACACACACACACACACACACACACACACACACACACACACACACACACACACACACACACACACACACACACACACACACACACACACACACACACACACACACACACACACACACACACACACACACACACACACACACACACACACACACACACACACACACACACACACACACACACACACACACACACACACACACACACACACACACACACACACACACACACACACACACACACACACACACACACACACACACACACACACACACACACACACACACACACACACACACACACACACACACACACACACACACACACACACACACACACACACACACACACACACACACACACACACACACACACACACACACACACACACACACACACACACACACACACACACACACACACACACACACACACACACACACACACACACACACACACACACACACACACACACACACACACACACACACACACACACACACACACACACACACACACACACACACACACACACACACACACACACACACACACACACACACACACACACACACACACACACACACACACACACACACACACACACACACACACACACACACACACACACACACACACACACACATATATATATATATATATATATATATATATATATATATATATATATATATATATATATATATATATATATATACAAGAGAGTTGCAATACAAGAGAGTTGAATTCAGAAATTCAGAAGAAGCTGTGTAAGCTATATGGAGGTTGGGTCCCAATAGCAAAACCTAAGGAAGGATTTATCAACCTATCCAGCACTGTTCTTACAAAAGACCAGAAAGAACTGCTTAACTTGGGCATTAGTTATACCCTAGCACCCCGTTTTTTAACGCAGGCCAAAAAGTTGAATTAGAGCTTTTGTATCCGAGAATTTGCAAGCTGAATAGGGAACATAAGATAAGTGTCAACCCAGATGTACAGGAGCAGCTCAGGGCAGAAAGTACCAAAAACAGGAGCACAGGTAGCAAGCCATCACTTCACCCACGTCTTCGATGCGCTGCTAAAGATCTCCAGCACAATAAGAACATCGTTGTGCGCAAAGCAGACCAAGCCCAGCTATTTGTCGTGATAAACGCTGAAGAATACTATCAGAAAACAGCTGTCATCTGAACACGCCAATTGACGGGGGCGGGTACCCGCCCCCCTCGGGTTTTTTCAGAGATAGCGGAAAAACGGCGGCGCTACGCGCCGCCGTACTTGGCATACCTTTTCCCTCATCATTTCTAGAACTTCCGTGAAAATTTTAAGGTTAGGTCATCTCAGGTCAGGTCACCAGTACAGGTCAAGTGGCCCGACCTCAAAAAAGTTTAAGATAGCATAAGTCGGAGCAGGGTGAACTTATCCGATTGAAACTCATATCAAATAATGGCCCCACCGAGTTCTCTAAAATATGTTCCGGTATTTTTGATATCGATGACCTAAGGTCAGGTACGAGGCATGACCTCTCCATTGGAAATACATGGGAAAAATTGTTTTTACGGAATAACTCAATGACGGATGGTGATAGAGCATTTATTTTAGTTGCATTAGACTCGCCTGGGCTTTGCGGTTCTTATGATATGCATTTTATATAATTTGACCCTGACCTGACCTCAGGTCAGGTCAAATCCTTGATTTGACCTAGCAAGGTCAAATTATATATCATTCGATTTGGCTTGCTGAGAGGATTCATATAGTTCAAGTCGTTTTGCTCTATCTTTACTTGTTCAGATGTAATGGCCTGAATTTACATGGTATCCTTATGACGGGCATGTTTTGACCTCTCGTGACCTTAAATGTGACCTGACAAAAAAATGGTTCAAATGTTTTCGATGGAGAAGTGGATGGGCAGCCCAACGCCGTTTACCGTTTTTCGCTACCTACCGTGGTTCTCGAGATCTTAGGGGGGCGGATACCCGCCCCCACCCCGTCAATGCGAAGGTGGCTCAGACCCCCGTCAATGCGCGTGTTAAATGATGAAATCAAGTTCAAAAGAATAACAAGAAACCCGGTTGAAGAATTAAAAAAAACAGGCCAACAACCTTGTAGACGCTTCCAACAAGGTCCGTAAGGTAATCAAGTTTGAACGGATAATGGGGGAATACCAGCCTGGATATTTTTACGGTAATGTAAAAACGCACAAGGAAGGAAACCCACTGCGACCCATTATATCACAAATCCCGCTGCCTACGTATCAGCTAGCAAAAACATTGAACAAGCTCATCAGCCCTTACGTGCCATGAACATACTCTCTGAAATCATCGGCCAAGTTCATCGATCTGGTAAAAGGCAGGACAAGGACTGGAAGCCTAGCTTCTTTGGACGTGACTAGCCTGTTTACCAACGTACCTGACTTTACCAACGTACCTGTGCAACGGACAATCAAGATCCTTGCTGATTATGTGTATCGCCATGACACACTACGAGGACTTGACATCCCCGAGCACATTATGTGTGCCATGCTCAGGCTGTGCACCACCAAGTCTCCATTTCGATGCCCGCAAGGGAATATATATTACCAAACTGACGGTGTTGCCATGGGTTCGCCACTGGGTGTGCTCTTCGCCCAAGCCTTTATGGCGGCAGTCGAAGGCGAAGTGTTAGAACACACGCCTGAAAAACCAGCCCTCAACTGCAGGTATGTTGATGACATACTTCTGGAAGTTAGAGATCAAGATGACTTGCAACACCTCAAGTCGAGACTAGAAGCAGTGTCGGGGCTTACCTTCACGGTAGAAGAAAGTGTTGAAGAAAATATTAATTTCTTAGACATTTCTATCGACGCAGCTGACGGACCATTCGTCACCAGCGTTCATCGCAAGTTGACAGACGCCGGAAGGTGCCTAAATTACAAGAGCCAGTGCCCTCAACGCTACAAAAGCAGTGTGGTGAGAGCATACGTTCACCGGGCGCTCACCCACTGTTCTTCATGGCCTCTCGTGCACAAAGAATTAAGACGAATAAAACAAACGCTAGCGGACAACAGCTATGACATCGCATTTATAGACCAACAAATCAACAACACTCTGAACAAATACTTAACAGCAACAGCAGCAAAAGACCAAACAAACACCATCAACATCTTCTATAGAAGCCATATGACAGCAGGCCACGAGACCGAAGAAAAGGTGCTAAAAAGGATAATCGTAAAGAACTGCAAGCCAACCGATCCCGAGGCAAACATCAAGCTGCAAGTTTATTACCAGAGCCCGTCAACTTCATCCCTGGTAATGAAGAACAACATGGCGGAGGACAAATCGGCACTGAAACAAACAAACGTCGTGTACCAATATAAATGTCAGATAGGAGACTGTGCACTCCTCCCAAACAGTGATTATATTGGGTACACGACAACAAGACTATCAAGAAGACTCACAATGCACGTGCAGAGTGGAGCACCATCCTCCCACACCCTGGAAGAACATCACAGGCGACTGACAAGGCAGCAACTGGTAGAAAACACCATCATCATTGGACGAGCTCGGGACGTCCGACGCCTGGCGGCACTAGAAGCCGTATGCATCAGGGAGCGCGGCCCACTAATAAATAAACAACAGAACGCCAGGGGAACTCTCCTACTTTTTGAGGGGCCTCGGCGATCATAGAGAAGCCCCCCCTCACGTGTACTTTCATTGTAACGTTTAGAGTGTATTATGAATTTTGTCCTTGTCTCGTAATGTATAGCTTTCCTTTTTAGACAATTTATTCATCTTGACAATCTAATCAATATCTGTGGTGTTAATCGTGTTGCATGTTTGTTTGCCGCAATGTGAAGTGGTTTGTGCTCATATGCATGGGATCTTGTGCGAGACATCAAAAATTCAAACCTTAGATTTTGTAACTAATATTCAACGTACCTCCGTCTTGAAAATGTTTATGTGAGATAAATGAAACCGGTCGACTTTAGGTGCGTTTTTTACTTCAATTTTCTTTAATATGACACGAATATCGGAACAATTTTTCACGAACATAGCATAGAAAACCGAAAACTTATCAGGAACATTGAAATCCTAGAAAGAAAACTACAAAAAGCCAAAGCTGCGGTGACGTTCAACCAGCACTGTATTAATATATATATATATATATATATAATATATATATATATATAATATATATAATATATATATATATATATATATATATATATATATATATATATATTCCATATTCCAGGCTCAGAAACTACTGGATTATGAGGAGAGAAACCATTTCTGGGACCAAAGAGAGTATGGTGACGCTGCCCTCGGGAGGGTAAGGTGAAAAAGCAAAAATCTGGACAAAAACAGTGTTTGAAAAAATGAAAAGTGGAGCGTTTTGGGAGGCTGAGGGGATTCATGGCCCGGCTCATCTCTTCTTGGGCCAGTAGTGGTAAGCAATGACTGAAAGTGAGAGGGAAGGGTTAGGCTTAATTGGCGCAATTCCCTGTCACTGGCTAAGCAAAGGCAATTCTGCGCATTTTGTCTCATACTGTCATTCAAGCACGGTATGTTACTGCCATTCAAGCACGGTCGCTTACTGCCGTTCATGCACGGCTTCTTACTGTCATTCGAGCACGGCTTTTTACTGTCATTCGAGCACGGCCCTTACTGTCATTCAAGCACGGTCGCTTACTGTCATTCAAGCACGGTCGCTTACTGCCATTCAAGCACGGTGGCTGCTTTTGTTGGCTTTGCGAATTTTCACAGTGCGCCGGTGAACTGTGAATGGTAAAACTGACGTCGGATAGGGTGGCCGGTCAGAAGATCTAGTAAACCGATTGATGACAGTAAAAGGGGAGGGTTGTGAAGTTATAACACGTAGAAACCTGGGTGGAGCGAGAACTCGACTCGAGATACATTTACGCAGATTTCATACACTCGTTGAAGTATCCATCATCATTATTTTTGTTTTAAATTTATCAATATAACTTGGCGTAGCTCTATTACCCGCAATAAGTGAGGCTTCGTGGAACATTTTGACAGAAGGGTGTTTTAACTCTGCAGAATGGCATGCACTGTGCCGAGGGCGTGACTATAAATCAACGAAAATCGTGGCAGAAACATCCAGGACAGCGTTTTCCCATTAAGAATACTTTAATTGTCGCCTTATTCACGATGACCCGATCATGCCACCAATTATGGCAAATCAGCTATTGTTGGGCCATTTTCCCGCAATATGATCCACCACTTAATCTGTCGCCGGACGTCGTTTCGCCCTCTGCTACTGGTTGCCAATTCATTGAAAATTGAACGCAATTCCGTAATGTCAGCAAGATTGACTCTTATCAGACCAATGATAATAGGTGACGCTTATCTTTGATTCTTCGGAAATTAGGCTTGTTTTTTGGGGGAGGGGCTTCTGATTTGTTTCCGGGGAGGGGCTTCTGATTTGTTTCCGGGGAGGGGCTTCTGATTTGTTTCCGGGGAGGGGCTTCGATTTGTTTCCGGGGGAGGGGCTTCTGATTTGTTTCCGGGGAGGGGCTTCTGATTTGTTTCCGGGGAGGGGCTTCTGATTTGTTTCCGGGGAGGGGCTTCTGATTTGTTTCGGGGGAGGGGCTTCGATTTGTTTCCGGGGAGGGGCTTCTGATTTGTTTCCGAGGGAGGGGCTTCGATTTGTTTCCGGGGAGGGGCTTCGATTTGTTTCCGGGGAGGGGCTTCGATTTGTTTCCGGGGGAGGGGTTTCTGATTTGTTTCCGGGGAGGGGCTTCTGATTTGTTTCCGGGGGAGGGGCTTCTGATTTGTTTCCGGGGGAGGGGCTTCTGATTTGTTTCCGGGGAGGAGGGGCTTCTGATTTGTTTCCATCCTTGGATCCGCCATTGGTTGTGAGTCACCCGAATCGTTATGAATCAATACGGACAACTGAAGAATCCTCGTGGATGTTACTAGATCCCTCTGTAAACACTGGAAAGGGTCGCAGCAGTTCAAAACGGACACGAATTAATTGAATTTTGACCGTCAGTGACGTTCAATGAGAAAATAGGAGCTATCAATACGTTCAAAGATATTGTGTCGAATTTACCCGCCTTGATCTACCTTGAAGATTATATCGGTCCCAAATCACATTACCTCTAACCAGAGTTGTGCGTTTCAGGATTTTCTTGAGTCGACTCAACTTAACTCATGTGCTGAGAGTGGTCGACTCAACTCTGACTCAACTCATTGTCAAGAGTACAGTGAGCCGACTCAACTCCGACTCAAGATTAAATCCTCCCGACTCAACTCCGACTCAACTCACGACTCAACTCAAACTTCGACTCGATTTCAAAATGTTTAAATAAATGATAAATAATATAAATAAATAATAAGAACAAATGAATAAACCATTAAACCACTAGAAGACACTGTACAGAAAGTCATACGGGAAACTGAAGATTAATAGATGGAATTAATAGATGGAATATATGGATGGAAACGATTAATTGAAAAATTAGAAATTAATTATAGCCAACAGCCATGGATATATTTTTATTCTTCCAGACTGTCACTGCCAGATAAAGCTGTCACAACATGTTGCAATGATTTTATAAGAAGCCTTGAATGTGTAACCAGGCACATGGAATGGAAAATAACTTAAATGGGTTAAGGTTACAACAACATAGGGAAATAATTGCACCTCCATACTCTCAGAAAAGGTCCAAGCTAAAAAATATGATCTAAACTATATTTTCAGGATTGATACGGGTATTGCTTTTTGTTTCTGTTAAAGAATGATGCAAGATAATTTTGCTAAGTGAAACATTCCTATGCCATGAGCTGAGCCAAAATCTGAGCTATAATTACTAGAGTACCTAGTTGCAATTGTAAATTCTAAGAACTACAGCAAAACCTAGGAAATAGTATACCATATCAATATATTAGATAGGACAATAGAAATGGAAATTTTATCATCGTGTTGCATTTAATACATTCATATTTGTAAACCCAACACTATGTTCAGCTTGAAAACCTCCAATACACAGCACGTACCTATCACACTTCAATGGGATCGCAGTGTGATAGAAAATTGCCAATGTGTACGGCCTTCCAAATAAAATACAGACGACAATCAGATAAAACCAGTAGGAAGAAATAACTCGTCTGATTCGCGCAACAATGGTATTTCAATATTTTGTCAAATCAGAGTTCAAACTTTTCTATGCTAACAGTAAGAACTGCATTTAAAAAGCAAAACTAAAGCAGCAGCTGCAGACGGCGCATTTAGGTCAAAATGAACAATATCATATGTAGCTGAGAAATATTGACATCAATTTATGAATTATCACGTGACTTCCACAATGTTTTGCCCTGAAGCTACTTTAGCTTGAGCCTATCCCTGACAAGTACCCTGTCCTTGACTAAATTTGTTCTTCAAAGAAAGCACAATGGCGCACTCTTGCCTGCGCTTATTCTTTTATTGGAATGGTGGTGGAACGTTTGAGTGGCTCTACTAACTGTGAGTAGTGGTTGAAAAGAAGTAATACTGGATATTGATGATGAGTTTTTTTATATTTGAAATGCATTTTGCAGTCTGTTCTACCTCTTAAAATATTTAAGACAAGGCCAGAGATAGGAGCCTGTTTAATTTTTCGAGTATATGTATTATTTGTGTTGTGCCTATGGATTTTTTTCAGACCGGATGGGCCTTTAAAATAAGCAATTGAACCGTATAATTAATTTGATACACTGAAAAATTAAAACTTTAACTGAAACAATTGAAACACTGGAGGAAAAGGTATTTAAAGGAGGCTTGCAAAAGCCAGGCGAATTCAAACTTATTCAACATATTTCTGACTGATTTTGACTGATACTTTGATTTACATACTGAGCCAACTTTTTCGTCAACTCATTTTGACTCACTGTCTTCACAACTCAACTCAGCTCAACTCATTGACGTGGTGTGAACCGACTCAACTCAACTCAGCTCACCTAACTTATTTTTTCGACTCAACTCAACTCAACTCAGAGTCGAATGATTCAGAATTTGAGTTAAACTGCGACTCCGACTCGCGAGTCGCACAACTCTGCCTTTAACCAGATCATTGAGCGGAGAGAAATTCCAGTCCTGTCCCAGATAGGTGTTTGACTGGATTTCGGTGCACTATTTATGTTCAAGGCTGCTCAGAAATCAGCTGCCAAACCAGGGATATGATTTAGTCGTGGAGAAGTCGGGGGATAACATTTTTTTCTGACCTATTTCGAGGCTGGTTCGGAGCAAGTCAGTCCAACTTTTGAGTTATTTGTTTGAGTCTGGTGCGCACGGATCGATGCGACATTGCATTGGCCCAGATGAAGTAGAGTTGCTTGGTTTCGTATCAGGGCCTTGATTGGCATGCTTGAGATGTGTTCCTCCCAGCTGACCCAGTACCTACCACGTGCAACCGAGCAGTGGAACCGCCCGACAGGAAAACTCTTATCGCTGCCAACCGACTCCCGTAGGCCGTTTTTTTTGCCTAGGAATTTTTGGCTCACGCTCTCCTAGCCGCTTTTGTCTGTAAAAATGCTAATTTCTTGTTGTGTTCTTTTATTCTTGAAAATCTTCTCTTTCTTAAGCCATACTCTCTCAGCCAGGTTGGCCAGATGGAATTGATCAATGAGAGCTGAAATACTGGTTGTAGTCCGCGAAAACAGCAGGGCTGCCTCCGTATTTCTAGTGACGTATGTACCATCCATGTTTCTGGTGACGTATTAACATCCATGTTTCTGCTTACGTAAATGGGATTGCAGATAGTCGCTGATGAAGTGTCGGCCAGCCGTGCCTCCATGTGCCGGCGAGCGCCCCCACACCGAGTCGTCGTAATACATTCACTGCTTGTTGACGCGACTGCACGAACCCGATATGTCTTTCTACGTCATAATCCGAACCCTAAGCTGTGCTACGTCATCAGATAGGCATGTGGCGCTGCTCTGTGAGCGGCGCGACCTCGCTCGGCGCGGCCCCACCGCTGCTGGCGCGGTCGTACCGAATAACGGCCCATTTTCGGTGTCGGGAATTCCGGCGTCTCGGGCACGTCCGCCGGCCGCTACCACGCCGCGCCGCTGCCACCGCCTGGCGCTCCTCAGGGCCGCAGGTGCGGCGGCCACGCCGCGCCGCGCGCGCCACGCGGCGGCGAACACTGGCGCTGCGTGGTGGCGACGCGGCGCGACCCTTCCGTCATCGACCGGTGCTGCTCGATAGCGCGCGTACTACGTAGGCGGGCGGGGCGGCGAGAGCGGCGCAGCAGTGTGACGCAGCGCGCCGTTCACGGCCGGCGCTGCCCCCAGCCGCCACCATTGCGCAACCCACCAGCTGATCGATCCCAGCCAGGAAAACACACTGAGACGCAGATGTTTACCACGCGTGTCTCCTGTCCTGCAGCGGTTGTGTCGGGCCAGACGCCGCTCTCCCGCTCAATGGCCGCGATGACCCGGCCAGTGACGCCAATTCCCAGGCTTAGTAGGTTTGTCGTTGGTACTCTCTCGGCGGGTGTGCACGTTTTCAAACGTCTGGTTGTCGAGTTATGGCAGTGTTTTGCCTCCATGTTCCCTTCGCAGGTGCAACGCTGTGGTAGGGTGGCGTTCAGTTCCGCGTATATTCTATACGACACATTTGTGCCCTATTTGTTCCAGGTCCTGCGCATTCTGCATGCCGCTTGTACAGGTGTGGTTTAAACCTCAGCAGGGTGTCAGCATTTCGGTCGTGTTTCTGCCGCGATTTCTCCCTAGCCTATCTTCCTTACTGGGCTAATTCAGATGACCCTGAGTGGCTTCCAGAAAACGATGTATAAGAGATGCGCATGCTTCGAGAAGTTGGCTAAAGCTGAATGCTGCAAATGGCATGGTTTATCTGTGTTAAGAACCCCAAGGTTTTCCGGATACAAAAACACAGGCCAGCACCGCGGTGAGGGCCACCCACGCATCATTTTCCATCATCCCGAAATTTACCCCGGGCACCCAAGGTCAGGCACCACGAGGCAACCAAGGCACCCACCACCTTAGAGCCAAAGCACATTCAAACGACGATAAACCACACTAGACCCCCCAGGGCACAAGGTGTCCGGGTTTTATTCGCCCGAGGCAGGTCACGAGGCGACCCCCCATGAAAGCAGGGAAAAGCTATTCAGATATACACCACAAAAAATCAAATACCACCCAAACAACGTTTTGGACACCCTTCACGGATCCCAGGGGCATATTGCCCTTACTTTCCAAGGTCATCCACCCAAGGCAAAACAGTATTTGGCAATAACTTTACCCAATGAGCTAGACGGAAACAAACACCATCGTGTTTGTCTGTCACTGGCTTCATTAAAGGCAGGTCACTTTTACCTTCGTGACCTCAGGTCATATTAGGTCACGAGGACCCTGGCGGTCAAACCACGGCGGGAGGTCTTACGTTCCACATACGAAAAACGCAATTCATCAAATGTACTACCAGGTCTCAATAGCCTAAACAAAGAGTTATGCCCAGTTGCTTAATCATGCATATTTGAGAAAATAGCCGATCTACCCAATTGACCTCTGAGGTCAAACCATGACTGAGCACAAAACATGCAAGTAATTCTACAATTCACGCGAGCTTTCTATGCACTTGCAATTGCCAACGCCCATATTTTCGATAAGGGGCCACGATGGCCCCCGTGGGCGAAGGGGCGCCGACCCCGGTGCGCGGTTAAACATGCCCTCTCCAGGCGCGAGATCAAGCGAGGACGGTAAGTTGGTAAATTATTAAATGTCCTAACCGCACCAGCATTTCAACACTAGTTTACCATCAACACCTTAACCCCTCTCCAGTGGGTCTCGAAAGTTTCGGACTCCCCTCTTCCCGTCGATTCTGGTTTCCCCCTACTATAGTAGACAGGTGGAACCGTTTCAAACCGTTTCTCCTAATAGGGAAGACAGGCAAAATGGGAATTCTGTCAGCTGGTGAGAAATTTTGTCGAAATTAAAATGGGTAATATGTTGGCTCAGCATATTATTCAGACTAGATTTAAGTTCAGCAGGTGCACCCAAAACACCGGTGAGAAATCCAAGTGGGTGAAAGTAGGGTCGTCCCTAAATCAAGTAAAAACTGCTAGCCCCCTTCCCCCTGCTTCGAGACACTGCATTCCTTTGAAATCAGGGGCCACATTTTAACGGTGTTCCGTAGAGACGCTTGGAAATACATATCTGTCTTGTATTTTTGCCCCATTATGTGCGTGGATCCACGAAAGTGTTCCAGATTTAATTTTTCTGAAGTGTATCGGCAGTGTTTGCAGACAGCCAATAGGGCAATACTTTGCCCTCCCGTTATCACCAGTCCGGTTCCGTCCCCCGGTAAAAATTCTGTGATGGCGCCCCTGCCGCATTGCGATGCTTTCACTGCAGCAGAAGCTGTTGACAGTTTTAGAGGTCTCGAGAGCGAGGTCGCTTGGTCTGAACTTTGATGATACAAGCCTGAAATTTTTAGAAAGCTTGCAAAAACGATCAGAAACAAACTTTGTCAATGCCGCAGTCTTCTGGCCACCCCTAATTCGTAAGGCGTATCCAAAGGCTCCCTTCCCTGAGGAGGACTCCACGACATGGAGTTTCCTACTAACCTTAACATCGCTGAAGAGGAGTGTTTACTGCCGGCATCTGAAGTGTTGTCGCACGGATTGATTCGTCGTCTGACGCGCAAGTACCGTTCGTAATCGGTGAATCGGTCCTTACGTAACACTGGGCACGGCGTGTGAGCTACACACCTGAAGCCGGGAACCGTCCTGGATTCGCCCCGGAAGCTTTGTCGGATCTAGGTTTGCTGATGGGGCGAGACGCATTACATAAATCTACTGCGGCACAATTTGCTGTCAGAATGATTCCGCGCGATTGGGAGGGAGCACACCCGTCGCACTTTGATATCGCTGGTATTGAAGATATAATGCATCCCTTTACATTCCTCTGGCAGACAGAGACACTTTTGAAATGTTGGGCAATTTCATATTTAAAAACACGTTGTTGGTAGGTAAATTCCGAGTGTTCGCACAGACGAGTACCGTGCGAGCAAGCACCGTTTATATATTTTGTGTCAAGTTTATACACACGGCATCTGTTTTGTAGCACTTGAATGTTATGGTTTCATCAATCACGGACCGAAGGATGTGTATATCATGTTGAGTTTGGCTTGTTATACTGCAGTGGTTTCTGTAATTGCTTTTTGCAGTGTCATGCTTCGTTTGCCTGGTGAATTTGCTGAGTATTTGTGAACGCTTGACAAATTTCGTTTCGTAAGTTGATAAGGTATAGTCTGGCTTGTCTCCTCGAATCCTGATGTAAAACAAAAAACACTTAATTGTATATTCGGGTACACCCCTTCATCAGAATCATGTAGGTAATCGCCACACGGACAATAGAGCTCTTTAGCAAAACACGTACTTTATGAACTTTTTGGAATACTATACGTTTTAGAAATAGAGTTCCTTCGTCAGTGGCTCACATCAAAAACACTGTAAATACACATACAAAAGCTAAAGTTCGAAACAGATCACTGAAAAACACTTTGAATCGCCTTGGAATATTTAAGAAAATCATCTGAATTACTTGTGATCTAAAGCTAACCGTGCCGCTGCTATTCCCCACCTGAAAAACCTGGTTTAGGGTTATGTGCCGAATGATCGCTTAAAATATATGCTGCCTCTAATGCTTTTCTAATTGGTTTTGTCGCCACTTTTAAGTATTTTAGCGTTCTCCCATTTTGGTAAATAGTTACACTTATCAATATGTCTCACTACGCTGCTATTTTCGCAATGGATTTTTACATCTCGTTTGTGCTCGCTGAGTCTTGTTGGAAAGGTTTCGTCCAGTTTCTCCGATATAACATTTTTGGCATGGTCCGGAGCAGGGAATTTTGTAAATGACACTGTTTGTATTAACCCTCGCCCCACCGGGGGCATCGATGGCCCCCTAAGGTTTTTCCGGGATAGCAGAAAAACGACGAGGCGCAGCACCGCGGTTGAGGGCTCTACCTCTCACTGCATCATTTTCCCATCATCCCTGAAATTTTTACCCCGGGTCACCCAAGGTCAGGTCACCAGACAAGGTCAACCAAGGTCACCTCACTTCAACTTTAGAGCTCTGTAAGAGCTACATTTCAAAGTCGATCGATTTGAAACTTCCTACACTTCATGAACCCTCCAGGGTCTACAAGGTGTATATCCGGGATTTTTTCGATTTCGTGCCCTGAGGTCAGGTCACGAGGCGACCTCTCCCATTGGAAAAGCATGGGGAAAACCTGATTCATGATATAAAAGCCACAAAAATGATTGCAAATACTCAGACTGCTCAGAACAGCGTTTTTAGACACCCTTTCACGGATCCCAGGGGTCATATTTACCCTTTGACTTTTCCAAGGTCATCCAAGGTCACCAGAGGTCAAAAACAGTATTTTGACAATAACTTTTGACCTAATTAAGCTAGAGCGGTGAAACAAACGCCATCGTGTTTGTCTTGTCACTGGCTTTCATTTGATATACGGCAAGGTCACTTTGTGACCTTTCGTGACCTCAGGTCATATTAGGTCACGAGGTGACCTCTGGAGGTCAAACCACTGGCGGGAGGTCTTTACGTTCCACATAGCGGAAAAAGTACTGGCAATTTGCTATCAAATGAACTTTACCAGGCCTCAATAGCTCTAATGACATAAGAGTTATGAGCAGTTTGCTTAATCATTGCATATTTGAGTGAAAATAGCCGATCTTGACCTAATTTGACCTCTGGAGGCCAAACCATTGACCTGAGCACTAAAACATGCAAAGTTATTTCTTACTGAATTCACGCGAGCTTTCTATTGCACTTTGCAGATTTGCACTAACGCCCATATTTTCTGAGTTAGAGGGGGCCATCGATGGCCCACCGGTGGGGCGAAGGTGGCGCCGGACCCCCGGTGGGGCGCGGGTTAATAACTTGATTTTTCTTCTTTAACCGGTCGCCTATTTTCTTTCCCAAGTGGATGTATATTTCGACTCCTTTTCCTTTAAGCGCAGATGAAATGGCTGCAAGGAAGACTACATTCACTATTTTTTCAGCACATTACAAAAAAGTGAACAGTGGAGTGGTTCTAGGCTTTTTTCTACGAGCCCTTAGAATTTGTAGTGAAGAGTTTTTGAAGGAAGAGATGGACCACGTTTTTCAAGTATTTTTAAACTTACAATACCCAAAAGGCTTACTGATTCAACTGCGAGAGAAGGCAAAGAAAATAAAGAAAGAAGCAGAAGAAAAAAGAAACCAGGACAAGAAT
Organism: Lepas anatifera; assembly: GCA_034440635.1. NCBI lineage: Eukaryota > Metazoa > Arthropoda > Thecostraca > Lepadidae > Lepas > Lepas anatifera. Next base: position 194,836 of record JAOTON010002108.1, on the reverse strand, counting down.
GAAAACCGAAACAACGAAAGAAACGACACAGAAGAAACAAAAAAGAGAAGCATAACGATACCGAACTCAACACATGCCGAAGCCATCTCATCTGCGTTTAAAGGAAAAGGAGTCGAAATATGCATCCACTCGGGAAAGAAAATAGGCGACCTGTTAAAGAAGAAAAATCAAGTTATTAATACAAACAGTGTCATTTACAAAATTCCCTGCTCCGGTCCATGCCAAAAATGTTATATCGGAGAAACTGGACGAGGCCTTTCAACAAGACTCAGCGAGCACAAACGAGATGTAAAAACCATTGCGAAAATAGCAGTGTAGTGAGACATATTGATAAATGTAACTATTTACCAAAATGGGAGAACGCTAAAATACTTAAAAGTGGCATGACAAAACCAATTAGAAAAGCATTAGAGGCAGCATATATTTTAAGCGATCATTCGGCACATAACTCTAAACCAGGTTTTTCAGGTGGGGAATAGAGCGGCACGGTTAGCTTTAGATCACGAGTTATTCAGATGATTTTCTTAAATATTCCAAAGCGATTCCAAGTGTTTTTCAGTGATCTGTCTCGAACTTTAACTTTTTTATGTGTATTTACAGTGTTTTTGATGTGAGCTACTGACGAAGGAACTCTGTTTCTGAAACGTATAGTATTCCAAAAAGTTAATAAAGTACGTGTTTTGCTAAAGTGCTCTATTGTCCGTGTGGCGATTCAAACCGTCAACAGAAAACATCATGTAGGTAATGTCACAAATTCTCACTCATAGTGTAGCCAGACCTCGAATTGAGCTTCATACAATACCTTTTTCTATGAAGCTCAATTAAAAAAGGCATTGACAAAACCTATCGAATTTTGTTTCGTTTTCATTTGTGAAAAGGAGAATGTAAGCTCTCTCTCTCTCTCTCTCTCTCTCTCTCTCTCTCTCTCTCTCTCTCTCTCTCTCTCTCTCTCTCTCTCTCTCTCTCTCTCTCTCTCTCTCTCTCTCTCTCTCTCTCTCTCTCTCTCTCTCTCTCTCTCTCTCTCTCTCTCTCTCTCTCTCTCTCTCTCTCTCTCTCTCTCTCTCTCTCTCTCTCTCTCTCTCTCTCTCTCTCTCTCTCTCTCTCTCTCTCTCTCTCTCTCTCTCTCTCTCTCTCTCTCTCTCTCTCTGTCTCTCTGTCTCTCTGTCTCTCTGTCTCTCTGTCTCTCTGTCTCTCTGTCTCTCTGTCTCTCTGTCTCTCTGTCTCTCTGTCTCTCTGTCTCTCTGTCTCTCTGTCTCTCTGTCTCTCTGTCTCTCTGTCTCTCTGTCTCTCTGTCTCTCTGTCTCTCTGTCTCTCTGTCTCTCTGTCTCTCTGTCTCTCTGTCTCTCTGTCTCTCTGTCTCTCTGTCTCTCTCTCTCTCTCTCTCTCTCTCTCTCTCTCTCTCTCTCTCTCTCCCAGGAAAACTTTGGAATGCCCGGCACTCATGTAACGAAATACGTTTTTTTCACGTTTAGCCCATTTGATAGTGTTCCTTGTATAAGGCCTTCCAATAAGTGCTTATAATTTTTTATTTTAAACCGGAAATATCTTAGCCTAAAGTTTTGCTCTCTAAATGACCTATCTTGACGACGTGTCTCGAGGCACTAGCAATGGTGATGGAAGATCGATGAGCTAGTGAGGGTTGCTAAAACATCAAGTCGCCCTTCAGGTGCATTCTCCATGCCTATTTCTGATCATAATTTTGATCAACAGTTATTTACACGTATTGTGGATGTTTTGCGTTCAATAGATGAGTATTGTTTTGATGAAATGGATGTGCATTGCAAGTTCAGAGTTACGTATGCATGCATATGCGTGTACATGTTTGTGTGGGTGCATCCATGCATTTGCATCGGCAGACCTTTCCTTAAATATTGAGTTATTCATGAACCTTTTTCACCTATATCAAATGCAATGAATTATAAATCATAACATATAAATTGTGGTGCTATCGCGCGTGGGCATACACTTCAAATGCAGCATTGACGTGTTGAAAGATTTTTTAAATTCTGTTTTATTTTCGTTTTATGGACTTTCTATTGGTTTTAGGCAGTTCAGCAGGGCTGTGGAGAGGCTACAGCACAACTCATATTACACTTTCACCTGTTATTACGGGGTAATGTATATTGTTCTAAATATTAGCATCCCCAATGCCTTTACAAAAGTTCATGCCCCTAGTGGTGCCCGAATGAGAGTAATCTCGCAATTCCCGACTCAATCGGATGACTCAAAAATCAATGCCTCAGGGCTTTTATTGATATCAGGTTCTTTGCCCACTGAGATAATCCCGGGATTTCGTCTATTCAGATTCAGTAAATTATCTCGTACAGTCACAAATCTTTGTTTGATGGGATACTGTCTCTGACTCCAGTTCGGCTGAATGATTTTCCTAAGTGTTTACTTGTTTTTTTGTTCTTTTCTCCAGTCTAACTCTAATTTTTTTAGCTCTCCAAAATAATAGTAATAATCAACAGAATCTGACTAAAAAACTATCCGGGATTAAATGGTTAACAGTTTCACCCCAATAGAAAGACAGACTCTTGCTTTTGACGCACCAGTTCAGTCTCGAACTGCGGGCTCTCTCCTCTGTGCTGAGTCATCCTTGAGTCACCAGCAAGTCTGGCATCAAGCCAACTTAACCCACCGAGGGTGTGTGAGGGGTCGGTCTCGTTGTGACCTGTCGTAGGGGATCAAAAGGGGCTGCTGCTCACACCCCTCGATCGAGCCCTCGGCGCCCCCTGAAACCGCCCCCCGCCCCCTGAAATGGCGCTTTTCGCGCGGAGTATGATTATTTGTAACAGGTCTGAAGTTAACTACAAGCTCTATTTTCTTTGTAATGTTACTAAGTACTAGTGATAGTGCTACCGCCTTTTCCACTTAAGTGGGACTGATTCTGGAAGTAGAATTGTGCTGGTAATCAAAAGTAAGTACCTTTCTAAATTGGAGAGACCTATTTGGGATATTTTTTACTGGTATTACACCATCTACGAGAGAAGTTATATTTTTCTGGAATCGAGCATATGACGTTGAAGTTCCCCGAGTGAAATGGGAGATCCTTATGCTCCTGCATTAGCTATCAGCAAGCCTCATGGAGTGGTCATCGTTCTTGCCAGATCTGGGCCTGTAATCCTGTGTAGCTTCGGGAGCGGTAAAACACTGGCGGCGTAAGGGGGGGCAATGGGGCACGGTGCCCCTCCTTAAATCAGAAATTTTAACACTAACCCTATGGCGTTGAGTGGTAAGAAATGGGTTGAAAAGTCCACGGTGCCCACCCTTAAATTCTAACGTTCCGCCCCCACTGGGTCGTGGCAAACAATTGGAACAGCATGCTGCAGTATGATTTCATGCTACACCACGTGAACCGAGCCGTTCTCATCCCCGCATGAAAAAACGTCACTCGCTTTGCTGCCGAGTTTCCATAATGGTTAATGTGTACTGGTGAGAAGACATCTTCACCCGTTATAAATATAATCAACATGTTTTGTTTCTGCCAACGTTTGAAAAATGTGAAATTCTTCGGTGGCTCCGAATGAGAGGCGTTGCGTGGTTTTCCCAGTAGTATGGGCTCGGGTCGTTATACCGTTAAGCCGTACAAAATCGGCAGTAGCTACTTTTTGTGCATCCTTTGAAGGTTCTGCCAGTAAGTATGGCATGAAAGGATACCCGCGGTGGGCTATCGAGTTGGGGACGAAGACAAAGTCTTGAACTTGTAGCCTTTTGGCAAGCCGGTCATCCATGGAATTCTTATTCACGCTTTTCCAATCATTACTTGTAGTCATGGGTGGAGATCCCGAGGTGGGGTGAGGTTGGGTGTCAGGACCCCGGGATTTTGAGTCTCCCATAGGCTTTTTATAGGGCTTGTATTGCCGTAGCACCGTCAACCCATCCAGTACCCCCCCTCCCCCGTGGGTCGAGGAGATATATCCAGCCTTGCTTGTAGTTTTTGTAAATGCTTACATATGAACATTTCTATCGTACTCACTTTTAAACAAATACAAAGTGTTTGTCTAGGGGCTCGCATTGGCGGACGCAGGGGGGGGCATTCCGACCAAGGCCCCCCAAAGCGCTGGAGAGGGGGCCAAACTATCTTTGCCCCCCCTCAACGCCGGAGAAATAAAAAAGATGTTTACACTAGGTCTGTAGAGCAAAAAAATATTTGCTCCCACCCTCCCCCCCCACCTCTTCCCCTGGAGAGCGATCATGCACTTGGAGAGGTAGCTTATACTAGGTCTGTCGAGCACTGAAAAAGTGTTTACACGAGGTCTGTAGAGCAAAAAAATCTTGCCCCCCCCCCAGGAGGAGAGGCAGACATGGGTTTGCCACCTCCTCCCAAAAAAACTCGGGTCTGCGTCCGCCCCTGGGGGCTCGTACCCTGGTTACGAAATCGTTTTCTATATGACTTGCATTAATGTGTGTTGTTATGTCATTGCTGATATGATTGTTGTCGATCTGTTTCGGTTATGAGTTTCTTGATAGTCTAATCTCACCCTTCTCTGAAGTGTTGATATCACGATGTTCAACTCTTGTATCTGTTCAACTTCTGTATCGAATTCAACGTGTTCATGGTACCATGAAGCTTCAATAGAACTCCCCCTGTGGACACCCATGCGCTTACGTTGGTACGGGAGGACTGCGGCTCTGTCTGTAGCTTCAGTTGGTTACACGAAGTTGAGTGCTTTCCACTATAATCACAGAAAAGTATCAGAGAAAACAGATGTACTGGGAATCGTAATTGTACACGACATGATAAACATACACTTTATATTGCTGACACATGATGAGCCAGGGTGGAAGCAGCGCCTAAACAAAATGCGTTGAAAGTCAAATCAGTGGAATGGAAAATATACCTAATGCATATTTATGATGCATGCCATTGTGCATGGGCTGAGGTAAGACAGCGAGAGCTCTTTGAGGCAACAGAAGTATGCAAATAATGACATTGTGACGATCTGCATCGGACGTGCGCAAAATAGGAGCGAGAAGATCGCATCCGAAGATATATTCGTCAAAGTGTGTGTAGCAGGTCAGCGAGGTGTGTAATTTTTACTAGCACACCCCCTCCCCCGTTCTGGCTTGTGCTGATTAAATATTTGTGTTTTGAGTCTGCTGACCAATTTGAAATACACGGCATAGATCCTCCGGAATAGTTTTCTTCCATTTTTGAACGTTGATAGACGGAAAGCCTGTCCAAAAGGCTTTTACGTAAAACTGCAATATTTTTGTGCGTACCGACTAATATACCGTATCGACAGCAAAGTTTGGATGCAAAGTCTGAGCAAGTCCAACCATTAATCAATTTCCCGTCCGAGGGCTTGCGTTGGCGGCTAAGCCTGTCATTTTTCGCTGAGAGAAAAATCACATCTTCGCCGAGATTCAGATTAGTTTGCAAGCCCTCATTTCTCGTCGATAGAAAAATCACACCGCCTTCGTCGGTACCATTTCAGATGTCTGCGTGATGAGCTCATCTCCGAAACATTCTTTAATTACCGCCGACAGGAGCCCGCTGCGCCATGTTCCCCAATTATACAAACATACCAGAGGAGCGCGGTGGGAGGCGGGGAGGGGGTGTCGTGTTCGGACCCCGCCATCCGATTGGTCGAGTGTCACGCCGTGTGGATCTACGGCGCGACGTGGCTTATTATAGCGCGTCGGCGGCAGGTGCGCCAGCCTCCACCGCGTCGACCGCGGCGCTGCTGCGGCGCCTGCCGCCGCCGGCAGCCGCTCCGCCAGCCCACTATGGATTTGCCAGCGAAGGCCACCGACCGCGCCGTTCGATAAAGTGCGCATCCCGCGGCCACGGCGCGGCCGTGCGGTGCCGTCGCCCCGGCCCGGCCGGCCTGCGCGGACCACGTGGGCCGGCCGGCACCCACGCCGCCCGGCGCCGGGGTGCCGCGCTGCACGGCCGGGCCTGCGCTAGTGCTGCATGCTTTCTTTTTCTTTGCTCAGTTGTATACCGAATACTGAGTGCGTGGTTGAGTCTCTCCAAATGCCAGTTAATTATTTTACCTCGACTCGATAGAAAGTCGTAGTATGCGACTATCTGGCCAGCGTCAGGACGATAACAATGCATGCTGATATAAGGCTCCGAAAGATAATGAAACAAGCGCCACGCCCCTATTACAGCCGATCCCAGTCGTCTTACTGTTATGATAGCATAACATCCAAGGTACCTGTATAGATCGCGGGCTTATACAGATGAGCTTGGTATCATCGTCCGGAGGCGGTGTGCCCACCGAATACATAGCCCACGCTCGTAAGCTAGTTCTTTCTAAAATATGATAATATTTGCGAACTTAAGCATGGATCACTGCAGATAAGCTTAAGGGTGGTAAGTGTAGAGTTTGTTTACAAAGGCAGTATACCTCCTTCAGAGGTAAACCTCGGAAGGAAGACCGGCGTGACCCTGGGTTGTCGCTACGTTTTGTTCGAACAGTGAGGATGAAACTTTCGTTTTTGATGTATGCCTTACCTTCTAAAGGTGCATCCAAAACATGTCGCTTGATCTTTCCCGAAAAAATTCGGTTTTTGGAAAGCTTATTTTGAGGGGTTTATTGTTCCTGCGGTTCTCCTACTTAAGTGGTCCTTTGGAAGACTCCGATTTTCCAGAAGGGTCGGCAGCGTTGGAAAAAATATAGTTTCTAATTGATACCGGCCAGATCTGTTTATTCCGGTCATTTGTGATTAATGCAGGCCATATTTGTTTATTCCGGTCGTTTCTAATTGATACCGACCAGATCTGTTTATACCGGTCTTTATGTGGCATTTCACTGTTTGTTTTATTATAGATAAATTAAGCGAGGAAAAGTGCTCTAAGAAACCTAAACTGTTTGATGGGATATTTTCGACAGTGGCTTTTACATGAATGTTGACATGAACTCCATCCATTTCGAGCATTTTCAGAAATTACGTGGCCGTGGAATACCGAGGACTGCGTAGGACCCAAGCCATCGTCGTCCCTCACACTGATTGAAGGAAGGCCACGGACTTGGCCACGCCGGGCTAGAACCGACATCGCAAGTCCTTCCACATACCCAACATTGTTTTTCTGGATCAGAAAATGTGAGTGCATGAGTGCTTCCATAATTGAAAAACCAATGTACGCATAATTTTCTTACTGCCTTATGCGTATATGTTTTTGGGAAAATATAGGTACCTTTTCTAAGCGTTTTTTCTGTATATGTTTGGGAAGCTCTATATCATCAAAACAATGCAACGATTAGTATAACACAGGTCGGACCAGGGAGTGGAACAAAGGGAAAGCTCTGTGGGTGGATGGTACAGGATAAATAAAAAATGACCGGACGGGTTTTATTTATTTATTTATTTATAGCAGCATTGTGATAGGAGCATTGGGTTAAGTGAATTTTCTGATTCAACTGTAAGACCGCCACCTGAAAAAGAAGCGAGAAGATATTCAATGAAAGCACTTCAGACCATTAACCTATTTGGCAGGGGAATTTGCCCCTAAGGTTTTCAAGAATATCTCGAAACGGCTTCGATAGAACTTAAACTCCACTTTCCTAAAACTAGTACAGGCAGGTTTCGAAATTGTCAATATAATATACCAGGGGCGAGCTAGGCTGGGTTTTGGGGAGGTTCTATCCACAAACCAAGTATTATCGTATGCGATGGGTTCTTTGTAAAGGAAGCCGTCTCTCTGATCCGAACCAGTTATATGGTTTATTATATCATTTTTATGGAGATGATAGTGCATTCACAATTGTCACTATTTGTATTCATCAGGGGCGGTTACAGCAGTTCAAAATGGGGAATGTTATCAAGAAGACTAAACGTTAGTAAGTGAAAGACTGCTTACAGCCGTGCCAGGGCGAATACAATTGGGTATATGAAAATTCAAAATAGTTATAACCAAATCTAGATTACCAGAGGCGTGTCCAGTCACTACACATTTTCAAAATGCATATTCCCAGCTAGTATCACCGCCGCGACTCAATATCGTTGTATATTAAAATTGTGTTTCCAATCACCCCCACCCGCCCCCCACGACGAGTCCTGATCCGCCTATGTCACCCCCTTTCCCAGAGCTGCCATGGAGGGTAAAAATTATCAGAAATAAATTTCAACTAGTCAAGGACTAATATACTCATGCAACCACTCGCATATTGTTGGGATGTATTTACCCCACTGTTTTACCTTACTGCATCCGCCCCTGATGAGTTTTCACTTTTTCATTTATTTATGTGTCAAAGATGCCAAGCAGTATATCACGGCTCTAATCCGCGTAACAAAAACTTTTAGGTTGTATATATTTCCCCTCATAGTCCTGGTCCTGGAACTGCCATTGAATTTCGAATTTTTGCGTAACCAGTATATGACAATTTTGGGTCAATTATTTGTAAATCTGAACTAGTTTTGGAAAATCGTACAACAGAGACAAGGGTTATGGAAAATCTAAAAATACACAAAAATTGTATATTTCACACTTCTCCTTAAAAACAAAATTTAAATTTTCTTTTTCAAAATAAAGTAGCGTCAGGGAATCTATAGCATTTAATTTTCAAAATCGGCCGGTTAGATACGAACTTAGGGGGGCCGATATTGCCCCCCGCCGAAATAGGGGTAGCCGGGGCCTGACGGAAATAGGGTTAATTGCGAATCTTCGGATGGGTTTAACCACGAAAAAAAACACATACAGCCACAGAACCGAGCAGTAGTAGGAAATAGTTCCAACTGACCAGACGATGAAACTATTGTATAAACCCGCCCGTTTCTTGCGGTCGAGATATCGATTATGAAATAGGAAAAAAAGTTGGAAATATACGCCTTCCTCGGGGCAGGATGCTTACCTAGATCAGTACACTGGTCGAAATTTCAACCCTCCATATATCAGCTACGAATAAAGGATTTCGGTAGAGTGGAGGGGGGACTATCAGGGACAGCATATACCAGCTGGGGGGGGGGCACATTCTGAGTCCTCTCGCAATCTATGGTGTTTTTCAAGGCGAGAGTGTCTCAAAAGACCTCGACCTCACTAGAAAGACATCCCCCGCTGCTGGGTCTCCCACTACCGGGATAGTGGGGAAATTTGGCCAGGGGGGCGAGGAGCGGCCGGACACTCGGACTGAGGTCCGCGGGTTGCAGTGGACGGGCGGGAGACAGTGGCAGGCGCCGAACCACGGGGTGCCTCCACCAGGATCACCCAGAGTACATTCCCAGCGATTATTTGTTGAGAGCGGGTGTGACTGGAAAGGCTTTGATCCGCTGAAGCCGTTTGGAATCAGGATTTAATTAGACGGAGTTGGTGGCAAGTTCGGTGACGGACCTGGAATTTTGTTAAGGGTAGGGAGAATACTAAAATTCAGGGGGTATTCAGGGGGTAATAACCGACAATCTACCTCAGTGATGTCTTGTAGAAATAATGGAACCCCTCCCAGCGCTAGTCCAGAATCTAGTTTTTTTGCGGGGAAGCCTGATGTTTCAAATCTTCCGAAAGTCAGAAGTGGCTACTGTCCAGAGAGGTTCCGCCAAACATTCCAGCGAAGACGAATGGGCGGCAAAGGACGCCTATAGTGGATAGCCGACCTGCGGAAGGCAAAACAAAGGACGACCTGCGATAGTAAAAACAACCCCGTCATGGGGAGAACGCCTCTGTCCGGCACATCAAATTGATAGCGGCTGGTCTGCACAGTTTTCGACATTTCACACACGTTTGCCCCTGCATAAAATAAACATACGATGTGCATAATACAGGCGTGTACAGTGCTGCACAGATGTGTTTGACAACAGAAACCAACAAAGGCAGCGCTACACAGATATGTACATACGTGACAACAGAAACCGACAAAGGCCCCTATGTCGGGCGCACTCCAACGTATCCAGGGGGCTCCCTTGTGGACCCACGGAGGTAAACTCCCCCGGGATCTGTCCGGGCGCAAATCCTGGCGTTAAAAGGCAGTGTTCTACTTTTATAATGGGTTTTCAAGTGAAAAAGTAGTTTGGTAGAGCGTATGGAGCAATCGCTATTGGCATGTTGCATTTCACTCAAAGCTCCTGGTATTGCATTTTGGGATCTATATAACCTTAGGAGGGTTTTGCGCCCGAAATTCTTGATATCAAGACAACAATGTATTGCATTTCTGCATAATGCATAATTCAAAATAAATGGCGCCCCAGTCTGGACCCAAATGGTGCCCCCTGATCTAAGTCCCTCTACTATCGGAAATCGAAGATGCGGTGACGTAGGGGAAGAGCATTCGACTTCCAAGTCGCGGACCCGGGTTCAAGTCCCTGGACGAGTATTCTGCATTATCTTTCCGATCCCCTTAATAACTTCTCAACAGGGTGCGAGTTGGCGACACGAAATGACCTCAGCAGTCGGTCTGTCGTAAAGCCCCAAGTTGGTATCGGAAATTATGGATCCGCCTATGAACTAACAACGATTTTGGACGTTCGTTGAGGCGACGACGCCTTTGAGCAGGAGTCCGATGCTCTCAATTCCAGAAAAGCCTTTGATCGGCACTATGGGTGGAGATCCCGGGAGGAGTTGGGAGTCCACCTCCCCCCTCCCGAATTTTTTTATCTCCATTAGTCCTTATATAGGGTTGGTATTGCCGTGCCGGCTTTAACCCATCCAGCAACCTTGTGCATTTCTTAGTCGAGGCGAAGGAGGTGAGGCAATCCGTCTGATTAAAAGTGGAAGTGTTTTAAGCTCCCGAATTTCATACACTTCTTTGAAACAAAGGACGAATGTTCAATCAGCTCAAAAGTTTTGATTTTTTCGTATAGTTCCATTCATACCTATTATTTATATGAGGACCATTTTCAAATTTTGGACAGGTGAATGGTTCTTGTTGTTCTGGGAATTATGTTGTCTCTGAAAGCTGGTTCCCAGTCGAAATCTGGTGTGCTGGTGGCGGCGTGGTGGGGCGGGGCTGGCTGCTGCGCATGAGCCGGCCGGCCGCGTGTCGCAGGCGGTGGCATCGATGGCGGCCACGCGCGCGGCCCACGCGGTCGGCCAACCACGCTGTGGCGGCGGCGGTGTCAATGACCGGGCGAGGCGGCGCCGGCCGCGACCGCCGCGTGGTCGCACCGGAGCCGCCCGCCCGCCTGCAGCAGCCTGGGCCACTTCAAAACAAATTGACCTACGCCCGACTCCGATGGCTCGTGCTTAACTGCTGTTTATATAGCCGCCGCTGAGCTAGGAATGGAGCTGATAGTTGACGTGAACGCTTCCGCCGGCTCTGTTTGTGCAATAGTCAGGAGCGAGCTGTAAAGTAACAACAGCCGGGTAGTGTGAAACGATAATGGCAGTAGCGAGCGAGGTCAGGAATGCGTGTTCTTGCTCGGGAAACCGGTCTTTCCATGGCGTGGATAATGGGAATGCGACTGAGGCGCGCTGGCAGGGACATTATTTGGGCGGCAGCTGAACGCCGGAGGCTCGGAGCCCTAGTCCAGCAAGATGACCCACGCCCTGATGAAGGTAGCTCAGCGAAACCAGGGGTCCCACCTCGGGCTTGAGAGTGGGGGGACGTCCAAATTTTTGCGGGTCGCCCTTCAACTTTAGGCCTCCTACACAAAACACGCATGCTCCTCAAATGGATCAGCACAGGATGGTTTTTCCGAAGGTACCGTATGTTGTTCTGTGGCATCCTAGCAAGATAGGGAAGCCCAGCTGCTGGGGTGTCACAAAAAATTACTCCACTCATTTTTCGATGTATCATCAAACACCAAATAAAGCCGTTTACTTCTGACCGCATGTTTCCCTTTTGGGAATGGAATGGAAATGTGGTGTTTTTGTTGTTGTTGTTGTTGTTGTTGTTGCTGCTGCTGCTGCTGCTGCTGCTCCCCCGCCCCGCGCCCTCCCGCCGCGCGCGCCGCGCGCCGCCGCGCGCGCGCCGCGCGCGCGCGCGCGCGCGCGCGCGCGCCTGCTGCTGCTGCTGCTGCTGCTGCTGCCGTTGCCGTTGCCGTTGCCGTTGCCGTTGCCGTTGCCGTTGCCGTTGCCGTTGCCGTTGCCGTTGCCGTTGCCGTTGCTGTTGCTGGAATGGGCCCCAGAACCCGTGAAGAGTATTTATCGTTTTTGTTAAAAGTACATGGATACAAATACATGTCTAAATATTACATCTAAAGTGCACGCTCCCTCCGTTGTCGCACTATTGCCTGCACTCGTGAGCTCTGTATAAATTCTTATTAAAATGTGGCGGCAATCAATAATCTTTTTCGTTCTCCGAGGTACGATCCAAACCAAACTAACCGGCTTCATAAGTAAGTTTGTATAATGAACGGACTTTGTTTTTCTTCTGAATATTCCAACGATGCAAATAGAGTCATATATCGTAGGGGTTTGGAGTAATGACTCCCTGGAATTAAGGCTGCTAAACGGCATATATTTCCGTGTCAGTTTTGACTTTTCCAATATCTCCTTTCCTGGTAACGGCAAAACCAGGGTGGGCGTCTGTGTCTGCAGTCAGGTCTCGCAGGGAAATTGTGGCTGTAATTGGTGTGTTTGCAGGAGGCCCGCTCATCGTTATTCGCTATCACGATTTTGGTATTCAGGACAACTTGGTGGGCCTCTGGGTGAAAATTGGAGGGGACACAAAAATACTCCGTCCCCCACTCTAGAAAATGGGGGACGTGTCCCTTCGTCCCCTCCCCCTGGTGGCGAGACTCATAAGCAAAAAGTTCTATTCAACAAATTAATGGGTAACAATTATAAACAAATATGGCCTTCACCAACGCATTACTGGATCTATTTTTATCTAAACTCGTTATGGTGTAACGAGTTGCATGTTTATTGAAAAGTTTGACACTGATGAATATATTTTCCAGCAGACATACTTCGTGTCGGCAGGCGTGATTAATTAATTTTGTTCTCCTTGAAACGTCTGTAGAATGGGCCAGGTACGTCTCCCTATAAGCTCAGGAACGCTCAGGACATCTGGGGAAGAGGTGAACCATCAGGTATCACATGCTCGAGGTGTAGATACAACTGATCATATCTTCTCTGTAGATTTTCTCTACACTCAACGGCAAAGCTATGTATATCCGGGCACGAGCCACCGCAGTGAATATATTCGCTGCAGGGTAGAACAAGGGTGGCTGTGCCGGGAACGTGATGTCTGGCGCTGTCGTGTCTTGCGTTCTTAGTAATCGCTGGGTTGTCACGTGTTTGACAACGTTTTCAATTGCGTTTGTTTGACGTGTTTTAGTTACCAGTTTCATTGATTCGAGCTTGATCCATGATCCTCTGTGTGATGATAAAAGAATAGTCCAGTAATGCGAAATAATCAGCTTAAGTGCAGCACAGTGCTGTAGATGTGCTAATGCTATCACTCAGTAGCTTTCAAAATTCAAATATTACATTGCAAGATCGTACTTATGTAAAATATTTCACGATAAATTGAGGATGAAAAATACGCAAAGCTTCCGTAGCCGATAGTGAGAAGTATGTTTTGGAGCAGCCGCCGGCCCGTGTGACAGCGGCTCAGCTACATTTGACCTTTATTTTGCCCAGTTCGCTCGAGTTACAGAACCAGAACAGCCGCGCTCTCAGTCTGGCTGCTGTCATTGTTAATAACGACGAGATTGGGGTGGAGCGGTGGTGGCCCTCGCGAGTGCAGCTCATGTTTTTGATCGCATGCACATGCTCCCCGCCCCTCAGCGCCGCCGCCTGCAGCTGCTTCCGAAAGCTTTCGCTGCTCCTCCTGCTGTGACGTGGGCAAATGCGCTGAAAATTTAATGTTTAAAATAAATATGTGTGTCGTTTTCAAAACCCTCCTTCCGATTACTGTCGGATTCATTGGGATCGTGCATATGTTAAGCAAAATTATCAAGGATGCCGCCTAAACCTCGGGTACTAATTAAAATTTAATTTTTGTTTTGGGAATCCTTTTTCCACGGATTACACCGCGGGATATTTTCACAAGAAGCTGAAAAGCACAGCTCTATCACAGTCAATAAGGCTGATTTCTCTCAATATCTCAACACAGCATCATTTCATTTTCGCGGCTACAGTAAACATGCAAGCCAATTGTTCTGGGAAGACGTTTGTTGTTTTTTGCTGGTGCACGTGCACTGAAGATGCACTTAAAGGGAACGGGTCACTTTTTCGGAATTCTGAAAAGAACTGTTCATGCACAAAATAATGGCGTTGCGCGAGATTGAACCTGCTTCAGTTGCGTCTATCATAAATACGAATATAAATGAAACTTATTTAATTAAAAGAGACTGCCATTAGGAACAAACGTAAAATCCATCAATTTCTTTTCCTTTTCTTGATCTATTATTACATCTTTCACATTTTTAACTAGTCAATATTGCAAGTTATATGTATTTGTAATCCACGGTATCAAAGCCATGTGTAGTACGTGAGTTTTAAAGAGGTCTTCGCAGCGGAACTCGAGTATGACGTCACTTTCCTGACGCATGACGAGCGTGACGTCACATCCGGGAAGGACGGGGTCGTTAGGGGTGAATTTTCCACTTTTTTCGCGAGCGGAAAGTTTTGAGACAAATGAAATATGGATTAGGTGGTTTCTCGGCCTGCTCTATCTCATGGCTATCTCGGTTCAAATCCCATCATGGAGGTGCCACATTCCCTTTAATACTGTTTAGGTAGCTTAGCAAACGCCTAAGGCAAAGATAAAGAAAATCAAAGTATATTGCAAGTTAGAAAACCTATCCTTGACCTACTACAGGTTACATGAGACTCCTTGGCAGGTATTGCCTTTGCCTTCCGGTGAGCATTTGGTCTGATCAGGTCCCAAATGGCCTCTAGAAGTACAAGCTTTGTGCCTAAGAGACTGCCTATCTTAACGCGTCTTCCAGTCATGAAGCACCGACGACAATGATGATGGTGGTGCCTCCTCTGACCAGCGTTCCTCCTCTCACCAGCGTGCCTCCTCTCACCAGCGTGCCCTCTCTGACCAGCGTGCCCTCTCTGACCAGCGTGCCTCTCCTCTGACCAGCTCCCTCCTCTGACCAGCGTGCCTCCTCTGACCAGCTCCCTCCTCTGACCAGCGTGCCTCCTCTGACCAGCGTGCCTCCTCTGACCAGCTCCCTCCTCTGACCAGCGTCCCTGTGTGTCGCAGTTTGCCGGTCCGTCGACATCCGGAACAACATGGTCGGTTGGCAGCCGCGCGCTCTGGCAGAGTGCGACATCATCGAAGGCTCCCTCCGCCTGATCGTCATCAACCAGAACCAGACGCACGACGCCATCAACAACATCTCCTTCCCCCGGCTCAAGCAGGTCACCGACTACATCCTTTTCTACAGGTGAGAGCGTGTGGGCGACGGCTCCGGGCCTCGGTCCTGCCGGAGGGACGGAATCAGTCTTTTGTTCTGCTCCAGCCAGGGGCGTAGTCAGGATTTCACACATAGCCAGGACCACATATAGCCGAAGAAGCTGAAGTGCCCTTAAACACCAAAGCCAGGATTTCGCTCAGTGAGGGGCGGCGCCACGAAAAGGGCAGCTGCGACAGCGCCAAAAGGGCCCTGATGGGTAAAAAGGGCCCTGCTTGTTACAGAATAGAGTGCTGAAGAGGGCTTAAGAGGGCCCTGTCTGGTATGAAATTTCCAATTTGGTCACAGAGCATAGTGCGGGCGAGCCGTGCTTCGCGAGCCCCCTGTCCTCAGGGAGGGGGCTGTCCCTGACGCCCCCCCTTGGCTACGCCCCTGGCTCCAGCTAGTATTACTTTCTGATCTTTTATTTTACATCCAGTTTTTCGCATACATATTGGGTACACGACTTAACAGAAATGTTTGTAATTCATTATAGAAAACACTTAACGCTCTGAATTTTAAAAGATCCCTCAAATTAATTCAAACGAGGAGTCTCGAAAGATCCTAACCCAAACTTTGAAGAAGAGTATGATTAATATAAGGATTAGGGAATAATTGTGTGATTGTGAGTCGATTGCCAGCCTTAGCTGGATTTATTATTCTGGGAATATATATGACAGTGCTCTTTAAAATATTTAACCCTGTTGACAGCTGATTGGCATGCATAACTATGTTATGAGGGGGTTGCCGGATATGATATGTTATCAGTGGGTTGGCAGCCTTTGACGAAATGTCGATACACTCTTTGTGATGTATCTCATCCGCTTTCTGTCAGTGATCTGATGATTGTCGATGCTCTGTTCAATCAATCAATCAAGGGCTTTTTATAAGGCGTTCTGTGCAAGGCACCCCCGCCCGCCTCTAAAGTAGATGCCCCGTTTAACAGTGGATTTTGCAATTGTGTGCTCCGCCTGAGCCATTGTGCTGGAAGTCAGAAGTATTGCTTGTTTCGCTGGATCTCGTGATTCGCGAACTGCTGATTCCTCGGTTCGTGGAATGCTTGGATCCCGATTCGGATTGATAGCCCTAGTTTGGGCGTGTGTGGTGTGCTATGACCGGGGCACGGGTGCTGTCTTCTCACCGGGCTGTACTTGCCAGCTGGTTGGGAGATGACTCCCCAGCTGGTTGGGAGGTGACTCCCCCAGCTGGGTGGGAGGCGAATCCCCCGCTGGTTGGGAGGTGACTCCCTCAGCTGGGTGAGAGGCGACTCCCCTAGCTGGCTGGGAGGTGACTCCCCCAGCTGGTTGGGAGGCGACTCCCCTCGCTGGTTAGGAGGTGACTCCCCAGCTGGTTGGGAGGCCATTCCCTCCCCCAGCTGGTTAGGAGGCGACTCTCCTCCCCAGCTGGTTGGGAAGTGACTCCCTCAGCTGGGTGGGAGGCGACTCCCCAGCTGTTTGGGAGGCGACTCCCCAGCTGGTTGGGAGGCGACTCCCCCTGCGGGTTGTCTGTCCGGCGAGAATGCCCCGCGGCGCAGGTGGCCGGTTACAGTCGCTGTGAGCTGTCACAAGTGTGCAACTTTCACCCTGGTTACTGCCGTGCACTGTCGCGTTTTTACTGCCGGCTGATTGTCTGCTCTATACTGTCCTAGGATGGCGGCATTAATTACCAATGGAAACAAGCTTAAAAAACCATCTCAGGGCATTTGTAGAAGAGGAGGATGGGCCGAAGATCGCGTATTTGGGCCGCCTTTTGTAGCTTCTTCCAGGCATTTCCTGCTCGATTTTTTATTGTTCTGTGAACACGAGTTTTAAAGATCGCCTTTGGAGGTGGGGACTTGTCCTGGTTCTAGTCAGGCTTGGAAGAGCAAGTTCCGTTACATACATCCATAACGCGGGGGAGGGCATTTGGTAGGGGGTGTCATCTTAACAATGACACGTTTTAGTGGGTGAGGGGCGCAGGTCGCATGTGGGGAACCGGTACTATCGTTGTCCTACGCCTGTGTAAGATACTGGAAAAGGCATAGGCGGATCCAGGGGGCAAGGGGAGCACTTCCTCCTGATCGATCCCCATGAAACGATCATTGCGCTCCCTGATATGTCGCTACCCGCGCATCCCCCCGCAGGATGCGATTATCGACGGCCGCCACGATAGGATTTGGCGCCCACCTGATGTTTTGCTTTCCAAAAGTAGCGCCCTCCTGGTTCGGATGATGTTCTCCAGAAACCCCCTCCCCTGATCAGCAATCCTGGATGCACCTTTGGCTAAAGGACACATTTTTCATTAGAATTATTGGGACAAGTTTCCAGCTGCGCTCGTGGCAACCTGAATACGGCATGTAGACCCTGAATGCAGTACGTTGACGGTTTATTTCGTGAAAGTTTCCTCAAAAGACTGGGAGATTAGGTTTGCCTGCATAGTATGTTGGATGATAAATCGGGTCACCCTCTCCGTTATAGAGTTCCTATCCT
Organism: Lepas anatifera; assembly: GCA_034440635.1. Classification (NCBI taxonomy): domain Eukaryota; kingdom Metazoa; phylum Arthropoda; class Thecostraca; family Lepadidae; genus Lepas; species Lepas anatifera. The sequence goes on along the minus strand of JAOTON010002108.1, from coordinate 177,134 downwards.
GTGGGTTGCCTTCTTATGAGTATTAGCGCTCGCGCTCGGCGCTTGGGAGCGACGGGTAATTCCAATATATATATATATATATATATATATATATATATATATATATATATATATATATATATATATATACATACATCCCAGTGGCTGATCCACAGCTTTATTGGGGGTGGGTCTAGGGGGAGGGGCATCCCCCGCCATTGCCTCGGATCAACCTCCTATTATGTATTAACTGTAGGCGCTCGGACATTTTGAGGGTGTCTTGAGCCCCCCCCCCCAGCTCCCTTGTATCCGCCAATGCTTCTATCTATTCCCGTGTAAGTATCTGCTGCCAACTGACAGTCCCCTGCATAATACCTCGCGCAGCTGGTTATCCGTGCTTTTTGCATCATTCTCAACACCAGAACAACTTTGTCGACCCAAATTGAAAAATATGCATCGTCCAAAGGCCGGAAACTAGCTAATTAAAGAACTATGTCTTAATATGTTTGTCGATTACTTTTGTCGCAGTTTTAATTTGTGTAGTTTTTAGCTTTGACCAGTGATTCAGAATCCTTCTGGGTGCTCTTAAATATGGGATGTTGCATATCAAGTTCAAGCTCACAGTCCTGAGAACACTAATGACAGAACCCACGCCTCATGAGAATTCATTGACACACCCCTTCAAGTGCAGAGGAGTTTCAACGCTGCCGTTGAGGTGCGACTTCATGCTGTATGTGTAGCGGTTGCCTTTACGTCTGCCGTGCGTGTGGGGCGTGGGCCGTCATGCTTGTCCTTTTTATGGTACTCTGTGGAGTTGTTTGGTTCCAGCTAGTTTTTGTTTTCGCAGGGTTTGAGGGAGAGGTGGAGGTGGTTAAATCAATAGCCACGCTTAAAAACTAATTACCTATTTCTTATATTTAAGAATGGTTCAATTCTTGCTTTAACAGTTGGCAAAGTTGAAGAAGCGCAGTGTTGAGGGGCTGTACCGGATGCTGATAATCCCAATGCAGCCCCAGTTGTCTCCCCGCAGCACTGGGGGCTGCTACCTTTTATTAGGGCCATTCCCGACAGGCACACTTGACTAATTACAGGGAGTAGTGGCGTGGGTGTTTACGGATCCTCTTCACCGGGTCAGATCGGACACGGAAGGCGGTTTCCCGCTGTGGGGATTGAACCCACGTTGATCGATGCTATCAGATCTCACGACGGGCAACGAAGCCGCCAGGCCTCCCGGCCCATGGAGTCTCCTACGTTCTTTCACGCATGGCCGCCGGCCGTTACACTCAGAGGCAGAGGATGAGCAATCATGGGCAATCATGAGCACGCCGAGAGCCTACTTCTTTGCAGCCGCTGACCAAGTAATGGGTTTGTCACAAAATATCGGTTTCAAGTTTTTAAACGTAGCCGTTGGCATGAATCCACTTCTTCCTCAACCTCAATAGATGTTGGACTTACCCGGACTTCTGGCCGGGACTTACTGTGAATAACTGAGTCCGTTCCAAGACTTGCCGGGACTAACTTGGTCATTTACGGGACTTACCGGGACCAACTGGGTGTGTTCCGGGACCAACTGGGCTCCTTCTGGGACTTACCGGGGCCAACTTGGTCCGCTCCGGGACTCACCGAGATCAAATGGGTTCATTTCAGGACTTATTGGGACCCGGTTACCCTGTTCCGGGACTTCGGGAAACAGCTGGGTTTGTTCCGGGCCTTAACCGAGCACACAGAACATCGGAGGATACTGTTCAGTGTGCTGATGTTCCCAACCACATTAGCTAAAATTTTAGCTTCATAATATTTTACAACAGCCGAGGAGCACGTCGAAAATGGTCTGAAACGCACCGACTCCGAATTATAAGAATGTTCCGATTAATATTTGAAATAATTCATGGGTTTCCCCTTGTTCCTCAGCATTATATGGCTGTAGAAGTCCTACATTTCCCTCTCAATTACGTGGTTGATCTTTCAGCCCTCAAAATGTTATATTGAGCTGTGTTAGCTGCATGCCTTTAAAATCGTATTTTTGTACCGGTGCCAGTGCCGAGACCAACTTCTGCCTTGTCTGAGCACTTTGATATTGCCGGCGCTGGGAACGGTGCCTGGAAAGGATTGTTTTGGAAAAAGGAAAAATAAACAGATATGATAAAGTGGAACTTTTAATTTCGACGAGGTGTAAGCCTCTGAGAATGACTTCATATGTTCATGCCCTGATACGACTCAGCTTATGGTGTGCTGTACAAAATGTTTGAAAATTAACTTGGTTCTCGCATCTAACGCAGTATTGGCAGTAAGGCGGCGCACCCTACCATGTAACTGCTGCTGTTTGAAAAACTGAAGGTGGTCGAATTGGCCCCGTCCCCCTAGCAGGACAAGTATCCCATTGAAGTTCAATTATCTGTTAACTTGTGTCGCAAAATTGTATTTGTACCTTAGATAAGGTTCGACAGAATAGGGTTTTCAGATGCAAGCTGGGATTTATGATTCAATTACACTTATGAAGAAGATCAGAAAGTTCCCAAATTGGCTGTTATGAATGCTGTCGATACTGTTTTTGTTGTCCTGTTGGAAGTAGACTTCCTACTTGTAAAAGGGAATGTGGCACCTTGGTTGAATCCCGGGTTGTAGGTATTTTTAGCGAAAATTATGAGAATGTCAGTGATTATTTTGAAAAATTTACAATAAGCTCAATATTTCCATATTTAAAATTATCTTCTATGGTAAGAAATAAACCTCTGCCTGTGCATGATGTCATGATCTGGCAACTACTACCATATTCAATAGGCTGACTACTCACCGTGACGTCAGTATTACGTCACGCCTACAGCTCACAACTATGACCGTGACGACAACTTAGGTATATTTCAGGTATGTTTTAGCATTTCTTTACGGAAATTTTGAGTTCCAAGACAAATGATACGGCGAGTACCAGGTTTTCCGGCATGCTTTACAACTTGGCTATCTCAGTTAAAATCACGTTATAAAGGTGCCACATTCTCTGTAAGCAAATTTGGTTGACCGCCGTTGTCTCATCATAGTATTGCGCAGCTCAGTTAGGATTCCAGATACCGGTGAGGAGCTTCCTCGCTGCTCTGATTGTTAATCTAAGTGAATGTAGTGTTGGGGAAGAAACCCATCATTCAACTGTCGTGTGATATCTTACCGCTGCTCGGTACATGTATGTATGTATGCTCGGTGTATGTGTGCTCGGGCCATGTATGTATGCATGCATGCATGTATGTATGTATGTATGTATGTATGTATGTATGTATGTATGTATGTATGCTCGGTTCGGGCTAATTATGTTTGAGAAACCTATGAATTTATTTAGCTACTTCAAAATATTCATAGAAAACAAGTAGTGTCCGAATGTTTTTAGTTTCAGTCTCTTCTTTAGAACAAGGGGATAACTTTTTCTTCTTTTTAGGATGCAGGTATGTACATTCAGTGCCGTGGATTTGGCCGAGGGGTCCGACGACCGTCGGGGGCACCCAGGCTGGGGGTCCCGATACCGGGCCTTACTTGAGCTGGGAGCCCAGTATGGGTTGAATTTCACGCTTGTTTCCCACACTTATACTATAAAGTGTAGTTTAAGATTTCCCAGAAAACTAGTCTTTGTAAGGATGCATCCTCAGTGCCTGAGCAAACCTTCAATGCCCACTTGACACCAACGATTTTTCTAAATCCATTATTTAATTGAGATTGCGATTAATCCTGTTACTTCTGACATATCAGAATGGGGAATGCACTGCAAAAAGCGTTTCCATATATCATCTCTGTCTACCCCACTCTTTAGACAGAGGCTGAGGACTCCCGATGGGATGGAAGTCAGTGGTAAAATCTCTGGATTTACTGCTTATATGCCTTGTGCTATGGAGGTGAATTCAGCTCATTCATTTACTTGAAATAATTATTGGTGTATAACGACGCAGCAGCAGCCAAGGTTATACGGCGTCGCCAACTCTCATCCTGTTGCAGGGATTTGGGGGATCAGGTCATCTTATTCGGCTGCTCTGCCGAGACATGAGCCCGGGACCCGTGACGCAAAGGTCAGGAACGCTATACACTAAGCCACGTATCCTCTTGAATTTGCTTTTATGTTAAGCAGAAAAACCATAGAAAGAATAAGACTATTTTACCAATTTTCAGATCTGAAACGTCAACAAGGCGAAGAATACAATATTGTTTTAGGCTGATCTATACCCGGGTATTAATAGCAAATATCATCAACCTCGTAGACCTTTTCCATCGATAGCACTCTCATGGGCAACCATACGACTTTATTTCACCCTCCACTGAGCCTCTCTTCACCTCTGCCTGTACTACCCGTGCTCTTCCCCAAATGAGTGATCAAGAACACGCACGAATCCTTGTTTGCCCAGCAGCAAAAGCACAGCTACTCGGGCTGAATTTCTGGTATATCAAGGCGGGTATTGATGCAGAAACCAAATGTATCATAGCACACGTTCCAAGCGACAGCAGTGTTAAATCCATCTGAATTATTTTTGGCAGACAATTTTGCGTAAAGGGCTCATAATGACCCTCTTCCCCTATGTAATTTAACGACGGCCCCATGGGGGCGGCCGAATAGACGAACGAAAGCCTGCAGTCTCCTTGGGACGGGCGGAAAACGATGGTAGGCGGCAGAAAACAGGGTGCCTCCGCCAGTTCTACCATCTTAACTCAATTGTAACTCGCACCGGTCGGGGGTCCGCGGTTCCTTCTCCGGTAGGTGGGGGGGGGGGGGGTGCCCAGCCCGCCCCCAAGATATCAGCAACCAAGCTTGTAGTGAGAAGTAGAAGAAGGTGTTGAATATCCCGTATTGATCTCCACCGAATGCTAGATGTCCAATGGTTTTCACTGGCCACGTCTGAGGTCTGAGCTTGTTCCTTTAGAATTGCATTTTTAAACTTGCGTTTTGAGTCATAACGGCCGACACAACAGAGCTATAGAAAATATGTAAGCGTCTTTGGAATCCTCTCGACAAGCCCGACCGAAGGACGTATACCCTTTTCAAATCAAATTATAGAATTACCCTGATGTGAGATCAGGTCAAGGACAGCATAGGTTAAGATGTATAGCACGCGAACTGCAATGGCAAGTTAAACACGATGATGCCAAAATAAACGTTCAATCACAATTGCCTGGGAAGTTATCGATTTTAAGCCGATTTGCTCATGTATTTGCAATGGAGAGGTCATGACCCTGGCCTGACCTCATATCATCGATTTGAGAAATCCCGTTACCTCAAGGTTTTTGTACTCGAAGACTTGATTATGTGATGTGAACGCTCAGATCACTTGATTATGTTTGCCCTTGCTGCAGCACATCTAAATATTATTTTAGGTAGGTCACTTGACCTTGGCTAGTGACCTGACCCGGTATGACCTGGGCCTAAAGTTTTGTCAGAGGTAGCAAGAGAAAGCAGTTAAGTAATATACCGGGTACAGTGACGGTGCGCATCACCGTTTTTTATGTGAGAAACCTGCGGGCGGGTACCCGCTGGTGCGGGGGTACCCGCTGGTTCGGGGGTACCCAGCCTTGGTACCCGCGCTTTTTGAGGCTCCTTTAGTGCGCAGTTGCTTATTTAGGTCGCCCGGCATCCACAGGGGGTGGCTGCGCGAACCTAGGGGGAGGGTCGGCATTTGATTGAATTACAACACGAGGCTCGTTGAAACAGCCTGCGAACTGGAGCTGAGTGGTGGCTGCGGGCGGCGTTTCGTCTGCGGCAGCGACTGAGCCAGCTGGCGTGGCCCAGTGCGGCGCGGGGCCACCTCCTGCGGCGGACATGGCCGGATGTCGGAGGCGTGGGGCCGCGCCAATGTTGATCTGATTGCTGGGTAGCGCCGGCCGGGGTGGAGATCGTTCCCACGGTGTGACTCATCGACGGCGCCGACCAGCTCCCCTGCAGACGTTGGCAGAACGTGTTTTGCTTCGCGCCAGTACTGACGGGTTGCATAATTCTGCACGGATGAAATGCCGGTTTCAAGGCTAAAGCATTGCTAAAGACTGGCGACTGCCGAGCTAAACAGGCAACTGGCTTTTGGGTTGGGGAGAGAGAGAGAGAGAGAGAGAGAGAGAGCTGCGCTGTTTTCGAAATGACTATTTGATTCTGAGGAGAGTTTTTGGACGTCCCCCGGGCGGCTGCCTCTTGGTGCGCACCGCGGGGTCGGGTGTGGCGCGCGCCGCCGGCAGGCCGCCAGCTCTGGCCTCTGAAACATCCCCGTCACGCGCGTCAACAGTACACGGCGCGCTGCGGACCCCCTCCCCAGTTACTCAGGGTCGGCAGAGGTGCGGCCGATAACCTGGCCGGTCGGGTGGGCCTCCCCAGCCCAGGGCAGGCTCCTTCGCGGGCGGCGGTTGTGCGTGAGACCGGCAGCTGAGGCTGACGTCACCCCGACTTGTCAGACGGGCGGAGCCTGGGCGCCCCCAGCGCCAGCGGCGGCAGTGCAGCCGGGGGCCCCCGGCGGGTTGCGGACCGGTGCCGCTGCGTAGGTCGCCGCCCGGTCGATGTCAGAGCAGCAGTGGGACGCAGCGTCATGGGTGCCTCCGCGGCGTGGCGCTGCTGGTCGGGTCGTCCAGCCGCCGACTGCAGCCCTTCACCCTCGCCCCTCCTCCCTCCCCCGGCGCAAGTGCGCGGTGGGGTGGATTTACAGACGTATCAAGAGCTGTAATTTTGTCATTTGAATTGGGGATGCAAAACAAGAGAGGGGGTAACATTTTGACGTGGTAAGCGGCCCGAATCTCGGTCCGGGGGACCCGATACTCGCTATCTAATGAGTTTAGCGAGGTTGCAGGGTGCGCCAGCGTCGTTTCAAGGGGCTTGCGAAAGACCAGGAAATGCAAAATTTGGTTTGTATCCCCAAAAGCCCGTGCCGCTATGCCCCCGGATGTATCCAGGCCCCACAGTTATATATCTGAAGCGAAAACCCGTTATAAGAGGGTGCATCGGCGGCTCCGGTAGCCCCTGGACATCCACAACACCGTTGGAAGTGCTCCCTCAGTGGAAAGCTATTTTTATGTTCTTTCAGGGCCTGGGATCTTGTGACGAGACAGCTTGACTTTGATATCCCATTGCCAACAAGTCGTTGTTTAAACCAGGTGTTCTTAAATGGTGGTAATAACCCATATTTTGGGTCATAAGGCCATTTTTTGGAGGCAATCATGGCCTGTGTGTTTGAACCATGAATATTAGACCAAGCCTCAATACCTACGGTCCTTGCTGATTTCATGCTTCATATTTATGACACCCTCTACCTCCAGCATAGGTGGATATTGTCAGAAATTGAGATTGTTGTTGAGGGCGTACCATTGGTGTCGAAATCGGGGAATGCGTACCTTCGAACTAGCCAATGAAGGGTAGTCCCTCCAAAATTATGAGGACTTAGGTTTTTGCATTTTTCCCTATCACCTGCGTGAAACTACGTGAATGATCTTAGTTTATTTTTTATGAAATGTATCGGCAGCATTTTACAGACAGCCAATATGCTCCAACCTCGCCTCCCCCTCCCCCATCACCACAGTCCGGTGTCCGTCCTTCTGGTAAACTTTCCGGGGCGATGCCGGAGGTACTTCCCGATACCTGAATACGCATCAAATGGTAAAGACTTTGCTGGAAATGTAGATTTATTGGGTTCGTAGATGTAATGCTAAGACCACATTTTTTATAAAAAGCCGGTTGCTTTTATTTTTTCCCAGGTCCGGGTTTTCGGGCGGCGCTGCCATTTTAGGCTTAAGCAATAGAGGTCATATTTTTCTTTTAATGGTATAAAATCAAGCACCATCATTTGCTTATATTGCAAATAACATATATTATTTCAGAGAAGGTGTGTAGACCGGCAATTATTGGTTCGACATTGGTTAACAATTAGCCCTTTATTTCCCAAAATCATTAGACATTTATTTTAAGGTCGGACTTAATGCTTAAGCCTCTGATTGTTGAGAATGGGCATTCGGCGTGAGGGCTGGAAACCTTTGGATTAAACATAGGCGATGGAAAACACCTTCCACTTTTCAACGAAGAAATTTCCTGATTTCAGCCAAATTAGAAAATATTCTGGAAGTTTTCTAACTGGCGTTTTTGGCAGGGCTGTCCATAAATTACGAAACGAATGTTTTTTGTACCTCCCCACGTTACTTTTTGACAGTTAGTTAACGACTTTTTGTAAGGTATTCTTTGCATGGCACCGTTGCCCGCCTCTAGAGCTGCTGCTCTTTGTCGCCGACCTGTAACGCTTTATAACGTTGTGGCTAACGCCCCCACCCCCTCTTGCGTTACGTATTGTATGGACGCCCCCAGAGGCAACGATGATTCAAAATCCGCCCGGTTTTTGTTTCTAGGGGGAAAATTTTATGTCAGCAATACCTAGGTGGAAGATTGATTGCCCCTCACTTTCTGACAATTTTTCGTGCTGCTGTCGTTTCGTGTCAGCTGTTTTTTTTTCTTTGCAAGCAAATGACGAGCATTGTGCTTTTCCCTACCACTATGCGTGATGAAAATAACACCAGCATCCAGTAGTAGTAATTACCTTTCGTCCAGAGTGACGCCATTCCTGTGCCACCTCAAATTGTGCCTCGCAGCCCCCCTCCCCTGTGCCACCTCAACAGTGACACCAGACCTGTGCAGCAGTCAAGTATGTCACACCAGACCTGTGCAGCAGTCAAGTATGTCACACCAGACCTGTGCGGCAGTCAAGTATGTCACACCAGACCTGTGCAGCAGTCAAGTATGTCACACCGGACCTGTGTGGCAATCAAGTATGTCACACCAGACCTGTGCAGCAGTCAAGTATGTCACACCAGACCTGTGCAGCAGTCAAGTATGTCACACCAGACCTGTGCAGCAGTCAAGTATGTCACACCAGACCTGTGCAGCAGTCAAGTATGTCACACCGGACCTGTGTGGCAGTCAAGTATGTCACACCAGACCTGTGCAGCAGTCAAGTATGTCACACCAGACCTGTGCGGCAGTCAAGTATGTCACACCAGACCCGTGCGGCAGTCAAGTATGTCACACCAGACCTGTGCAGCAGTCAAGTATGTCACACCAGACCTGTGCAGCAGTCAAGTATGTCACACCGGACCTGTGCGGCAGTCAAGTATGTCACACCAGACCTGTGCAGCAGTCAAGTATGTCACACCAGACCTGTGCAGCAGTCAAGTATGTCACACCAGACCTGTGCAGCAGTCAAGTATGTCACACCAGACCTGTGTGGCAGTCAAGTATGTCACACCAGACCTGTGCAGCAGTCAAGTATGTCACACCAGACCTGTGCAGCAGTCAAGTATGTCACACCAGACCTGTGCAGCAGTCAAGTATGTCACACCGGACCTGTGTGGCAGTCAAGTATGTCACACCAGACCTGTGCAGCAATCAAGTATGTCACACCAGACCTGTGCGGCAGTCAAGTATGTCACACCAGACCTGTGCAGCAGTCAAGTATGTCACACCAGACCTGTGTGGCAGTCAAGTATGTCACACCAGACCTGTGCAGCAGTCAAGTATGTCACACCAGACCTGTGCAGCAGTCAAGTATGTCACACCGGACCTGTGTGGCAATCAAGTATGTCACACCAGACTTGTGTGGCAGTCAAGTATGTCACACCAGACCTGTGCAGCAGTCAAGTATGTCACACCAGGCCTGTGCGGCAGTCAAGTATGTCACACCAGACCTGTGCAGCAGTCAAGTATGTCACACCAGACCTGTGCAGCAGTCAAGTATGTCACACCAGACCTGTGCAGCAGTCAAGTATGTCACACCAGACCTGTGCAGCAGTCAAGTATGTTACACCAGACCTGTGTGGCAGTCAAGTATGTCACACCAGACCTGTGCAGCAGTCAAGTATGTCACACCAGACCTGTGCAGCAGTCAAGTATGTCACACCAGACCTGTGCAGCAGTCAAGTATGTCACACCAGACCTGTGCAGCAGTCAAGTATGTCACACCAGACCTGTGCGGCAGTCAAGTATGTCACACCAGACCTGTGCAGCAGTCAAGTATGTCACACCAGACCTGTGCAGCAGTCAAGTATGTCACACCAGACCTGTGCGGCAGTCAAGTATGTCACACCAGACCTGTGCAGCAGTCAAGTATGTCACGCCGGAAGTACAAACGTTCGCGTCCCGGGGAATTTATGTCAGTCGCGCTGCCGTGTATTTTCCTCCGTGTTTAATTGAGTGGTGGCAGTGGCGCGGGTAGCGCCCTGTTCTGGCGGGGACCCGGCGGCTGCGGCCCGCTTCCATGGTCGGTGGGGGTGGGCGAGGGTGGCCGCGGTTGGCGCCGCGCCGGCCAGCTACCCGCCTCGTGGAATGGCAGCTATTTTCTCCCACTGCCTGAACTATTCAATGATATATATATATATATATCTCTATATATATATATATATATATATATATATATATATATATATATATATATATATATATATATATATATATATATATATATATATCGGACCGCCTTCGCAGTCCTGGGTGTGCCTGAGGATGTTGAACGGTGACTCAGGTGCTGGCTCTGTTTGTTGTGTTGTCGTGCGCCTGAGAAAACGGATGATCACAATTGATGAGGTCATGCCCGGGTTATTTGTACTGCGATGCACCCGGCGCTCTTTAAAGCCGAGGGATGGGCAACGGCTGCCGTATATCAAGCATCCGTGGACTTTGTTGTGACCAATGCAGATCGGAAATATCCCGCTATCCGATTTCCGTGACCGATTATCTTTAGCGGATAAACCCGGCAGATGCATCTGGTGTGACATAGTAAAATGCTTCTGAAAGCAGAATGAAACACCACGGCGCTTATGAAACATTGTTGGCGTAAATGTGGTGGAGCACGCCTACAGCACGCCCTTCGTATGTGCTGAAACTAACTTTTTCGTTCAAACTCGTCTGAGATCGGTCAGTTTTGGTCTGATCTTAGCTGAACAGATGCATCACCTCCGTGAGTCACTTTGTCCATAACCGCGTTATATTCATGGCCCTACCGATCGAAGTCCTTAAAGTTGTCAGTTTTTGGCGGATGACTTTTAATTATTGCACGATTATTTCGGGCATTTTTAACAGGGTAAAACATCTTTCCTGGATCGCATTTCTGACGGGCTATATCTAAGGGGCGTATGGTGCATGTGAGATGTGTTGTCAGAGCTGACATAAGCTCTACGAGTGTGTGGTCCCAGCTCTGAGACGCCAGTATTGTGTAGAGAGTGCTAGAACAGTGTCTATGCCTTGTATTCAAAAGCCCGCGGTTAGTGGAGAGATAAGCGTGCGTACGGGGCGGAATTCAGCCGCGGCGGCGCCGAACCGCTGTTGCCACCGCTGCGGCCTCAGCCCTTAGGCCTGGGCATGCGGGCAGTAGCTCGTTCTGAAAGTAGTACGCTGGAGAAGCCATATTTATTCGCAAAAATTTAGTTTTTGAGACTGGCTAGGTATAGGACGGATGTTTACGCTAGGATCTACACGACTGGTTAGTTAGTTCAAATGCCGTGACTGTACTAGTACTCAGGAGCGTTGGAACTATGTGTTCAAAGTTGGGGGGGGGCAGCGGCAGTGGCGGATCTAGCCGGTCGGTTTGGGAGGGGCAAACCAAAGTCGAAAAGCAAAAAACAGTCGCGCAGCGCAAAATTGCACTAAAATATGACTTTCCGGTACGGGTATTTGAGGCGGGAAGTAAAAAAAAACGTCACGGGCTGAAAAATATGAGCTCAAGACCCTTTTTCCCTATCCAAGGCCCGATATTTTCACTGAACTTAACTGGTTCTGTTTGAAGTTGAGAGTTAAAGCACCAAAGTGTTGCCTATAAACTTAAAAGGAGTCGGGGAAAAAAGGAGTTCGATCGCTTTGGGAGGGCAAAAGAATAGTTTTGCCCCGAGCTTTTCCGTTTGGGGGTAATTGCCTTTTGCCCCCCCTGGATCCGCCACTGGGCAGCGGGAATTTGCAAGTCATTTCTTTCCAGTCAACGCCATAGGGTTAATGGTTAAGAACAATGACAGTTGGGGGACAGCTTCCCCCTGCCCCCCCCCGTTCCTACGTCCCTGCTAGTACTACTCTCGCTGTGGAGTGTGACATGTAGGGGAGAGGGTGGTAAGACGGGCATGGTAGGTAAGACGGGCACAAGCTATGTGGACCAAACCAGCAATGGTATAAATGTCCCATTACTTGCATTAGTGCATCTTGAGATGCCCTATCATGAGCCAAAAACACGAACTCCTAACCTTTGTCGTGTTGTCAAAATTTTGGAAAAACAAAATGGGTGGTTCTCCTTACCATTGTTAGTAGATTTGATTGTAACATTGTGGCAGTGTTTGGTCCTATTTGGAAGGACATATTTAAATATGCAAAATATGTTTCCGGAGAACGTTAACATGCATTAAGTGATAGGAGTTTTATATTACCTCTGCAAGGTAATCCCAAGAATGAAATTTTCTAACATATTGATGTGGGGCAAGACGGGCACGGAGTGAAATACTATATCACCTCACAATTATAATTTGTATCGCTGCTGCTTTTATATGCTTGAATGGAATTAGTCTTAGAGTGTGCTGAAAAATGTTTTAGGAACTTTAAATTATTGATCGTTAGATTTCAATGAAAAATTATAATTTACTGGAAATTCAGCAAAATGATTTTCTGTCGGCTATTTTATCGAAACAATGTATTGCAAAGTGTTTCAGAATCATTTTTGCTCAATATAGTCAGGTTTTTGTCAAACATTTCTGGCATATGGTAAACTATTTTCAAAAGCCCGTCTTACCCCACCTGTTGGGGTAAGACGGGCTTTTGCAGCATTCTACGGTAAACGTTATTGCTCCTAGGAATATGCATGGATTCTAGCATGTTTAAGCGCAGGGACAAATAAATATTTGTGAAAGCTTAAAGCAAAATTTCATCACCGTCATAGAAACAGCGAGTGAGACACACCGTTTCAAACACAACTATGCCCGTCTTACCACCCTCTCCCCTACCTCGATGGGGAGGGGGGAGGGGTGACCCACCTTTGCACGGGTAAAGGGAGGTTCAATTTGAAGAGGCAGAGCTGAGTTCTCACCGCAGCGTTGTGCCGGCAGAGTGTTTGGTCTGAAGACGTTCACGCACATGTTCCCGAACCTGGCGGTGGTTCGCGGCCACCGGCTGTTCCACGAGTACGCGCTGGTCGTGTTCGAGAACCTGCAGCTGAGCAGTGTGGGCCTGATCGGCCTGCGTCGCGTGCTGCGCGGCACCGTCCGCTTCGAGAAGAACACTCAGCTCTGCTTCCTGGACACCGTCGACTGGCAGCACATCACCAATCGCACCGACCACATTATCCAGGTGAGCATTGATGGTCGATCGCACCACCACCGCACCGTACCGCACCGCAACAATGGAAGCCGGAATGGGTGCAAGCCATTCAGCATGCAGCTTTGTTTTGCCTGGACTTGGATAAATAACCCAGAGCCCTGGCTTTACAAAGCTGGGAGCCGTAGGCCGTGACGGGCAGACGGTGGAATGCCCGAATTTAAGGGTGAGGGGGCAGCGTGGGTTTTCAACCCATTTCTTTCCAGTCAAAGCTGTAGGGCTAGTGTTGGAATGTCTGATTTAACACGCGCGCCGTTGCGGGGGTGGGCGAATTTCGCCCCCCTCCTGGTTTTCCCCAGATAACGCAAAAACTAAGAGACGCAGAACAACGAAACTCACAGTACTTTATCCCTGCTCAATTTTACACATTTGAACAAATCTTTAAGGTAAGATCATGTCAGGTCAATGAGCTATTCAAGGTCAAGTGACCCGACCTCAAAACCTAAAATCACGAGTTTAAGCGGCTCCCAAGGAACATCAGCGAACCGATCGGTTTGAAACTTTAACAATTTGATGAGGTCATTAGGGTCTACAAATTTGCCATCTTGAAATTTCGATATTGTTGACCTAAGGTGGAGTCAATTTTTTGGTCACCCCATTATAAGTCTATGGTGAAAAATTAATGGGCTCGTGTTCAGTAAATACTGGATAGATGAAGCTGAAAATCCTCAAACGGTCTATTCTTACCGCGATCGTGACCTTAAAGTTGAGTTTTTGAGCATCTGACCATTCAAAGGGTATGTCAGGTCACAGAAGCATAGAGTGATTGTTTTTCCAATAACTTCGCATTGAATTGAGATAAAGCCCCCATTTTACTTGCATTGTCCTTATATAATTCACGGGGAGTCGATTGATATGCAACATGACCATACCAAGTCACTCTGTGACCCTGACCAAGCTCGAGATCATTCACTATTTGACCCAGCAAAGTCATATTATACATGATTTGATTTGCTGCGATGAGAGGAATACAATGATGCATAAAGATTTTTTCTAGCTCCCCTGAGGACAGATCTAGAGAGAGAAACGTACACTGCTCTGTTGTAAGCCCATGGAACCTTCTTTGACGTATGCTGACATCAATATTGACCTGACATAAAAAATCTTCGAATAAAATCTCTTCGTCTTGACAAGAGCTTTCGAACACCGCCAGTAACATTTCTTTAGCTTTCGTGGGAAATGAGATACGGAGTGGGCGAAATACGCCCCCCCAGCGGGGCTCGTCATGCCAGGGACCTCAGCGGGGCGCGTGTTAAGGTAAAGGGGCACTGTGCCCCCCCCGCTCCCCCCGTCCCAATGCCGCCGCCAGTGCTTTTAGATTATTTCGAGCAAAGTTAATAGGTTACTCATTAAATGAGTCGGTGTGCAGTTAGTCTACTCCGCTAACTCGTGGGTGATTTTATTTCTTGTACTATTGGCATTCCTTTGACATATTTCATATTCTGTACCTTTTCCTGAGTGTTTTTGCACTTTGTTTCTAACTTAAGAAACTCACTTTTTATCTTATACTGACTTTCGAAACTTTTTGACCTTGTCTATAAATGGGCATAGTCTCGTGGGAATCCGTTGCGTAAACGAAATGAAATGACGTGCACGCGGAAGGAGTTGGACCTAAATCGGCAAGAACTGAGGAAAAACGACTAAATGAAACGAGTTGGCAAATCATGCATCCAAAAACGTTGCAGCGCTGACAAAACCCCGTTGGTAGCTCCATGGGACATTTCATCGGGGCAACATCAATCGAACCAAACTTACGCGCCTAATAAAAATTCGTAGCAGAGTTGTCATGTTCAGGGACAGCTTGTACAATGCGATGAATAAGCCTGCCTCAATTTGGAGTTGTCAGGATGCGTCACTGTGGTTTACCACCCGCATAATCAGCCGTCAGTACAGGCCGGGAGTTATGTGCTTTGCTTGTTAATGCCTGGGATACCTTGAGGGAGGGGGAGGGGGCTGCCGTGCATTTGCCTCAGTGGCGTGTACCGTACGTGCAAAAATGATTTTTTTGCTCGTTACAAATCCTGCGCGCTTGGAAATTGTATTCCTCTTTTAAAATGACATTTGAACCAGAACTAGCAGAAGGATGTGGTGGCGCGGTGGAAGTGCGTCGTACTGCCGTGCCGCTGACCCGGAGGAGCGGGACTGCGGGGCTGCTGCCGGCGGTTGGTAGCGTAGCGGGGCTGCTGCCGGTGATTGGGAGCGGAGCGGGGCTGCTGCCGTGATTGGTAGCGGAGCAGGCTGCCCGGTGGTTGTTAGCGGGCGGGGCTGCTGCCGGTGATTGGGAGCGGAGCGAGGCTGCTGCCGGTGATTGGGAGCGGAGCGAGGCTGCTGCCTGTGATTGGTAGCGGAGCGAGGCTGCTGCCGGTGGTTGTTAGCGGAGCGGGGCTGCTGCCGGTGATTGGGAGCGGAGCGAGGCTGCTGCCTGTGATTGGTAGCGGAGCGAGGCTGCTGTCGGTGATTGGGAGCGGAGCGAGGCTGCTGCCGGTGATTGGTAGTGGAGCGAGGCTGCTGCCGGCGGTCGGTAGAGGAGCGAGGCTGCTGCCTGGGGTTGGTAGAGGAGCGAGGCTGCTGCTGGTGACTGGGAGCGGAGCGAGGCTGCTGCCTGTGATTGGTAGCGGAGCGAGGCTGCTGTCGGTATTGGCGGAGCAGGCTCTGCCTGATTGGTAGCGGACGAGGCTGCTGCCTGGGTTTGTAGAGGAGCAGGCTGCTGCTGGTGACTGGGAGCGGAGCAGGCTGCTGCCTGTGATTGGTAGCGGAGCGAGGCTGCTGCCTGTGATTGGTAGCGGAGCGAGGCTGCTGTCGGTGATTGGGAGTGGAGCGAGGCTGCTGCCGGTGATTGGTAGTGGAGCGAGACTGCTGCCGGTGACTGGGAGCGGAGCGAGGCTGCTGCTGGTGATTGGTAGCGGAGCGAGGCTGCTGCCGGCAGTCGGAGAGGACAGGCTGTGCCTGGGGTTGGTAGAGCAGGCTGCTGCCGGTGACTGGGAGCGGAGCCGAGGCTGCTGCCTGGGGTTGGTAGAGGAGCGAGGCTGCTGCCTGGGGTTGGTAGAGGAGCGAGGCTGCTGCCTGGGGTTGGTAGAGGAGCGAGGCTGCTGCTGGTGACTGGGAGCGGAGCGAGGCTGCTGCTGGTGACTGGGAGCGGAGCAGGCTGCTGCCGGTGACTGGGAGCGGAGCGAGGCTGCTGCCGGTGACTGGGAGGGAGCAGGCTGCTGCCTGGGGTTGGTAGAGGAGCGAGGCTGCTGCCTGGGGTTGGTAGAGGAGCGAGGCTGCTGCCGGTGAATGGGAGCGAAGCGAGGCTGCTGCCGGTGACTGGGAGCGGAGCGAGGCTGCTGCCGGTGACTGGGAGTGGAGCGAGGCTGCTGCTGGTGACTGGGAGCGGAGCAGGCTGCTGCCGGTGACTGGGAGCGGAGCGAGGCTGATGCCGGTGACTGGGAGCGGAGCGAGGCTGCTGCCGGTGACTGAGAGCGGAGCGAGGCTGCTGCCGGTGACTGGGAGCGGAGCGAGGCTGCTGCCGGTGACTGGGAGCGGAGCGAGGCTGCTGCCGGTGACTGGGAGCGGAGCGAGGCTGCTGCCGGTGACTGGGAGCGGAGCGAGGCTGCTGCTGGTGACTGGGAGCGGAGCGAGGCTGCTGCCGGTGACTGGGAGCGGAGCGAGGCTGCTGCCGGTGACTGGGAGCGGAGCGAGGCTGCTGCCAGTGACTGGGAGCGGAGCGAGGCTGCTGCCGGTGACTGGGAGCGGAGCGAGGCTGCTGCTGGTGACTGGGAGCGGAGCGAGGCTGCTGCCGGTGACTGGGAGCGGAGCGAGGCTGCTGCCGGTGACTGGGAGCGGAGCGAGGCTGCTGCCGGTGACTGGGAGCGGAGCGAGGCTGCTGCCGGTGACTGGGAGCGGAGCGAGGCTGCTGCCGGTGGATGCTGTTCTGAACGTATCCTGGCTTTCGCAAGCCATAGGTTTAGGACAAATGAAGAGGGAACTTAGTGGTTATCGTTGTGCCGTGCACGTCGTTTTGTCCGTTCAAACTGCATGAGAAGTGATACGTTTCCTTTAAGGTAATCCGGGGTAAAATTTCGATGATGAGGCGTAAGTCGGCTAAGCGGCAGCCTCGCATGCTGCGACACTCCTCCCGTTCGTCTTGCACTGGCGTGCGGAGCCTGCACACCCTGTAGGAAGAGACTGCGAGCAGACTCCTTTAGTCGTACGGCGCCTCTCAGGCGTCACGTTCAGCGCCTCAGGTGTTAACATCACTGAAATCGATCTATTTGCGCATTTATCTGGCCTCGCCGTGGAACGCTTGAAAGAGCATGGGCGGCTCACTTCCGTTGGACGATAATACCATCCAGATGACTCATCCAGCTACGTTTGGCACGGCGGCGAGCCCGATTCTCAGATCACCCGCTTTGTAGTGGTAGCATGTCCGGAAATTATTTGTTCTTAGCTGTTGAACAGGGTTGTTCAAACCATCGTTCTGATGGGATGACAGTAATTGGACGTTATGACAAGTATGCCGTTGCGTTTTATCCGCTTCGTCGGGGTTTTTGTTTTTGCTGAAAAAATTACTGCAACAAAAACAAAAAACATGGTGATTGGTGGTTACAATGATACAATGGTGCCGAAGATTGGAAAGCAATGAAACATGGCTATGAAGATGCCTCGCAGTGTCCAAATTGTTTGGTTGGTTTCGGCGCGGCCGCGGCTGGGTCAAATCATTCCGCTTCCATGGGCGATTCAGCTCCCATATAGACTCCTCCCAATCAAGCAGCCTCCAAGCGAGTCAGTGGTAGGGCGTGACCTGTGCCGGGACTGTGCGCGCATCTGAGGTGGGCCGGGCGGCGGGGCGGCGGCCGCGGTGAGTCAGCCCTGGCCGCACGACGTCAGGAGGCTGGTTGACGTTGGCGGCGGCGGTTGGCGGCGGCCCGGCGGTGCCGCCCCCGCTGACCTGCCGGCCTCCGCCGATGACCCGGACCGCCGTCCTCCGCCTTCGGCTCGGCTCACTCTGAGTCATGCCCGCGATCGACTTCAGTAGCCTTCGCATGGCTCTGAACGTGGGTGTCTGATAATTTTGGGGGCTTGTAGACTCACCAACTGCCAAGGTCATATAACGCCGCTCACTTCTATTGGTAGGGTTTCTCGAGAGCCAGGTGAACGTGGGTGTCGATGTTTGGTTTTCTTACTGCGCAAAGACGTTGACTTAAACCGTCGGTGTCCAGTGTTTTGTCCTGATCAGACAGTCGACAGAAACGGCGAAGCGTACTGGACCCGGGTTCCTCTCAGGCTTCCCCTGACCCGACTCTCTCTTAGTTTTCACCAGACTTGACTTCTCCAGTTCTTAAGGATGTGAGAACGTGATCAGTTCTGGATGGGCAGTTTACAGCATTGGCGTGGAATTGTGGGAACGTGGTGGCTTCTATTGGATAGGCAGTGTAGGACATTGGCGTGGCGTTGTGGGAACGTGGTGGCTTCTATTGGATGGGCAGTTTAGGCAGTGCCTTGGCGTGCCGTTGCGGGAACGTGGTCACGCCTTCCACTCTGCTTCAGCTAATGTAGAAGACATTGATGAGACCATCTAATTGGAGATTTTCTTGTTTTTCAAACAGTTTTATGACTAGATTCTAACTAAATATGTGATCCGCAAAACCCCTGTTTGGCGCCGTTTCCTGCTATTTGAAGTTTTCTGTTGCACTTTTTTTGTATCTTGGCAATCATTCAGAGCACAATTAGGTAGTCTCCTCAATGTCTTATACCTTAGCTGAAGCAGCAAGCTACGAGATGGGCAGTGCAGCCCATTGTGGGAACGTGGTCGTTTCTATTGGATAGGCAGTAGTTCTCATTGGTGTGCCATTGTGGGAAGGTGGCCTTGTGGATCGGCGGCGTGCAGGGTAGCGCATCGGCGTGCCGCTGTGGGAACGTGGTCAGCTCTGCTGGACAGGCTGTGTAGCGCATTGGCGTACCATCAGCTGCGGCTTTTACCCCTACACCGGCAGAACTGGCGAAGACTGATCGTGTGCAGTGCTTGACACGTACTGTACGGCTGGCGTTGCATGTTTCTCTCGTGTGCGTGCTCGTATATACATTAGGCAGGTATGCGCGCTGAGCAGGAGCCTGTGACCCAGGTAGGGACGCCGACATGCGGCCAGCCGGCTGACCGTTGTACCCCCATGTCCTCAGGACAACTCGGAGAACTCGGACAACGCCAACGAGCCGGTGTGCAAGTCGCGCGGGTGCAGCAGCCACTGTAGCAACTTCACCAGCGTGCAGGGACTGCGGCCGGCCTGCTGGAACGACAAGCACTGCCAGCTGCTGCACGAACCGCTCCGTGAGTAGCAGGGCCGAGTATCGACCGGCGGCTCGTTGCAGGGGTGATGGTAGAAATATTCAAATAAAGTTAGCGAGAATTGGATGGTGTTTTGGGTGCGAATGTCTCCTCCCACCCTTCGTGGACCAGGTCGCCTCCCACGCCCTACCTGCCTGCCGATCATAAGTTAAGTAACGCACAGAGGGGGTGGGGAGTCGGCCTCAGCGCTACATCAGGGATGGGGTTTGGCCCCAGCGTTACGAACATTCACTGTTGGCAACAAATGAAACGGCATAAAGGGAAATCACCGAGTTTAAGCGAGAAGACAGAAGCTACTCGACGTCAAAATGCATAAAAACATGATGAAAGGTGTCATGGAAAATCTGTTAAAATACCCATGAGGACCATTCACCCCTGCCTCAGACAACTGACACCATGTACAATGTTTTTCCAAATATATTGCAGAGTAAATCTATATCGTCTTGCAAGTCTAGGTACTTATACTGTAAGTTTTCTACCAAAGCTTGTGCAAGAAACGCGATAATGTGACATTTTCGACACACTGGGAGCGGCAAAGCCGTTGAAAGTTGATTTCTTAACAGGGGCGACATTTCTCTTGGGGTAGGAGGTATTTCGAAAATTGGCCAATTGTTTGCGCAACTTAATGAACGACCCCTTCGTGGTTTGTTATTATTAGTATTATTATTTCAGTGCAGAAACCGTGGTAATAATGAAGCTTCGACCGCTATTAAGCACTCTTCTTACGGACGTAAACGTCGAAGTCCTAGTACACTAGATGCCGATGGAGATAATCGCTCTTTTTTGCCCTAATCGGTACCAGATCATGTGCGACCTATCACGGATCGTTTAACCTTTGATTGGACTGTATGCTTCGGGCAGCTGGTACAAAGGTTGCCGCTTTTCTGTTGGTTTTGCAACCACCGTCAGCAGAGCGCCACGGTGCACTTCTCTATTATAGTTAACTCCCGCCGCTGTGGCTAGCCGCTTTCCGCAGGCGCCGGGGTTATGCTCGAGCTTGGAGTTGATCTTGCCCATTCCAGGGGAAGGGTAACATTGCTGTCAAAATTGGTTTCATTTGCTATGCAGCTTCCTTTGCCTGTGTTACGTCTGGAATACGTTTTAAATTCGCAAATATGCGCAGGGGGAATGCGAGCGACACCATTCATCGAACAAAACGGCCTAAATCGATGAAAGAAGCATACTGCTTTCGATGAAAGTCGGATTACACGGCTTTCAAAGTTTGGGGAAGAGCGAGGCCCCCCCCTGGTGAAGCTGGGAGACCCCCCCCGTTTCCATCTCTTAACCGATTTCACCAGGCTGTAGACGGTAGATGTTGGCGTTCCGGGTTTTGGTGAAATGTCACTGGTGGTACCGGCCTTAGCGAAACGACCGGCCGCCGGGACCGGCATTGACGGCCGCCAACTGCTGGCAGTGGTGCCGCGGCCCGGAACAGAGCGGGCACTGAGTCCGACAGCACGGCCGCCGCCTGGCGGGCGGCGATTTGTATCTCTGGGACTGGGGTCAGTGCTTGGGTCACGCTAAGTTTGTTTTTTTGTGGGGGTTGGGGTCACGTGAAGTTGTTGCTCTGATATTTGTGTTCTTCGCATCACCGGAATTTCAAGCGGTCTGCTTTACCCAAAGAACTAAATGGGAATCAGTCTGTTTTTTTCAGAAGTGTTGTGCTAGTGAAATCCAAAGCAGTATTTTGTAAAATATTCGTTGCAATGCAGTAGGAGCGGATTTTTTTCATCCTGGCTCCCTTTTTATTTATTTTTTAATCTGATTCGCTATTTCTAAGGAAATATAGAGCGTATTGGTTTAATTCCTCGCGGATTATAGATGGTTAGACGCAGACCCGAGTTTTTTTTGGGGGAGGCAAACCCATGTCTGCCTCTCCTCCTTGGGGGTGGGAGCGTGGGAGCGTGAGCGAAGATTTTTTTGCCCTACAGACCTAGTGTAAACACCCTTTTCAGTGCTCGACAGACCTAGTATAAGCTACCTCTCCAAGTACATGATCACTCGGAGGGGGAATGGGAGCGAATATTTTTGCTCTAAAAACCTAGTCTAAACACCTTTTTTCAAAAATTTCCGGCGGTTTGGGGGGGCAAAAGATAGTTTGCCCCCCCTCTCCAGCGCTTTGGGGGCATAGCCGGAATGCCCCCCCCCTCTGCGTCGGCCAATGAGATGGTTAGAGTTTACGTGGATTCACGTTTCAAGTTCAATCTTGCCAAAATTTTCTGCAGCCTGTGACGAATTTATATTAAATACTTGTTAACTCCCAAGGCATTCCCTTCCCTCGCACAGCCCATTCGTAGAAATCGTTCACACCTTCCGAACTATGTTCGTCGCCACTTTTCGGTGGAACAAAGTGGCACCGTCCATGTTAACTGAAGTCTGAATCAGCACTGCCCCAGCTAACGTGTCCGCCTGCCCGTAATCGGTGCATGTGATTTACCTGTCTTCCGTCGTTTCAGACTGCCACCCGTACTGCGAGGGAGGCTGCACCAGCCCCAGCTCAGCCCGCCACTGCGTAGCCTGTAAACACGTCAACTTCAATGGAACCTGCATGGGAAGCTGTCCCAGAGACACCTACCTGGTATGTTCCTCAAGCCTGCATGGTTCACAGCCTAATGGGGTGGTAGTTTGGATTTCTAATGACGGCACCAGCTTGACTCGTCCATACTTTTTGGCGCGGTTAGTTGGAGTTGTTGCTGCTCCTCTGGCGAAGAAGTGCTCGGATGCAGGGTTCTGTCACTGAGCTGCGCGTAAAGAATCTTTGAACGGCCTGCTTCCCCACCGAATGGGTTTGTGTGAGTGCCCCCTCCCCTCTGTGTCCGCTCAGCGTAGGCCCCGAAGTCTCGTAATCGGCCTTTTCGGCGGAGGCCCTTGATGTTCGAAATTATGTATCGACTGTTCCCGAATCCATTAAAATCCTAGTCCAATTTTTATATGTAGCTTACTCCTCATGTTCTTTTCATGAACTTAACTCTATCTATCTTTTTAAAACATATAGGACGAAATCCCAGTTCGTGGTAAGACTGCAAATCACGGTACTGTCCATTAAAAACGAAAACACACTAAACGTAACGCGTGCGTGATACTATGCTATTGCCTCGCAATATGGTAATGATATATACGGTGAAATCCCATAGGATCAGAATTCAATCCACTCGCAGGCGGTGCGTGGGTTATCGCATCACATTTGCTGTAAACCTACCACTCGTAAGCGAGTCCCGCTGCCGGCCGGACTAGACACCTTGCCGCAGGCCCTGGGTCTCTCCGTCACATCTTCACTACAGTCACCACCTCAACGCGACTCCTACAACACCTTAAAAAATCATATCATTACATCTGGTCGGTTTATCTGGGCAGGCCCAGTTGCCCATATGGTCAGGTGGGCCCTGGTCAATAAGCACGCTGGTCGAGCCACTGGTCCAGCGTTCGCGAAGAGCAGCGGGCCGGGCGGCGCGGTCCGTGGAGGCCCCGACGGGGGCCGCCGCTCCGCGTCCCTCGGCGTGGCCTGCTCTCCGAACTGCGCAGTAACTGCTGGGAGCGCGTGAGGGGAAGGTCATTAGGCGCTTGTGCACGATGATGGGATTCTGCGGCGCATACCCGCGGCAGCTGGCCCGCAAGCCAGTTGTAGGTGGGCTGATATGTTTAGAGTGAATTAGGGATGGGGTGGTGCCGGCGAGCGGGCCCAGTAGTCTGGCGGCGCCAGCTGGCTAGTCATCTGGGCTTAGGGGGCGCGCCAACCTGGTGAGGCCATATAGCGCCCAGTCGGCGCCAGCTGACTCTTCCACACTAGTGTTAGTGGGGGACGGGCCACAGCTCGTAAGTTGACGTGGACTCGTGACATTTGGGAAATACAACACCGATGTGATAGCTGCCGGAAGACACGGAATTGATGGAATTTACGGGAAAATGAGCAAGGGTAAAGGGGCGACGAAAAAACTATTTGTAGGTCAAAGTAGTAATAATGTTTTGTAGAGAGACCGCGGATACCCTCAGACACTCAATGACTTTCCAAAGTACTGTGAAACAAAATATCACGCCTGCTAACTAAAATAATTGTTTTGCGCATCTTCTGATGATGTGTCAGCATATCATCATCTGCCTTATCTGCTGATGATATGTCTGGGTTAATTGATCACTGATGGTATTGCCTTTATGTTCATTGATTATTTGAGTTTAGGGGTGTGCCAACCTGCGAGGTCATATAGCGCCCATATCACTTATTTTGAGTCAAGACCTATAATCCCGTCTGTCTGTAGGCTAATTAAAGTAAAGTCCCGTCTGTAGAAAAATAAGATTGACATTAAAAAGTGAATCTTCCACATTGCGGTTGTAATTATCACTGAGCGGATACGCAATCATATATTTAAACAAGTTATCCGCGCCGGCAGGCGCCTGACACGGAGCGCCGGGGCATCACTTCCGGCGCCCACCCCGCACCCACGGACCCAGGGGCGCGGGGGCAAGCATTGCGTTATGAACCCGGTCTGATATGCCGTGGGTGACAAATACGGACGACAAATTAGATCAAGTACACTTCCTTCTTTACTTTCATTAAATTCACTTGCTACACGTGAAGTGCAGTAGAATGTTTTAAAGGGAGGCGTACATGGGTCCTGAACGGGTTAATGTTTTCGTTGTCAAATTCCAGATGGGGATCCCATGGAATAACGCGGGCCAAACCCGCGCGGCGGGAGACTGCCCTGTGTGTGGGATCTGACCCGGCGGAGAGACTCATCGTGCATCCACAGGATCCCTGTAATCGACCAAGTGGGCCTGTTCATAGATACTCTCATAAATAGACGAAATTAGATGCATATCTATAGCACCCTCCGCCAGTAGACGTTTCCGAAACACGCTTTCGCCTGTCAGTCGATCTTCAGTATCCAGCAGAGGCCCCGCCGGTCTATCGTGACCATAGGCGGATCCAGGATTGCCGATCGGGGGAACCTTCCCGGGAGGGCGGCGCCATCCGGTCTGGGGGCGTCACTTTTGACCGGCAAAACTTATCAGATGGGCGAAAAATCCTATCGGTGGACGCCGATCTTTGCATCCTGGGGGGGTGGCAAGCGACATTTCAGGGGGCGCTATCGACCTTTCAGGGGGCGCCGTGACCATTTCAGGGGGCGCCGAGGGTCGATCGGGGGGCACGTGCCCCTCGCCCCTGGATCCGCCTATGATCGTGACCCCGGTCTTCTACTGTGGACCGAGGCACGCCGAGCGACTACTGGAGCTGCTGGTCCCAGCACCTTTTCGTCTTTTGATAAACCTTGAAAAACTGCTATTGGCGTATTCAGTGAAGGCAGAGGAAGTCACGGAGAAGTAAAATGTTTTATAGAGCATGAAGCAAAGTTAAAAGAAACCAGTTCCTGTCACTATGGGCTTAAAATAACCATCGGAGTCGATGCGTCTAAAACCCTGAACACGATGATGATGGTGTATCCCTTTGAAGTTCGTGCTACTCGCACGAGGAGCACAGTATCAATGGATGCTGTGCTTTTTTCGAGATCAAGAGGAAATATGCCATCCTGGCATACTGACACTTACCGAGCACCCTGTGCATAAATAAGTCCCCTTGCAGATATACAGGTCTATATCCTGCCGATGGAATGGGACTCATTTTTGTAGAACTGCACTTTCAGCTCTGTTCTTGGTCATAAGAGGCCCCTTACGTAACAAGCCAAACCGTTCCGCTGTTTCCTTCCAAAGTCCCCCGCTCTGGGAAATGTCTGCGCGCCCTCTGCCCTATGCCGGCCCTCTACCCATAGGGTGTCCTGTGGCTGGCGGGAACATCTGGCGGCGGGGCGTCCGAGGAGGGGTTGCGGACTATCGTGACCTGACCGTGAGGATGGCAATCATACACTGTTGCCGAGGACGGCAGGTAACGGCGTGTGGTGCCGTGCTGGCAGTTCGAGGGCTGGCGGTGCATACGGCGCGAGGAGTGCAACCTCACGCAACCCGGCCGTCCCACCTCCGAGAACTACAAGGCCTTCAACGGCTCCTGCATCTACGAGTGCCCGGTCGGATACACTCCCACGGAGAACAAGACTTCCTGCAAAAAATGCGACAGTACGTACTCTTGCCCTGTCGTTTAGTCCTAGATCGACGACGTTGCCGACGTTTTCTTCTCTTTTGATGACTGTATGAAAAGCGTGGCGCTTTTCGCCAACAGGTCCAAATCTGTTCTGTGTTCCAGACGAGTGTCCGAAGAGCTGCCAGGGCAGGATGATCGATTCAGCGGCGCGTGCTCAGGCCTTCAAGGGCTGCACCATCATCAAAGGTTCTCTGCGCATCCAGGTCTCCGGGGGTGAGTATTCCATTGTGCATCGTCGGCCCTGTTCCCCGTCTGTAGCCATCAAATGAACTCGCGTACGATACAGCGCTAATGTCAAATCGGGCATGCATATCGTACTCAAACAAATCGATACTGTGCTCAGGACCGGGGGTATGTGAGTGGCTCAGTGGATAACATCAGTCACCTGAGCCACCTGTCCGTGTTCAAGCCACGTCAGAGTCCTTCAATAAGTCGATCTGATCCCTCACCTCCCTCCCAACAGGGTGAGAGTTGGCGATGCCGTATAACCTTGGCATTTGGTGCGTTTCTAAACACAAACAATTATTATATAATGTACGCCCGACCAATGTACCTATTATCGGGTGATACCGCGCTCAGTTGCTTCTCAAGCATATGTCACCGAACACAGACCGACTGTGAAACATTCGCGGCTTGCGCTCAGACGTTCTGTGTCTCCGCACATGATCCGGATGGCGGTTGCAGGGATGATAGATTCAAGGCGGAGGAAATTGGACTGGGTATGTGCAGGCCCACACCCGGACGAAATGTGTTCAGTCAAATGTGAAATACGTGCGTTAGCTATCCTGTTGCACGCCCGTTGTTAGCTAAGGCTTGAAACACCCGTGTTCTGGGTACTGCATGCTTTCGCGCCCTGCGAATGCGCCGTCCGGGATACGAGAGCGCTTCCTCTCCTACAAGAGAGACACCCTAAAACAGAAAGGGTGTCACTAGTGCGCTGCTCAGGGGACGCGTCCCCCGCTCCCTCCCGATCTTCTTTGCGTCCCAATACTAGTCAGCCCTACATGAGGAGGCAATCCCGGCATTGTTTTCCACACAATCTTGAGGCAATGCTAGATGATGAAGGTGCGTGCGACGCGCCCCCTTATATGTGAACAGGCATCGCGGTTGCGAAGTTGGCACCCCTGCGAAGGTGTAGGACTCCCCTGTGAAAGAAAGCTGTACTGTGTGGAGGAGTTAAGTTTTTCAGCCCTTAAAAGTAATTCTCATTGCTATGGGGAGGTGCGGATTAAGCATTTGTTTCCCCCTTTTTTGGGAAGGGAAGGCACCCGATACTCCCCGCTAATTTTGCCGCCCACTGTGTATTTGAATCTACGCAGAATCTATGTATGCTGCAACGTTATTGTTTCGAACTGCACAAACTAGTTCTAACCAGGATGTATGCAATTTTCGTTGGTATAAAAGGAGGATAGAACACGTGGAGAGTCTGCGGTGAACGACCGCCCGCACAGACGCTCTCCGTGTGCCACAGAGAACATCGTGAAGGAGCTGGAGGAGAGCCTGGCCGACATCCGGGAAATCGACGGCTTCCTCAGGGTCAGCTACTCGGCGCCGCTGGTGTCGC
This sequence comes from Lepas anatifera, assembly GCA_034440635.1. NCBI lineage: Eukaryota > Metazoa > Arthropoda > Thecostraca > Lepadidae > Lepas > Lepas anatifera. Next base: position 149,851 of record JAOTON010002108.1, on the reverse strand, counting down.
TCACCTTCTTAAGCAACCTGCGCATCATTCGTGGAAAGCATCTGGAGTCTGAGTGAGCGCCAGTCGCGTGCGAATTGTTGGCAGTTGGGAGCAACGTTTTAATGATGCAAAATTATATTCAGTAGTAAAAAAACACGCACTCAAAGATAAGTTGATTTCGTAAAAATAAAATGCAGTAATCGAACATTTAGCCCTTCCTGAGTGTTCCATTGCTCTCTGTGGAGGGTATCGTGGTCTACAGGAGTGCGGTGACGGGTGTGTTCTCTCCCCGGCAGCCAATACGCGTTGTACTTCCTTCACAACCACAACTTACTGACGCTGTGGCCGGATTCCACCAACCTCACCATCGTCAACGGGCGCGCCTTCTTCCACTTCAACCACAAGCTGTGCCTGAGCGTCATCCACAACCTGTTGAACCGTACCGGCCTCAAAAAGGAGGATGCCATCGATGTCGGCGAGCTGACCAACGGCGATAAAGTGCCCTGTAAGTGCGCCGAGGCCAAATCTGACCGCACTTGCTAATCCTTGGTTAAGGGGTAACGCAGCGCGTGGGGATGGCGGTTGTTGACGTAGCGCGTCATGCTGGTGGTGCCCAGTTGTGAGTTTCGAGACATTTGTGTATGAACCGTAGAAAATTGTCACATATACATGATATTTGTTTACTTATTAATCAAAAAGTTTGGGAGAAAAATAAAGAGAAATAATAGCTGAACCGGCAGGTATTCACGCATTCCGATGTCGTTAAAGAACATAATTTCGTAGGTATTCGCATTGTTCTCAGATATTGAAATCGCATTGTGAGGAAATGTGATCACAAACGAATCGTATTTGCGACTTCTTCGAGTGGGGATATTACAAGCCAGCCGATTTGCAGGCGGGCGGTGATTGGGTGCGGTGCCTGCGGGGCTGCGGCAGCGATCGGTCCGCGTCGCCACGAGCAGGCGGCCTTCTCACCCCTGACCCTGCCCCGTATTCGTCCGCAGGCGAGCGGAAGGAGATGAGAGCCTGGTTCATCGGCGCCCGCAACAAAATGGCGGTGATCGCCTGGGCTAACTTCCGTGACCAGGTGACCGACTACCGCACTCTGCTGGGTTACAACATTTTCTACCGGGAAGCGCCCGAGAAGAACGTCAGTCTGTTCAGCGGCCGAGACGCCTGCGGCGGCGACGTGTGAGTGCCGCGGACGCCGCGCGCTGCGGACCTGCCGTCACAGTGTGATCGCCGCTGTCGTCACTGCGATCAATTCATAACCGAAAATAGAGCCGACACTTTTTCGAGTGAAAACCATGGGTGTCGCGCATTTTAAATGTCAAGCTTTTTGTGTCATCTTATCCATATTTTGTATGATGCCCGCTAGGTTTCCGTTCTGCTGTCCCGCGGGTCGGGCTAATTTGCGTCTGACTCCTGCTCGCGGTGTTTAACCTGTGGTGGGGAAGAAACATGCCAATGTTAACATTGCAGGGTGCCCCCCAGGTTTTCAGAATATCCCAAACGGCCAAGAACTAAACCCGACGTCCTAAAACAGACAGGCAGGTTTCGAAATGTCAATATTATATATTACCAGGGGCGGAGCTAGGCGGGTTTTGGGAGGTTCTATCCACAAACCAAGTATTATCGTATGCGATGAGTTCTTGTAAAGGAAGCCGGCCGCGACCGATACCAGTTAATGGTTTATTATATCATTTTTATGGAGATGATAGTGCATCACAATGTCACTATTTGTATTCATCAAGGGCGGTTACAGCTTCAAAATGGGGGAATGTTATCAAGAAGGACTAAACGTATAAGGAAGACTCTTACAGCCGTCCAGGCAATACAATTGGATATGAAAATTCAAAAAGTTATAACCAAATTCAGATTACCAGAGGCGTGTCCAGTCACTACACATTTTCAAAATGCATATTCCCAGCCAGTACACCGCCGCGACCAATATCGTTGTATATTAAAAATGTGTTTCCAATCACCCCCACCCGCCGCCCCCCCACGACGAGGTCCTGATCCGCCTATGTCACCCTCTTCCCAGAGCTGCCATGGAGGGTAAAATACAAAATAAATTTCAACTAGTCGAGGGACTAATATACCAGCCAACCACCGCATATGTTGGTATGTATTTACCCCACTGTTTTACCTTACTGCATCCGCCCCGATGAGTTTTCACTTTTTCATTTATTTATGTGTCAAAGATGCCACAGTATACACGGCTTAACCGCGTAACAAAAACTTTAGGTTATATATTTCCCCTCATAGTCCTGGTCCTGGAACTGCCATTAATTTCGAATTTTGCGTAACTCGAGTATAGACAATTTGGGTCAATTATTTGTAAATCTGAACTAGTTTAGTGAAAATCGTACAACAGAGACAAGGGTTATGGAAAATCTAAAAATACACAAAAATTGCATATTTCACGACCTCCCTAAAAACAAAATTTAAATTTTCTTTTTCAAAATAAAGTTTAGCGTCAGGGAATCTATAGCACTTGAATTTTCAAAATCGGCCGGTTAGATTACGAGATCTGGGGGCCGATATGCCCCCCCCCGGAAATAGGGGTAGCCGGAGCCGACGAAATAGGTTAAACAGGCAAGACTAAGGGAAATTCTGTTTTCGATTTGCAGTTAGTGTAAGGAGTAGACCTCGCATGCTATCCTTTTTCGGCTGGTTCCTTGGCATATCGTCTAAAAACGTGTCATTTGATGCAAATCAGCTGCGAAAAGGACGTCAAAATGGCAGCACTAGCCTGAGGCAGACGCTGTTGTCAATTGTGCAAGCGTCGGCCCTGTTGGCGCGTGCTGACCCGGTCTCCTGTCGCAGTGTGGAAGTGTTGGCCCTGTTGGCGCGTGCTGACCCGGGCCCCTGTCGCAGTGTGGAAGTGTTGGCCCTGTTGGTGCGTGCTGACCCAGTCCCCTGTCGCAGTGTGGAAGTGTTGGCCCTGTTGGCGCGTGCTGACCTGGTCCCCTGTCGCAGTGTGGAAGTGTCGGCCCTGTTGGCGCGTGCTGACCCGGTCCCCTGTCGCAGTGTGGAAGTGTCGGCTCTGTTGGTGCGTGCTGACCCGGTCTCCTGTCGCAGTGTGGAAGTGTAGGCCCTGTTGGCGCGTGCTGACCCGGGCCCCTGTCGCAGTGTGGAAGTGTCGGCCCTGTTGGCGCGTGCTGACCCGGGCCCCTGTCGCAGTGTGGAAGTGTCGGCCCTGTTGGCGCGTGCTGACCCGGTCCCCTGTCGCAGTGTGGGAAGTGTCGGCCCTGTTGGCGCGTGCTGACCCGGTCCCCTGTCGCAGTGTGGAAGTGTCGGCCCTGTTGGCGCGTGCTGACCCGGTCCCCTGTCGCAGTGTGGAAGTGTTGGCCCTGTTGGCGCGTGCTGACCCGGTCCCCTGTCGCAGTGTGGAAGTGTCGGCCCTGTTGGCGCGTGCTGACCCGGTCCCCTGTCGCAGTGTGGAAGTGTCGGCCCTGTTGGTGCGTGCTGGCCCAGTCCCCTGTCGCAGTGTGGAAGTGTCGGCCCTGTTGGTGCGTGCTGACCCGGTCCCCTGTCGCAGTGTGGAAGCGTCGGCCCTGTTGGCGCGTGCTGACCCGGTCCCCTGTCGCAGTGTGGAAGCGTCGGCCCTGTTGGCGCGTGCTGACCCGGTCCCCTGTCGCAGTGTGGAAGCGTCGGCCCTGTTGGCGCGTGCTGACCCGGTCCTTGCGACAGCTGGAATGCGGTCGACTACATCGCCACACCCAAGGAGAACGAGACAGTGGTGAGGCAGATAGTGCGCGACCTGAAGCCTTACACCCAGTACGCGTTCTACGTGGAGACTCTGATGGCGAAGACGGGGAACACGGCGACCACCGGACAGTCCCAGATCCAGTACTTCACCTCCGCCCCGGCAGGTGGGTCCTACCGCCCGCTTGCGACCAGCGTAGAATCCATCCTGTTGCCTCTCATCCAAGTCTGTGTCGTCCGCCTGGGTGCAAGACAGACTATCAAGAAGCGGTCCCGTCACGTCCGGCTCCGTTTTCCCCCGTGACATTTTCAGAAGAAATCGTCCCCTTCCGCCCAGCTCGAAATAAAACCCTGCAACAATCTCGTCTCACCCCGCCCCATAGTTTTCATTCCATTCAGACCTCTGCTGCGCCGGCTGTCTCTCCTCATCTGTTCCATATCGCGAACAATGGGGTTTGTGTCTGCCTTTTCCTGATTCATGAATGCGTTGATGGAAAGCTACTGTGTGGTGGAGGCTCACATCTTCATGGCGAATGGCTGTATGTACTACTGTTTATAAGCGTTACCTTTTCACGTGGCGATTGGCCAGCTTTGTACGACTCTCATTGAAGCGCAGTGGTACTTTCAATGAATGCAGTATTCGGTGCATGGGAGCGAACTGCCGTGGCGATACCTTGCAGCCAGATCGTGAGTTGTGGCATTTGGCGATTCATATAAAGGCTCGTTCCTTTCCAGGTTGAGTCAGCCCCAGTGTTTCTTGGATCGCTCTACCTCGTTGTCAGCTGTTCCATCCATCCGTTTTCCCATCTGTCCATCCTTCATTTGACTGCGTCCAAAGTAAGCATTCCACTGTGTCAATTCCGCGCTCTGCATCGTATTTTCTTGCAGGCCAATACTGAACCGGTATGGCTCTTTTTGTGTAATGTTGTGTCTGAAAATCGGTGGAATCTGTGCGAAATATGCATCGGCTCCATCTAAGGAACACAGCTGCTCTGCTTATGACGTCAGACCACGTAGTTACCATCACCGTATGCACATGCTGTGTAATGGCTCAATGTTTATGCCATTGTTTCGTTGAAAACAGCATGTGAGACGGTCTTAAGCGGCGCAGGCAAAGCGTGTTTATACGGCGTCCGTTTGATCTCAGTCGATCGTCAGACTTCGTGTTGACAGCCGCCAGATTTGCTCAAATAATGAAGTTTGTTTTCCGTGTCCAAATGTTTGTCGGAGCCTCACATCGCAGCGTGTCCTTGTCTTGCGAAATGGCGAAATGGTACAGTGAGATGTTCACTCTCGGTCTCTTTGTGTACCATATGTAAGTGCCGGCCAGCCCTGTAATGTCGATTTCGGTGCGGTTTGTGACGGTGATAGGTAGCACCCTGTGTCGTTTATTGTAGCGGCATGACAGTTAATAATATAGCATTTCTGGAGTTTTTACCCTGACCTGTGTCAGGCGGTGGATGTTTTGCGCATCTGTTCGTATGCTTTTGTGCGACCTCGGCTATACCGACCCAGAAGGAACATGACCCGCGCTGACCGTGCGGCTCCTGCAGTGCCGACTGTACCGCGCAACATGAAGGTGTACCCGCTGGAGAATGCGCTGCGTGTGGAGTGGGACCCGCCGGCCGAGCCCAACGGCATCATCACCCACTACTACTTGGTGGCTCGCTACACCCCCGAAACGCTGGACCACAACTACGCCTTCTGCAAGGACCCGGGCGGTGAGTGTGTGTGTTTGAAGACCAGGAGCGGTCAGTGGGAGAAGAGCCAGGGCAGAAGCCTGGTGAATGACGCTCATCGGTCTTACCGACGGGTCACTTAGAGTTGTTTGCAGGGCTACAGTGAAGCGATCCGGGAGAGGGAAGTTGGCCTTCAGGGATCGGCCGTTTGAATAGTGAAATAAAGCGGGTGGCGTTAGCGTGCCATGCCACGGCCGTGTGAGCTGTGAGGGGGAGGGTCGGGGCGGGCTGTAGCAGGGCAGTAGATGCCACGGCCGTGTGAGCTGTGAGGGGAGGGTCGGGGCGGGCTGTAGCAGGGCAGTAGATGCCACGGCCGTGTGAGCTGTGAGGGGGAGGGTCGGGGCGGGCTGTAGCAGGGCAGTAGATGCCACGGCCGTGTGAGCTGTGAGGGGGAAGGTCGGGGCGGGCTGTAGTAGGGCAGTAGATGCCACGGCCGTGTGAGCTGTGAGGGGGAGGGTCGGGGCGGGCTGTAGCAGGGCAGTAGATGCCACGGCCGTATGAGCTGTGAGGGGAGGGTCGGGGCGGGCTGTAGCAGGGCAGTAGATGCCACGGCCGTGTGAGCTGTGAGGGGGAGGGTTGGGGCGGGCTGTAGCAGGGCAGGAGGACCCCGGTGACCCTGACCCCGGTGTCGCCGCGGCAGACGTGGTGCGCCCTCCGCCGCTGCCGCCGGTGGGGCCGCCGGCCTTCAACAGCAGTCTGCGGGTGCTGGCCGGCGCCGACAGCTGCGAGTGCCCGGCGGACGGCGACGGTGCGCGGCGGTCCGGCCACGCCGGCTCGGCCTCCAGCATCGACCGCGCCAACAAGGAGGAACAGAACTGGTTCGAGGACCTCATCCAGAACACCGTCTTTAGGAAGAAAGAGTAAGACAGCGAATTGTGCGGTTGAAAATTGTGCCAACTACAAGAGTCTGAGTAATTGGTTTGGCTAGATATTTATCACCTGTCTGTTACCAGATGTTCTGTAAATGAATAATATTAAGCCGTTACAGGTCGGGTGTCCCACCCGAAATGCACTTGATCATACATTCAGGACACGGAAATCTCTAAAATTTGTATTTTTTGTAATGTGACACTTGCTAATGAAGGTAATAACACCCGTTATACTTCATCAACGGCTTCTTACTACTGACCTTCTGCGAACGGCGCTAACGAGCCCGCCTACAACAGTTGTGGGCCTGCAAGGGGAGGTGAAGCCTCGTCTGTGAGCTGACGTCCGTTGTGTGCAGCAGTCCGGTGGGCCGTGGTCGCCGTAGCATCAACACCACCATCAGCAACGAGCTGCCGGAGCCGCTGCCGCTGCCGCTGCCGCAGCTGGGGCCCTGCGTCCACCGACACGTCGATGGTAACCCGCCTGCGGTCGGTGCCGCGCCGGCCGGCGGCGCGCCAGGCACTCGGCCCTCTTCTGTGACGAGAGACTTGTGATATGCTACCTGAGCCTTTATATTTCATGTGGTGCTGAAATTGTAATGTATGTCATCTCCGGTTGTTTTGTTTGGAATGCAGACACCGTATAGGGGTGCGAATCTGAAAATGTATTTGTTTTCACAACTGAACTTCGTTAAATGCTATGCACTGTTGCGGTTGCGCTATGCACTGACTTGCTGGTGTTCCAGAAGCTCCTGCGGATTTAACGGAGCATAAACAAGCTCAAGTCTTATACGGATTGAAGCGTAGTGATCAGAATGCTGTCTTTTACACACGGAAAACGCTCCATAAGCCCGCTGCCGCAGTTGTGGACGGCTTGCTGACCGCAGGCGTGTGCGCAGGCTGGTGTAAGGCGTACGAGGTGGACCTGCCGGCCAACGAGACCTCCAAGAACAGCACCGTCCTCCGCGACCTGCACTACTTTGCCGAGTACACTGTAGAGGTGTACGCGTGCCAGCACTTGCAAAGCTGCCGGAACGAGAGCCAAAAGGGCCTTCGCAGCCCCGCCGCCATCGCCAGCCGGAAAACACTCAAGAACGGTGAGCGTCTGCGCCTGTCGTCGGGTCAGGTCGCTGTGTGACACGGCTGCTAGTACTGCGCTCTGGAGGCATGGCGACTTTGTGTCTGTTCCTGCGCCTCCTCAGAAAAAAGGATTAGACTGGCTTAGAGGACGTCGGAGCAGATGCGAAGATCGGTGTCTGCTTGAACAGAGTGGGAGGAGATATCAGCTGTTTGGGGCTGATCAGCGCCAGTATGACGGGCGTAGTGAAGCTAAGCAATTATCGAAAACAGATTAAGACCTCACATGCCCGTTTTATGTGTTTTAGTGGAAATGACACGAAAATACAGCGAATGCAAAATCTTAAACTACCCATAAACGTCCGCTTCTCACTCTAGAATATTTGCTTTCCCATATTACTTGTAATTCGCGCGCAAGAATTGTGCTCCTCCGGAAAAAAACTTAAAACTGGAAAAAATCTCCGAAAAACACCTTTAGTTTGACAGGAGATTGGAGGGTTTGATATGAGCTTGAAGGAGCTTTGAGGAAGCATGAGGAGGCGCTTGAACATGCGAGAACAGCTTGGAGGAGCTTAGAGCAGTTTTAGGGGAGGCGCTGGAGCATGCCCATAGGCACATTAATCTGTGTGTGGTTTAAAACGCCACTCTCAAGCATTGCAGGGTGTCTGGTCGCTGTCGCCGTCCGTTTTGGAACGCGTGCTAGCCGTTCCGGCTGCGGCTGTGTGTCGCCGTTGTCGGCTGCGGCCGTGTCGCCGTTGTCGGCTGTGTCGCGCCGTGTCGCCGCTGTGCGCCGTGTCGCCGTCTGACCGCCGTGTCGCCGTCTGACCGCCGTGTCGCCGTCTGACCGCCGTGTCGCCGTCTGACCGCCGTGTCGCCGCTGTGTGCTGTGTCGCCGTCTGACCGCCGTGTCGCCGTCTGACCGCCGTGTCGCCGCTGTGACCGCCGTGTCGCCGTCTGACCGCCGTGTCGCCGCTGTGTGCTGTGTCGCCGTCTGACCGCCGTGTCGCCGCTGTGTGCTGTGTCGCCGTCTGACCGCCGTGTCGCCGCTGTGCGCTGTGTCGCCGTCTGACCGCCGTGTCGCCGTCTGACCGCCGTGTCGCCGCTGTGCGCCGTGTCGCCGTCTGACCGCCGTGTCGCCGCTGTGTGCTGTGTCGCCGTCTGACCGCCGTGTCGCCGTCTGACCGCCGTGTCGCCGCTGTGCGCCGTGTCGCCGTCTGACCGCCGTGTCGCCGCTGTGTGCTGTGTCGCCGTCTGACCGCCGTGTCGCCGCTGTGTGCCGTGTCGCCGTCTGACCGCCGTGTCGCCGCTGTGTGCTGTGTCGCCGTCTGACCGCCGTGTCGCCGTCTGACCGCCGTGTCGCCGTCTGACCGCCGTGTCGCCGCTGTGTGCTGTGTCGCCGTCTGACCGCCGTGTCGCCGCTGTGTGCTGTGTCGCCGTCTGACCGCCGTGTCGCCGCTGTGTGCTGTGTCGCCGTCTGACCGCCGTGTCGCCGCTGTGTGCGCCGTGTCGCCGTCTGACCGCCGTGTCGCCGTCTGACCGCCGTGTCGCCGCCGCTGTGTGCTGTGTCGCCGTCTGACCGCCGTGTCGCCGCTGTGTGCTGTGTCGCCGTCTGACCGCCGTGTCGCCGCTGTGCGCTGTGTCGCCGTCTGACCGCCGTGTCGCCGCTGTGCGCTGTGTCGCCGTCTGACCGCCGTGTCGCCGCTGTGCGCTGTGTCGCCGTCTGACCGCCGTGTCGCCGTCTGACCGCCGTGTCGCCGTCTGACCGCCGTGTCGCCGTCTGACCGCCGTGTCGCCGCTGTGTGCTGTGTCGCCGTCTGACCGCCGTGTCGCCGTCTGACCGCCGTGTCGCCGCTGTGTGCTGTGTCGCCGTCTGACCGCCGTGTCGCCGCTGTGTGCTGTGTCGCCGTCTGACCGCCGTGTCGCCGCTGTGCGTGCGCCGTGTCGCCGTCTGACCGCCGTGTCGCCGTCTGACCGCCGTGTCGCCGCTGTGCGCTGTGTCGCCGTCTGACCGCCGTGTCGCCGTCTGACCGCCGTGTCGCCGCTGTGCGCTGTGTCGCCGTCTGACCGCCGTGTCGCCGCTGTGCGCCGTGTCGCCGTCTGACCGCCGTGTCGCCGCTGTGCGCCGTGTCGCCGCTGTGTCGCCGCTGTGCGCCGTGTCGCCGTCTGACCGCCGTGTCGCCGTCTGACCGCCGTGTCGCCGCTGTGACCCCGTCGCCGCCTGACCGCCGAACGTGCGCTGCCACAGAGACGGCCGACACGCTGACCGTGCTGCCGGTCATCTCCAACCAGACCACCGCCGGCCAGGTGATGCTGACCTGGGTGGACCCGCCGCTGCCCAACGGCGGCCACGTGCTCAGCTACGTCATACACATCCGCCGCGTGGACGGAGACGTGGAGGTCAGTGACCCCGGGCACACGCCCCAGCTGTCAGCTCCCTAGTCCGTGATTCTAGAATATTCAGAAGCCTCAGGAGATTTCCGATTGTTTTTAACGTTGAAAGAGGGGCAGGTCTTAATGCTCGGAACGGGTAGAAAACAGCGGGTTACGACAGTGCGCTGGGCTGCATTCTGGAGCCGCGCTTCAACTGCTATCCGGTCAGGATCAGTTCTCTGTCCTTACTGCAGCAGCCTCTCGCTATCTCCGTAGTATAACTGCACGTTCAGCGCTCCGCCACCTTGAGTGTAGCCCTATGTGCCTTGTTCAGTCCTCTGACCTGCTTGACATCTGCCGGCTGGACAGGAGCTCTCCTCGAAGAGGGACAAGTGCCCGGCGGACCGGTGCGACGCGCCGCCGTGCCGGCAGGAGCAGCAGCTGCTGCTGGCCGCCGGAAACAACAGCATCCAGGTGCAGGCGCGCACGCTGGCGGGTCTGGGCCCTCTCTCGCCGCCGCTCTTCTACCTGGTGGCCGTGAGTACAGCCGCCGCCGCCGCCGACGGCTCGGCCTCCTGGCTGGGCTCAGTCGGCTCAGTGAGATCTTGAATCGGACAGATTTGAGCTGCCGTACCGGCATCGTTTGCCACTGGCATGACGCGTGTTAACCAGCCAGGTTAAGGCCCATGATCATTGTCTCTGCTCTCCGAAGTGTTAGCTGACATCCACACCAAGGACGCCGGTGTCGACGCGCTCAAAAAAGTTGGCAATGATGATGATGATGATGATGATGATGATGATGATGATGATGATGATGATGAATTATATAGATGATGATAATGATGATGATGATGATGATGATGATGATGATGATGATGAGTTTGTGCGCACATTGGACGCGTCGCTGACAGCTACCTGTGACGACAGGACCCGCAGAGTCACCTCTCATCAGGCGAGGTGATCGCCATCGTGATCGGTGTGCTCCTGGTGGTGACCACACTCGGCGCGCTGGCCATCTGTTACCGGCGCAACACCAAGCCGCCCATGGACGCCATCTACACCAGCTGGAACCCCTACTACGGTTAGCCTGTCCACCGTTGCAGACCTGGGCAGCATTCGTTAGTCCTGGGGCCCGAAGGGCACTTCATGGTTTGTCTGTGGGTTGTGAGTCCTCAATGCTTTGAGTTGTTTGAACATACTCGTTCCTCTAGTCACCCTTTGTCCTCGTTCCTCTAGTCACCCTTTGTCCTCGTTCCTCTAGTGACCCTTTGTCCTCGTTCCTCTAGTCACCCTTTGTCCTCGTTCCTCTAGTCACCCTTTGTCCTCGTTCCTCTAGTCACCCTTTGTCTAACGCTAAGTGCGGACTTTGAGCAGGGACCTGAATTTCGTGTTACCATTTTTAGCTATTTTATGCCCTTTGTGATGTGACAAATATTTCGAAATGTGCGATGAAAACAGTGAAGTATGTGATTTTTTATTTCGGTTGTGTTCATTTTTTTCACCCAGCTGCTATCTGAGTGGCGTGAGAACAGTATCGTTAGTCACTCTTAACAGTGCAGGCAGCAGTGGGGACTAGGGCCAAGGTCCCGTGTTTGATAGACATTTTCCATGCTTAGATACACAGGAAGTAGGGCGGCCTATGTCGTGACTAATTTGAATTGCTGGCTGCGCACCTGTAATTTCTTCAGAAAATGGCAGTGCTTAGCTAAACATGTGCCGACGGCCGCACCTTGCTGGCACTCAGGATTAACCGTAGAAAATGGCAAATTTAACTCTACGCCCTGATTTTGTAGAAGGCTAAACAATGGCCTGTAACATGACCCATTTAGTATTTCTATATATGAAAATGGCATGCCTACATCTCATGGAACAAAATATGCAACTCTGTTTGAAAGAGTTATTCGTGAAAACGTAAAAGTGCTGTCCATACTAAAGAGATCTAGACACCAGTAACCACACCGGCGCGGTTGGCTGACCGTGTGTTTCTGTTTTCTGCCGGCAGGTGGCCAGATGATCGCGTACCAGCCTGACGAGTGGGAGGTGGCGATCGAGAAGGTCTACTTCGACCGGGTGGTCGGCACCGGCTCGTTCGGCAGCGTGTACGAGGGCACCGCGCTGCTCAAGTCACGTGACCCGGACGACGACACGGAGCAGCTGTACAGGGTGGCCATCAAGACCCTGCTGGAGGACGCCAACATGTACGAGAGGCAGGCGTTCCTCGCCGAGGCCAGCCTTATGAAGTGAGTGTTGGCCATGGGGTGGCTCGCTGAACTCTGTGTGGGAGATGCAGGTGGTGTGGTCGTGGGCGGACGCGGGGCTGTGCGAGTGCTGGGGCTCTTCCGCATGGCCGTGGCTATAGTTATCTGAGACCACATACTGGCCTTTCACTGTTTTTTTCTTCGAAAACTGACCATTCCGGTTTATTGAGAGTGACTATTTACGGTGGCTTTGACCTGAACCCGAATCCGGGAATGAGTCGGTACTAGAATCTTTAACATCGCCGACGCACGCCATTGAGCGTTACATCCGGGTTTGTGAGTGAGGCAGGGGCAGTGAAGGGCGTCTGCTGAGCCGGAGACGCGGCCGCCCAGTCGCCGACCGGGCGGCCGCTGCCCTGCACGCTGCGAGGCTAACCCCCCGCCCCCCACAGGGAGTTCCGCTGCCACCACGTGGTGCGGCTGATGGGCATCGTCTCCAACATGAGCGCCAAAACGGCCGACCACATCCCGCGCGCGCCCTTCGTCATCATGGAGCTGATGGCCAAAGGCGACCTCAAGTCGTACCTGCGCAGCATGCGGCCTGAGGAGGACGACAACCACGTGCCGGAGAACTACCCGGTGCTGCCGGTAAGACGCCGACTGCCGCTGAGGTCGTGCCCGGAGACGTCTGATGCCCCCTCCCTAATCCCGAGGGAGCTGCTCTGAGCGGATCGGCTCTGACATGCTCTGAGCAGATCGGCTCTGACGTTCTCTGAGCGGATCGTCTCTGACGTGCTCTGAGCAGATCGGCTCTGACGTGCTCTGAGCAGATCGGCTCTGACGTGCTCTGAGCAGATCGGCTCTGACGTGCTCTGAGCAGATCGGCTCTGACGTGCTCTGAGCGGATGGGCTCTGACGTGCTCTGAGCAGATCGGCTCTGACGTGCTCTGAGCAGATCGGCTCTGACGTGCTCTGAACAGATCGGCTCTGACGTGCTCTGAGCAGATCGGCTCTGACGTGCTCTGAGCGGATCGGCTCTGACGTGCTCTGAGCGGATCGGCTCTGACGTGCTCTGAGCAGATCGGCTCTGACGTGCTCTGAGCGGATCGGCTCTGACGTGCTCTGAGCAGATCGGCTCTGACGTGCTCTGAGCGGATGGGCTCTGACGTGCTCTGAGCAGATCGGCTCTGACGTGCTCTGAGCAGATCGGCTCTGACGTGCTCTGAGCAGATCGGCTCTGACGTGCTCTGAGCAGATCGGCTCTGACGTGCTCTGAGCAGATCGGCTCTGACGTGCTCTGAGCAGATCGGCTCTGACGTGCTCTGAGCAGATCGGCTCTGACGTGCTCTGAGCAGATCGGCTCTGACGTGCTCTGAGCAGATCGGCTCTGACGTGCTCTGAGCAGATCGGCTCTGACGTGCTCTGAGCAGATCGGCTCTGACGTGCTCTGAGCAGATCGGCTCTGACGTGCTCTGAGCAGATCGGCTCTGACGTGCTCTGAGCAGATCGGCTCTGACGTGCTCTGAGCAGATCGGCTCTGACGTGCTCTGAGCAGATCGACTCTGACGTGCTCTGAGCAGATCGGCTCTGACGTGCTCTGAGCAGATCGGCTCTGACGTGCTCTTAGCAGATCGGCTCTGAAGGAACTACCACCGACGCGTGACCCAGTTGGGATTTATTTGTAGTTATTACGGGAGATTTCCCGCAGGGTTTTTGTTGTTACCGCGCTTATATGCCCAAATAAGAAAATATATTAGATGAGTAAGATATAGTTAAATGAAAAATCGTTTCCCAAGCTCAAGTAAACCCATATCAATGCTAACTATATCGCTGTGGACCGAGCCTAACGAATCTGGAGGTGAATTTACCTCGGTGGGTGAAGAAATCTCAAAACCTCAAAATACTCACGATTCCTTAGCGTGGTAGGAAAGGCTTTTGTTGCAGACACGACGTAGTAAACTTAAACCCTTTGAATACATATGAAACATATCGATAGAAGCTCTGTCTACACTGATACGTTATCGCACCGTGGCAATAATTGGACTAGATCTATCCTAACAGCCAAATTTGACATATTGTAGACGTTTCTAACGGACTTCCCACCGCATGAGATTATTGCGAGGATCCTCCATTCTGAGCGGGGCCGTACTCAGTTCGCATTTCGTAGAAAGCACGTTTGCAATGCGCAGGGCGTCACCAGTGATGATCGACTGTGTTCGGCAGCACATCTACAAGATGGCGATTCAGATAGCCGACGGGATGGCGTACCTGGCGCAGATGAATTCTGTGCACCGCGACCTGGCGGCGCGGAACTGCCTCGTCTCCGAGGACATCACCATCAAGATCGGAGACTTCGGCATGACACGGCACCTCTACGACAAAAACTACTACAGAAAAGGTGGGGTGCAAACGTACGCAGCGTCGTGGGGAGTTTCGGAGTCAGTGTTGCTGTATGTCAGTTTTGGAGTCAGTGTTGCTGTATGTCACTTTCGGAGTCAGTATTGCTGTATGTCAGTTTCGGAGTCAGTGTTGCTGTATGTCAGTTTCGGAGTCAGTGTTGTCGTATGTCAGTTTCGGAGTCAGTGTTGCTGTATGTCAGTTTCTGAGTCAGTGTTGCTGTATGTTAGTTTCGGAGTCAGTATTGCCGTATGTCAGTTTCGGAGTCAGTGTTGCTGTATGTCAGTTTCCGAGTCAGTATTGCTGTATGTCATTTTCGGAGTCAGTGCTGCTGTATGTCAGTTTCGGAGTCAGTGGTGCTGTATGTCAGTTTCGGAGTCAGTGTTGCTGTATATCAGTTTCAGAGTCAGTGTTGCTGTATGCCAGTTTCGGAGTCAGTGCTGTTGTATGTCATGGGTAGTCCATGAAAGTGCGTGCTCCCAGCCAAGGTGAGGGCGGTTTCTGATGAAAGTGTTCCGTCATCGGTTCTTTTTCGTAAATGGATGCCAGAAGATGCGTTTGGCTACGTCATAGAGACGTCGTGTTTGGCCAACAGGTTCTGTTCGGAACCACAGCGGTGCAGTGACACGTCTCTCTCTGTGGCTGACAGATGGCAAGGGCTTCCTGCCGGTGCGCTGGATGGGACCTGAGTCCCTGCTGGACGGCCGCTTCACCTCGCAGAGCGACGTGTGGAGCTTCGGCGTCGTGCTGTGGGAGATGGCCACCTACGGCGCCCAGCCGTACCAGGGCCTCAGCAACGAGGAGGTGATGAAGCACGTCACCTCGCGCAACCGCATGTCGCGGCCGGAGACGTGTCCGCAGCGGCTGTACGACATCATGCTGCAGTGCTGGCAGTACAGGCCCACCGAGCGGCCCAGCTTCGTTCAGCTGGTGGAGGAGCTGCTGCCTCTGGTTGACGTCGCCTTCGCCAGCAGCAGTTTCTACCACACACAGCGGCCCGAGATGCTGGTGGCGGCGGCCGCCGCTGCCGCCGAGAGGGCCGAGGAGCCCGAGCCCACGGTTCTGACGCCTCTGACTGCCGCCTCCGGTGACGCCATCGGCGGCGGTGTTGGCGGTGGAGTGGGAGGTGGTGGTGGAGTGGGTGGCACGGTGGCGCGACACGCGCGCATGGCCGAGGCCGAGGACTTGACGGATGAGGACGAGTGTGACTTGGAGCTGCGGCCGATCGCGCCGGTGCGGCCTATTCAGCGCGCCGACCCCGAGGCCAACTACGCCGAGTTCGAGGCGATGAAGCTGGAGGGCCGCAACGGCGGTCACGGCGGCTCGGCCTCGTCGGCCGAGAACAGCAAGGCGCACAGTCTGCAGTTCTCCAGCAGTGACGGCAGCAAAGACAGCAAGGCCAGCAATGGCAGCGCGCGGAACGGTTACATTGCCAGCGGGGGCGCGCTGAGTCTGCCCCGGACTGCGGAGTGCTAGTGCTGGTGGTGGTGAAGTGCGCTGCTGGCCACCGTACCTGCCCCCTGCGAGTGTGCTGCTGGCGCCCGACGACGCCATTCGTTGTTTTGAGTACAAACCTACTGAAGCTCCAATAACTTATTGAATAGTGCTTTTGTTTGTTTTACAGCTACCTCGCGCGTTTTGTCATGGGACCATTGGTGAGCTAGAAGCAAAGATCTATCTACGTCGGGAGCGGTCTGAGTTGTTGACATATCGTGTATGGCCGCGCCGACGGCGACGCCGGTGTGTGGTGGTGAGCAGGGCGCGTGCCCGCTCCGCCGGCCCTCCGCGCTGGCACACGCCTCTCCACCATTCCTCTCTTCATTTGCTCATAGGAAATGTCGAACTAGTCATCACTTTTCATACTGCTTTCCGCAGGGGGGCACGGACGACTGGGCGCGCTCGGCGGCGGCCGGGTGGCGCTGCCCACTGACCTCAGAACGCGCAGCTGAGCTGTGACCAGTTGAGTTTCTGCTCAAAATTGTGCCGTGCCGGGCGGGGGAGGGCCGCGCGCTGGTGGTGCTTCGGGCGCCGCTGCCGCCTGACCGCCCTTCCGCCCCGTCAGTTCCAGTTCCTGAGAGTGCCAAACGGCTGCGCGGAGGCAGCGCCGCCTGCGCGCCGGTCACAGCGTCAGAGGCCGGACGGCAGCGGGCCGCTGCGCTTCTCCGCCATTCCATGGCACCCGCGCCGCTCTCTCTCTCTCTCTCTCTCTCTCTCTCTCTCTCTCTCTCTCTCTCTCTCTCTCTCTCTCTCTCTCTCTCTCTCTCTCTCTCTCTCTCTCTCTCTCTCTCTCTCTCTCTCTCTCTCTCTCTCTCTCTCTCTCTCTCTCTCTCTCTCTCTCTCTCTCTCTCTCTCTCTCTCTCTCTCTCTCTCTCTCTCTCTCTCTCTCTCTCTCTCTCTCTCTCTCTCTCTCTCTCTCTCTCTCTCTCTCTCTCTCTCTCTCTCTCTCTCTCTCTCTCTCTCTCTCTCTCTCTCTCTCTCTCTCTCTCTCTCTCTCTCTCTCTCTCTCTCTCTCTCTCTCTCTCTCTCTCTCTCTCTCTCTCTCTCTCTCTCTCTCTCTCTCTCTCTCTCTCTCTCTCTCTCTCTCTCTCTCTCTCTCTCTCTCTCTCTCTCTCTCTCTCTCTCTCTCTCTCTCTCTCTCTCTCTCTCTCTCTCTCTCTCTCTCTCTCTCTCTCTCTCTCTCTCTCTCTCTCTCTCTCTCTCTCTCTCTCTCTCTCTCTCTCTCTCTCTCTCTCTCTCTCTCTCTCTCTCTCTCTCTCTCTCTCTCTCTCTCTCTCTCTCTCTCTCTCTCTCTCTCTCTCCTCCACTCCTCTCTCTCTCTCTCTCTCTCTCTCTCTCTCTCTCTCTCTCTCTCTCTCTCTCTCTCTCTCTCTCTCTCTCTCTCTCTCTCTCTCTCTCTCTCTCTCTCTCTCTCTCTCTCTCTCTCTGTTTTAGGTTGTGACTCACCCCTGTGCTCGCACGGCGCCGGATCGCCTCGGTCCGCCGCCGCCGCACCTGTTTTTATTCATTCACCGTCGCTCTGCTCCCGCGGCGACACGCACTCCGCGATATTACTGGCACCTGACTACCGTTTCCGGTCACTTGATCGCTCCGTTCTAGACCGGACGCGATCTCTGTCCTCTGCTCTCATCTGTTCGTCAGCGTGTGTGTTCAGCATTTCCTGTATCGGCCGCAGGCGCTACCCGGCCGGGCCTGTCAAGTCTCGGTTGTTGTGGAGCGGGCCAATGGCCACTGGCTGCCGTGTGGCGGCCGGCCAGGGCGCGGCGTGGTGTGGTCTGTACTCAGCGGGCCGGGCCCGGCGCCGCCCGGCCAGCGGCGGTGGCGGCGCCCCCTCCGCCCGCCCGCCACAGCGCCGCCTCTCTGTACAATGTACATAGATGTTGAACTTACCTCCATTGAATGCGGTCGTGCGCGTGCTCGTCATATAGTGTTTGCCGCATATTTCACCGAGAGAGTGAGCCGAGTGTGTGTTGTGCGTCTGCGAGAGAGGCTGTTGGCACCACCCAAAAGACAAAGTCGCCCGTGGTGAGTGCCGGCGCGGGACGGCCTGTCAGTACAACTGCCGCCGTCCGCCCACCAGCAATGCTACACAGGTCGTCATCCAAACGTGTGTGTGTGTGTTTGTTTGAGCGCATGTCTTGTGCATGTGACACGTAAGCTCGTGTTATCAGGGCAGCTAATGACCCAAGCGCAGTACATATTTCACTTGTATTTGGAAAGCAAACGGGTAAATATATACGGTACATGTCCACTGATTTGGGTTGGGCGGGAGCTGTGGGGGCGCCAGGGCGTGCCGAGGCGTGGCAGTCCGAGGCGTCGATCCGGGATTGATGGCTGCCGACGACGGCACGATCGGAGAGGACGAGGGAATATCGCCAAAAATCACCTGTGTGGTTGAGTGAAAAGGGAGAGACTGACTTTCTAACTACACAGTTTGGAACTTACATAACGTCGTCTTAGCATCGAGACGCTCCTTTCAAAGCGCGTGTAAGTCTCCCCTCAGCTGTAAAATAGCTTGATATGCAAAACAGATGTACATACGTGGGACAGGCTATCTCATAGAGGAACACGCTCTTGTGCTGCCAGTGTGAAGTTTTTGGGGCTGTGTTTTGGGAGGGAGACCGCCTGCACATCAAGTGATGACCTGAGCAAAAATTACCGCCCGGCCGCCCAGTTAAGGAGTTTATGGTGTTGGTATGCTGGTTCCTCGCGCACAGTTCCCTTGGTCCTTCAGCTGCCCAGAGAACAGTATTAATGAGGGGTTGATTACACTCGCGCCCACTGGCGGACGCAGGAGCGCCGTTTGGGGGGCAACTCGGGAGAAATAAAAAAAAGTTTTTGAGGAAAATCGGCCAACATTTCGCCATTTGGGAGGGAAGCCATGATCTCTTGCCCACCCCCCTGGATCCGCTGATGCTCGCGCATCGAGTTTCCCTGATTCGGCAGCACCAACGCCCTCAGTCTCTCTACAGCTTCGTCTGTAGATTTCCTGGAACGTCCTGAGTGGCTTTAACGGTTTCGTTACCTGTATCGAGATTCCCTAGGCTGCATACTTCTCAAGAATGTCCAACAATTTCGGAATTTCGTTATCAGGCCATGAAAATGCGATGAATTTTGGCGAGCATGTGTTTGGTGGTTACGATTCTCGGAGTAATTTCTTCGTCGGACCTCTCGGACGAACGTCTAGTTGTGTTTACAGGCATGGCATCTACAGTGCCGTACAAAATAGGGTGGGAAATTATGTATTCCGGAAATATCCAAAGACAACCGTACCGAGGAGGCTTTTCGTCACCTTGTCTGCTACATCGCCAACCCATGGCAAAAAAAAACGCTAATGCCAATAAATCACAGAGTTTCAGTCGTCATATTAATCACGGCATAACATAATTAGACAAGACAACATGCAATACCTTAAACATAAAGTAGAGTAAGACAGCAGTTACAATGTCCATTTCAATTTCACACGATAGGTTAATACATACGCCACATTCCACTTGGTGCACCAATGAAAAAAACAAGATCCACCCTTTCTTCTCATTGTCCCAGTAACACAAATCTCAAATAATAAAGAATTGCATATGGTCCCGCACACAATGTATTGCCTGTCCTGATTTGTTCACTTCCCGCCCATTCCTCGTGGCATCAAGATCGAAAATGGAGCTAAGTTGCCGCCTCATATCCTCACGCGGAAGTTGGAAGCTGCTGGGGACAGCTGCCCGGTCAATCCTCTATAGGCTGAGCGTCTTCCTGACGCCTATCAGGCTGGGCGAGAAACAGGCGGACAAACTTCCGCTCTCAGGCGGAACATGCTGAAGTCCGCACGAAGGCGAGAATAGCAAAGTCGTACGAGTACAGTAGTTACGCACGCTACAGTCCACGATGCCGCACCTGGGGACAAGGTCAAGTTCACACAGTGTACCACCGGCCAGAAACGTTACGGCAATCACACACATCTGCCGCTGCTGAGACTTCGCCCACTGTCCTGCTCCGTTGCTCACAAAGGGACGTCCCGTTGAAGCTTGTGAGTAAACAACTTCTCAATTTATTTTGATTGCGCAACTGAACCCTTTTTTTGTCGGAGAGGAAACATATTGCTCCTGGTCTTGCCATATTTGCTCTGCCCAGTCACCGGCGTTTTTTTTTTAATATTTGTATTACTTCAATTCATAAATTCAACTAAATAAATCCAGCTTACTCGCGTTACAATGCAAAAGGCCATCTCTTTTTCCCGGTCGTGACACGAGACACCATTTGCACCGGGCAAATCAATTAGTATCGGCCAGGTGACACGCCAACGGACGTGCTTTTCGGCGATGCCCGATCACGCACCTGCACCCTGTCGTCTTTATTTATGAACAGACAGCTTGCCGGCTCCTATCTGCGTTGAACAATGAATAGTGCTAATATTCCTAGTGATTGAGAAGAGCAGGGCAGTGGTGTATTGGGGGGATAGGTATTGTGCCGTCAGGTTCGTGAAATTCATCATTTTAAAGGGAGATACGCGAAAAAATTATTATTGTGGTTTCTTGCTATGTGAAAAATCCTGATAACGAAACTGTCAATTATTTTTGTATCTTTGGCAAAATTTTGGGAGACCACTCACTTATTATCGAAATAGGTTAACAGTTCCGATAAAATGCTGAAACCTTCACCCATCACTTACTTTTCGAAAACTATTTAAAGTTGAAAAGTAATGTTTTTTGTGATAAAAATGTATGTTCTCCTGTATTTGTATTTGTATTTAAATTAATTTTACAAAGCCTATAAAAAATACAAAATGATTATTGTTTGATTTTGAAATTGATTATTAGTTTGCCCTAAAAACGGAAAAAACATAATTACTCAAGTCTTCAACCGTTTCATACCTCGAGTCTTGAGTCGTTTTCTGCTTCAGCCCCAGAATGACGAAACTTTTGCGTCAGAAGGGTCAAGTGACTCCCTATGAGGTGGTTGTACGTTCTGATTGGTCAATTGTGACTTCTTAAAAGTCCTATATTTTTGTTTTAATATTATTTTTGGCTGTAGCTTTTTTTAAATAACTTTTCTTTAATAGTTTTAAACTACCAAGTCACTGCTTAGGAAAAATGGGACCGGTTTTTTTAGAGAATTTGATAGCCTTAGCCGGGGTACGTCATTTACATCGATAATAGATGTACCAGTCGACAAATGTTGACTTTGAGAGCAATTTTAAGGCATTTGCAGGCCGAATTCGCAAAAATGGGAACAGGACTTCTGAAACAACTTTTTGTGACCTTTTGATCTAGCCAATAAATTGTTTTTTTCGCGTATCTCCCTTTAAGTGGATCACCACATCTATGGTACATCAATTTGGACATCTGAAACTGGAAATTTTACAGCTCAAATGATGATTTAATGAGATAACGAATCGTCCATGGCTTCTTGCTGCAGCATTACCCGGTTTACGTCCTTTCGAATGATATTAGTGACTGACACAAGTGGCTCTACGTAAATGAAAGCATTTATCAGGACAGTGGTATTCTAGAAGATGGTCTACGGTACCTAAACAGTGCAAATACTTGTCTCATCTGTTTACTTAATTTTTACCTCCTTTTTCTTGAATCTTGACATCACACTTGGTGCCAAACCAATTTCATGACAGTGTGAACCACACTTTTCCCTTTGGCCCCTGACTGATCAGTGCAGCGTTGTATACATCCACTCCCAGGGATACGTCCCGGAGCCCACCATACCACCCAACACTCTTTTCTGTCCCAGGTATTTCCCATAGCCCGTGCACTCTATGCTCAGCTGCTGAACGTGGCGCCCTCGATGGCCCGGCAACTGATAGATGAACTTGTATATACGCCACTGGTGCAGATCGTGAATAACAGCACGAGTGAGCAGCTCCATACTCGCCGATTCGTTCTGCTCAATAGCGTATATAGGAATTTCTCGCATAAACTGAGCGTAAACGAAGGACTCTTCTTACATGTTGAAAGAGCAAAGTGTCAAAAAATGGTCGAAGCTATCCTGATGGGAAAAGCATGGAAGATATGGCAAATAACGGAGACTGATGAAAGTATAGCTGCATAGGTCCTGCTCAGCAGATGGATGCTCTTCCACCTCATTGTTAACAACGCTTTAAAGGGAATGTGACGCCTTCATAGGATGTGAACTGTGATAGCCATGTAATGGAGCATACACAGCAACCACTCAATCTTGATTTTATACGTCCCAGAATTTACAGAAAAGGTAGCAATGCGCCCCTGTCGACCTCATACTCTCCGAAGTTTTTTTTTGGAGGGGGCTTATCAACACACAAACTACCAGGGTCATATGGCGTCCCAACCCTTTGCCTGTTGGAAGGGCTTCTCCCGAGCCAGATTGCTTTGTTCAGGGAATCCGCCGGGCCTTAACACGCGCACTGGAGGGGGAGGGCTCCGAGCCCCCCCACCTGTTTTTCCGAGGTGGCCGGAGAACCGCTTGTAGCCGAAAAACGACACGTAGCCACATTTAACAGAATTTAATAGCGCGTCGATTGGTGAAGACTTTTTGAAAATCGGCCGAAAATGTTTTGACTTATAGGCTTTCAAAGTAGACCTGCATTTTGAGATCGCCGTAAACGCGCGGTCGGACCAGTTAGCTTGCATTGAAGACCGAGTGGTGACGTCATAACGTCATATAAGCGGGATTATATGTCAAGGTCACTTCACATGAAAGTCAAGGTCAAGGTCAAAGGTCACAGGTCAAGGTCATATCTGCACTTTCAAGGTCACTGACCACTGTGCGTTCGGCCAAATGACGTTACCCGGTCTGACATATATTATGCTATGACGTCATCGGTAGGGTACCCCAATACAAAGGTCAAGGTCAAAGGTCATTGGGAAAGGTCAATCCTCATTTCCCGCCAAACAGTGGCTACAGTGTTAGTCAGAGTGTAAATAATAAGTAGTATACCATATGGTGACCTTAAAGGTCAATGACCTTGAATGACCTTCACCCAAAAGTTGCGGGGAAGCCTCTTTGAGACCTCTTCTCTATGAACCTTGTCCGCCTTTAGCTTATTCCCGCCATTTTCCCGCATAATCACAGCATTTACCAATCGATCCCTAGCATGGCCAATATTTGACCTTTACGACCTCGTTTGACCTTAAAGATATTTACCTAGGTCAATGAAAATTGGTCATCATGTAGATCACCATAGCCCCCACCCACCTACCAAGTGGCGTTTTTCTAACCCTCTTAGTTTCCGAGATCTTAGGGGGCCTACCAGGCCCCCTCCAGTGCGCGTTAGTGCCAGACCTCCCTCCAGTGCGGGTGTTAAACCCGGGTCGGCAGCGTGAAAAGCGTACATGCTAACCACACCACCGCGCCCCCTCCCCGGGTGATCACCTAGTATGATGTGGCCATTAGTAACCATGACAACGTGACAATACTTAGTCACGCAGGCGCGGACAAATTTGTCTTAACTGGACCTTTTAAAAAGACGGTTGTGCTAAACGTGACTTCGGTCCCGGTTATTATAAAAGCGTATAACTTGCTTTATTGACTAGTTTGAAATGTGAAATATATTACAATATTTCAATAAAAATAACAAATTCATAAGTGCCTTTTTGGGTCATAATGGTAGCTTCTTTGAGCTAAAAACGCTTCATTTGTATTCGAATTCATTCGTGGCGCGAATGAAGAGATTTATCGCGGTACGAGACATTAACAGATCGTCACATCACGACGATTTGGAGACTTCTAGCCTCTAGCAAAGAAAATTAAAGTAAACGAAAAATGGAGCTTCCGCGGTCCCGGCCCACAGCAGCGGCCCCTGCCACCAGACAACACTGCCGCACGCAGTCCCCGCCCAACACACACACATACACACACTACACCAGACGTCACACCACCCACCGGGTCCTCTCCGCCTCCGCACTCTGCGCGTGGTCCGACTGTTGGGACTCTCGCTTGAACTGCAGCTGCCTCCCACGCAGCCCGCCAGGGCGAGCACCGAGCTGCTAGGGCCGGAGTGCATCACCTCTTGCCGTTGCGGTAGCGCCGGCGGGCCTGCGCCTTGGTGAACCGCGCGCCGTGCCGGGGAGCAGACTGTTCGGCGCCCTCCTGCTGCTCACCTCCGCGCTCTGTCCACAGCGTGAGACACGTTAGAATCTCAGGAAACCACGGCACTGGCTCAGGACAAGGCTTCCTACACAGCATCCAATCCAGATCCGCCAATCGAGTAGCGATCCCGTCACGAGAATTGAACTGTCCGCCGTCTCCAGTTCAAACCTGGACCTGGACTTCGCCTGTAAGTGGGTTTTTTATCTGTTGGCGTTGCCGCTGGATACATAGATAAAAGGAATAAATAAACCTGGGTCCCCTCGCCCCTGGCAAGATGGAGGCTAGACAATTCCCGCCAATCAGGCAGCTCAGTCGTCCAAACTCCTGGTCAGAGAGGCCACCCAGCGGCCCCAGTCACTGGCAATGTAGCCGCCTCCCCCATCCCCGGTGCTGCGGGCGCTCTCACCGTCGGCAGGCGGGTCGGGTCCGAGCAGGTCGGGCGGCGGCTGCAGCAGGGCTCGCCGCTGCGCCGCCAGGTACAGCCGGTACGCCCGGCACAGGCCGTACCCCACGCCAGAGACCATCACCACCAGCGCGATCTGCGGCACCGGGTGCTGCCGGCCCCGGCGGAGTCAGTGTCAGAGACTGTACTCCACGCCGGGCACCATCGTCACCATGGCTATCTACGGCACATGCGGAAACAGTGTCAGAGACCGTGTCTGACGCCAGAGACCGTCACCACCAGCGTGATCCACAGCGCCGCCGGACTCGGTGGTTCGTCAGAACATCTGAACCAAAGGTGTGCCAGCACACAACGGACCAAGGCACTCGCTCAGTACTGCATCTGCTCGACACGCAACGCTTAGGAAGAGCATACTGGCATAGCCCATAACAGTTTTTCCTTCTTTCACGGTGAACAGCATAGACATCCTTAGCGCCCAACATTGCGTTGGTGCTTACATTGAGCTTGGGTGCAGCGGTGAATAGGTCAGCTACAACCAGTAGAACGCCCAGGATTATCCCAACGCCAGCGCCCAGGTACGGCAGCTTCTGGTCATCTGCGGGAACCAGCCACGGTCACACCGCTGACGTCACTACAACAGGCAAGTCAGAGGACCAGCAGCTTCTGGTCACCTGCGGGAGCCAGCCAGTCACACCGCTGACGTCTCTATACAGGCCAGTCAGAGGACCAGCAGCTTCTGGTCACCTGCGGGAGCCAGCCAGTCACACCGCTGACGTCTCTATACAGGCCAGTCAGAGGACCAGCAGCTTCTGGTCACCTGCGGGAGCCAGCCAGTCACACCGCTGACGTCTCTATACAGGCCAGTCAGAGGACCAGCAGCTTCTGGTCACCTGCGGGAGCCAGCCAGTCACACCGCTGACGTCTCTACACAGGCAAGTCAGAGGACCAGCAGCTTCTGGTCACCTGCGGGAGCCAGCCAGTCACACCGCTGACGTCTCTACACAGGCAAGTCCGAGGACCAGCAGCTTCTGGTCACCTGCGGGAGCCAGCCAGTCACACCGCTGACGTCTCTACACAGGCAAGTCCGAGGACCAGCAGCTTCTGGTCACCTGCGGGAGCCAGCCAGTCACACCGCTGACGTCTCTATACAGGCCAAGTCAGAGGACCAGCAGCTTCTGGTCACCTGCGGGAGCCAGCCAGTCACACCGCTGACGTCTCTACACAGGCAAGTCAGAGGAACGGCAGCTTCTGGTCACCTGCGGGAGCCAGCCAGTCACACCGCTGACGTCTCTATACAGGCAAGTCAGAGGACCGGCAGCTTCTGGTCACCTGCGGGAGCCAGCCAGTCACACCGCTGACGTCTCTATACAGGCCAGTCAGAGGAACGGCAGCTTCTGGTCACCTGCGGGAGCCAGCCAGTCACACCGCTGACGTCTCTATACAGGCCAGTCAGAGGAACGGCAGCTTCTGGTCACCTGCGGGAGCCAGCCAGTCACACCGCTGACGTCTCTATACAGGCCAGTCAGAGGAACGGCAGCTTCTGGTCACCTGCGGGAGCCAGCCAGTCACACCGCTGACGTCTCTATACAGGCCAGTCAGAGGAACGGCAGCTTCTGGTCACCTGCGGGAGCCAGCCAGTCACACCGCTGACGTCTCTACACAGGCCAGTCAGAGGACCAGCAGCTTCTGGTCACCTGCGGGAGCCAGCCAGTCACACCGCTGACGTCTCTATACAGGCCAGTCAGAGGAACGGCAGCTTCTGGTCACCTGCGGGAGCCAGCCAGTCACACCGCTGACGTCTCTATACAGGCCAGTCAGAGGAACGGCAGCTTCTGGTCACCTGCGGGAGCCAGCCAGTCACACCGCTGACGTCTCTATACAGGCCAGTCAGAGGGACCGGCAGCTTCTGGTCACCTGCGGGAGCCAGCCAGTCACACCGCTGACGTCTCTATACAGGCCAGTCAGAGGAACGGCAGCTTCTGGTCACCTGCGGGAGCCAGCCAGTCACACCGCTGACGTCTCTATACAGGCAAGTCAGAGGAACGGCAGCTTCTGGTCACCTGCGGGAGCCAGCCAGTCACACCGCTGACGTCTCTATACAGGCAAGTCAGAGGAACGGCAGCTTCTGGTCACCTGCGGGAACCAGCCGCCAACAAAGCGGCAAAACCTCGAAATGAGGCAGATCTGGGATAGAAAACATTTTTGCTAAAGGCACCGCTTTAAGCGAAACTGACTCAGATTTCCCGAAAAGTCATGCCTAGACCTATCCGTTTCGAGATCAGAGGGCCTCCAGTTTGCCACTACACACCTCATAGGCGGATCCCGGAGACGATAATGAGCCCTTCCGATAATGTGCCCCCACCCTTCCGATGTGCCCTCAGCCATTTCCGCTGGGCAATCCTGGATCCGCCTACAACACACTATCGACCTAATCTGAAATGGGATCAGGGACGATATCGTCCTAATTTTCAATGACAAAAATCCAGACTTTTTACATCCACCCACCGATGCTGCTGATAAGCCTTCCACTCTAGCGTGTTTCAGATCAATTACCCCCCAGACCTTCACTACCCTACTGTTCCAGAGGAATAGTTCCCCCCCCCCCCCACCAGCCGTCCAAGTGCCGTGGTACGTACTGGTGCGCTGAGCGCGGGCGGCGGTGCCAGCGGCGCGCGCGGCCGCCTGCAGCGCTGGATCGTGCGGCTGCAGAGCCAGCGCCTGCGTGAAGGAGATGCAGGCGTCCGAGAAGTGGCCAGCCGCCATCTCCACCTGGCCCTGCCGGAAGTAGCCCTGTCGCACCGCACAGACTGTCACTGATGCGTCCAAAACGGAGGCGCCGCCACAGCCGCCGCACGCTCAGCAGTCGCACTGAAGACTAGTGCACTCGTCAGCAGCTTACACGTGGGCCTTTGTGGCGTCGGACCCACACGTTGGAAGGTTACTTATATCAGGGCCTGTGGATCATATGGTTCTTAGAAACAAAATACTATCTTTGTCACGTTGATAAACCACGGCTAGTTTCTATTTCATCAAAACCCATGGAAATAGTTAACATAAATATGACAGCAAGCATGGAGATTAGAACATACACCCTAGCTGCAATTTCTGGTGGATAACTGAATTTAGTACTCAAACATACTAACCACAACTTGATCCACAAAACATCCTCAATGATATCACAGCTGACACATTACAAAACGGTGTGGATGAGCCAATCCAGATGCTTTGATACTCATTTAGGAAAGAACATTGGTTCTTGAAGATGGGCATTAGTTGGTCTCCAACCTAAACTACTGAAACAGGTTACTTTATACTGGGCTAGATTATACTTGTGCGCATTCACACAATACATATCAATGCATGCAAGATATCAAAGGAGACACCCTGCAGATAAAGCAAGGACTTTGCAAAATGCTGAGGAATTTTACAGTCAGCATTTCCACTGCATACCTTGGGCCATCTGTAGTCCAGCTGTATGGTTTTGTGAGCATCCTCCAGTGCCAGGTAGTACTGATCCAGCTTCAACAATACATGGCTCCTGTTGCTGTACAACAGGTGGTTACCCGGATCTTTCTTAATTGCGTGGCTGTAGTGGAGGAGGGCCTCATGGAGTTTGCCTTCCTTTAGACAGGCATTTCCCCTCTCCTTTAGGTCCAAGGCCTGGAACAGTACAAGGGCTATGGTTACATCAAATAAAAACAGGGATTTGCAGGTTATTAAAACATAAGCTTGCTCAAAGTTTTTTTGCTTATCATGACCTAACCATAAAACTTGGCCTGTGGACCACTGGCGCTGGAGAAACACAAGACAATGTGCTGAAAAAAGCTACTTCTACTTCCTCTCTCCCATTCCAGCACCCCCTCTAACTTCCTCAAAGCTCCTCCAAGGGTTTGTTCCAGCGCCTCCTTAGAAAAAAAGATGAGAGTGGCTTAGAGGAAGTCAGAGCAGGTGCAAAAACCAGTGTTCGCTGGCACGATTTGGGAGCAGATATCAGATGATTGTGCCTGATCCGCGCCAATATGGCGGGAGTGGCAAAGATAAGGAACTAATAACATTCGTTTAAGGCCTCTGATGCTTGTTTAATGTATTTAAGTGAAAGTGGCATGCAGAAAAACAACAAAATCTAAACATTTGACTGCTCACAAACGTCGTTTCTCTCTGTAAAACGATTTGTTTTAGATTATCAATTGAAATTCATGTGCCACAATTAAGCCTCCTCTAACCTGCTCCGAAAAACCACCTTCGTTTGAGATGAGGTTGGAGCAGGTTTGAGATGAGCTTAGATGAGCTTTGGGGAAGTTTAAGGAGGCGCTGGAATGGGCAAGAGGAAGTTGGAGAAGCTTTGAGGAAGTTAGAGCAGGTTTAAAGGGAATGTGGCGCCTTGGTGGAATCCTGGAATTTAGTGTAATTAGGCGTACTTTTAGCAAAAAATAATGAAACCACTCATGATTTCTGTGAAAAATGTACAATAATCTCAATATTTTGATTTTTAAAATACTCCTCTAGGAACAGCAATAAATATATGCCTGTGGATGATGTCATGATCTGGCAACCACTACCATACCCAAAACGCTTCAAGGGCTTCAATAGGCTGATGCTCATTGGACGTCAGCACATGTAGTCACAACAACGGCCATGACAACTGTGGCCTGCTGCTAAGGGTACATGAGGGGTACATTGCAGGTAGGTTTTAGCTTTTTTCTACAGAAATCTTGAGTTCTAAGACAAACGATATGTTGAGTACCAGGTTTTCCGACTTGCTTTACAACTTGGCTATCTCAGTTAAAATCCTGTTATGAAGGTGCCACATTCCCTTTAAGGAGGTGCTGGGACAGGCCCTAAGCTCATCTCAAACCTAATCCAATCTCCTTTTAAATGAAAGGTGGTTTTTTCAGAGCAAGTTAGAGGAACACAATTTTTGGGCAAAAATTTTAGTTGAATCTGCAAAAGAAAGTTTTCAGTGATTGATTGTTTATTTGAGTTTAGGGTGCACCAGACTGTGAGGTCATTTTTCAGTGAGAAATTATGTTTGTGGGTAATTTAAATTATGGTTTTGCTGCTTATCTGTATACAAATTCCACTAAAATACACTAAGTGCAATACAATCTCAATAATTCCTTAGCTGTGCTACAACCACCATATAGGCATTACTTGGCCTCAATCAGCTCAAACCTCCTTCCAATTTGTTCCATAGAACACCAATTTTCACACCTGCTCCAACATATTCTAAGCTTCTCTCATCTTTTTGAGGAGGCGCTGGAACAGATCCACTACATCCATATACATAGTCTGATCCCTTTGCCGTGGAAACTGAGCCAACCTCTGCAGAGTTCTCCCTCCCCAGCCCAAAATAATGAAAAGCTGCCCCAAACCAGCACATCTACCCGATGGCTATTCCAACAGGATCCTGTTCCATCTAACACACTTTAAATATTGATCCAACATACCTCAGTCATTTCATACGGCAGGATCGAACTCTTCCCCCCTAGAAATAAATATAAGATAATACAAGCAACAGGGAAATCTGGCACCGATGACACAACCAGAATTAAACTGAGAAAACGGGGCAATCGCTTGAAAAAACAATAAATTCGAGCGAGCTTTACCGCCGCCGACTCAGCCCCAGGGTAGTCTCACTCAACCCTGCCCTGGTTCAAGAAATAAAAGGCGGGATACAACTGCACGAGACTCACGGTACTTTTATCAAGTAAATTGTTATCAAGACTTAAATGCGAAGCGAGTCTCCCTGGGGATTGTTTGTAAATGGAGCGCGGAACCCTGCAGACCACGGAAACCGACAGAAAACACACGAACGAAAACAATGTGCCCTTTTTTGCCGACGACGAGAACGGGCATATTTGTTATTGAGAAGTCAATAACAGATACCTCCAGAAGTCTTTAGAAATTTATCGGCATTAGAGATCTGAAAACCTTCAACGTCCGGGGACAGGCGCCGCGTAGCCAAATAATTGAATAAATTATCTGCTTGACCGGGGTTACGGGGCACAGGCAGATCCAGGAGGGAGGAAAGGGGGCACGTTACCCCTCGATTAATCCTCGGCGCCCCCTGCAATGGTCACGGCGCCCCCCAATATGTCGCTTCCCACCCACCAGGATGCAAAAATCGGCGCCCACCGATAGATAGGATTTTGCGCCCACCTAATAGGTTTTTCCGGTCAAAAGTGGTCCAGATTGCGCCTCCCCCCCGAAGGTGCTCCCCCAATCGGTATTCCTGGATCCGCCTATGTAAGGGAGATTTTACCTCAACACCGACTGCAAGCACCCATATAACGCTAGAGAATAGAGGTGGGAGGTCGAAAAGGTTTTTGTTTCCCAAAACCCCCAATTTCTTCTCCACGTTCTTCTCACAATTTTCGTGATTAGTTCTTTCCATCGGAAATGTGGATTCTTACACGAGCACTCAATTTAAAGCATTTTTGACGGCTGGGAGCAGGCCCTAACGGTCCCTCTTTTTCCCTCGAGCCACCTGTAGTTTCAGAGCCCATTGAGAACATCAAACAAATTCCGGGCAGAACAAAAAGTCGCTTCAGTTGTAAAATTCCGAAAGACACTCATTCAATCCACAATCAAAGCGCTGTTAGTACTAATTCAGAAGAAATATAGAGCGGATCCTGGGGTGGATAATCGACTTTGTAGCCCTGGATAG
The DNA here is from genome assembly GCA_034440635.1 of Lepas anatifera. NCBI lineage: Eukaryota > Metazoa > Arthropoda > Thecostraca > Lepadidae > Lepas > Lepas anatifera. The sequence continues at coordinate 118,877 of JAOTON010002108.1, read as the reverse complement.
AGATCGATTGAAGTGCATTGCATCATTATTGGCCCTTAGTGTTTTTTTTATATTTTGCCCAGCTATTTCCCAGTACGGGTGTTGGCAGAATTTCCAATACTGTATTCGAAACATATTTCATTACACCCGTGTTGGTGACATTAATTCTTCATTTATGAGGATAAACATGATTCTGACACTGCCATGGGGTGGGCATGAGGGGGAATGCTTCTACAACTCTCTTCGTGCGAAGCTTGTTTAGTATATTTGATACAAGCAGGGACAGAGGAATTCGTTTCTAACCTAGCTAGGACGACGTGCCAGACGGAGGCAGAAAAGCTAATTACTCTGTTGTAGCAATTCTAACATTTCCCAGATTGGATATTTCATCCTGAACTTACTATTTCGGCTATGTCAATACCATTGTTAACGTACAGTCAGGGTTCCCAGTCTCCGTTGCAATCAAAATAAAAAACCTGATGTCATGAGTCATGGCCAATCAGGAACAAAACGGCGACGCTCGGCTATCAAGATGACTTACCAAACAGTGCAACTTCTGCAATCTGAATCTGACTGTCGGTTCTATCCTCTTATAATGATGCCGTTTTTTAGAGATGAAAAGGGTACAATATGAAAAAGGGACAAGCTTGATAAATAGACCATATAAAAATATAGCTTAAATGACGACAGAGCCCCCGAAGCAGCACTTGTCTCAGCTCCATGTTTGCTCTGCCGCTCATGCGGTTGCATTCTGGTCTAGCGGATTTCCCGATGGCAGGAACATAAGCGCACACGTGTTTGCCCCTGGGCCCGCGATTGTCATCATCAGCAGTCAGCCCAAGAGAAAACATGTCGGGAAGGTCTGTAAACAAAGCAAGCTTGTCATAAAAGTGTTTAGTGGTTCCTTTATCAAATTAGGGATCCCATCACAGAAGAAGCGATGAATTTCTGGTTGGATGAAAAAGCGAAGAGAAAATATCAGGCATTTATTAAGCAGCAGTGCGTCCTCACGTCTCACCCATGGATTCTGAAGGCAGTAGGTGGTCTTCTAACCGACAACTTAACGGTCAGTTGAAAACGGAGCAACCGGCTCGCTTACACGTGGCGGGCGAACGTTTGAAGAACAAGGACGCTGCTTCTAACACAGGTAAATACATACCAGCGACCCCCTCCTCCTACAAAAATCATACAATCCAGGTTCAGAGAAAAACTAGCCGTCCCTTTTCTGTCTGCAAGTAATTTGAACGACAAATACAATTCACAAACTGGAAAGCTCTCCATTTCACAAACATGGAACGCATTGAGGTTACGTTGTGCCGGCTGCGGTTACGTTACCGTATCAACCAATACAAAAGTACAGGTATGGTGGACACGAACAATAACAAGTGGCACAAACGTCCCAATCACGTCCATGTACCCCACACGCACTCTCACGCACATGACTCGCAAACAACGGTATCAGTTCCACGCTCCATCAGACGAGTTCAGCCACTGGTCCTCTCTTGACAAACCTATAACCCTGCATGGGACGTTCAGCAGTATCAGCGAAGACACGGCACAACTAGTGGAAGGAGATCAGTCCGCCCATTCCGAGAGCGCCCTGCATCCCCGCTCTTCCCCACAGGAGGCGGCACGTCAGACGGCCAGGGCGCTGACGCAGTGGAGGACGTGGTTGTCTCCGCCGCAGACCAGCCGGTCCTCGGTCACGTCCAGGCTGTTGACAGGCAGCGGCCCGGCCGGCAGCAGCGACAGCACGTCCAGGTACCGACGCGTCGTGTCCAGTGTCAGCCACGACGACGCCACGCCGCCCGCCGCCCGCGCGTCTGCCGCGTCGGCGGCGCGGTGACGTGGTGACGACGCAAGTGCCCACAGCTTGCAGCAAATATTACGATGCTGGAATTGTTTACGACGATACATTCCTTGGGTCTTAAGTTTAACCATAAAACCGACGCATACTAAGTCACAGAAATTATCGCAACAGGCTACAAAAGCTTAAACCATCGTCTCTTAATCCTGTTCCTGTCTAACTCTTAACTCCTGTTCATGTCTCGAGCTTCAAGACAGTAATTTCCATTGCTCAAACAAGGAATGAAAAACGACATAATTGATTCAAGATAAAGACCTTCTGTCAATGCCGCTCCATCGGCGATCATCTCTAGGTCAAGGCAACGGCGTCTGGGGTATACTAGGGAGAAGTAAACGTGCCCTATGCACCGCGCGGGGTGCACCAACGGCGCGTGTCCATGAAAAATTATGCTAGTTTTTTTAAGTTTAGAAACACAAGCCCACTATTTTTATTCTTAATATCAATACTTTGAGCCGTGGTCTTTTACATGCTACTCTTAGTTCTCAAATCCACGCTGAAGAACCTACGTTTAAAACTACCTAACTTGTTTGAATAAATACTACTTTTCAGTAAACAAATCAAATATTTCAAAACTACCATTGTTTTGTTTATTTACTGACTCCACGTATTGTGGTACATAATTTTAGCCACTTATCATTATCTTAAGTAGATAAAATAGCTTAAGAAATTGCTGCTCCGGTAAAGTGTAAAATTGCCCCAGACTCTAGCCCCTGAACCGTTGCAGGTAGCACACTAAGAATATCACAGGCGTGTTCTGGGCTGCCGATAACCCCAGACAAACTGCAGAAAATTAGATACATGAGGGTGTGAAATCGACCATCCCGTGTGCTGATGTCGTAGAATGCCCCTACAATTTTTTTGGGATTTTTCAAATCGAGGACCTAGAGCCACAGTGTCCCAAAACTGGTTTTGCGCTGGGGTGTTGAGTGTAAAATTCATATTGAAAAATATAATCGGCGACTGGAAAATTCGAATGTTACAAAATATTGAGAGTCAATTAAAACTCTGATTCAAGCTTAAACCCAAAGCTTAGGAATAACTTCCATCAAAATTTCCTTACTACCATACTTTTGATGAGTTCATATACACCAGAATTATTGAATTGTGGTAAACAAACTCCACTTGAAAAGTGAGCGGAGAATTCTGCATCAATAACGCAGAAGTGAGCGGAAAATTCAGATTACCTAGGTGTACTCTGCACCCCCCACCCCGGGAATTGGAGCACTGTAGGGTCAAGTACGGACCATGACCTCTCCATTAGAAATGCATCAGGCAAAAGTTAATTAGGCGAAAATAGCTATATTACGTTAGATACCGCTTAGAATAACTTAATATTATCCAAATCACAGTATCCTAGGCCTCTTTCCCGGTTCATGTTGCAAGTTTGGACTTGTGATCTCCGAGAGGTCACCTGAGACTGCTTAAAGGGAATGTGGCACCTTGGTCGAATCCTGGAATTTAGTGTACATAGGGATACTTGTAGCCAAAAAATCATGGAACAATAAGCTCAATATTTTGATTTTTAAAATGTTCCTCTAGGGAAAAAATAAAAATCTGTCTGTGGATGATGTCATGATCTGGCAACCACTACTTTATTCAAAGGCTTCAAGGGCTTCGATTGGCTGATACTCATCGTGATGTCAGCATATGTCGTCACACCAACAACTGACAACTGTGGCCTGTTGCTTATGGTACATTTCAGGTAGGTTTTAGCTTTTATCTACGGAAACTTCCGAGTTTCAAGACCAATGATATATTAAGTACCGAGTTTTCCAGCATACTTTACAACTTGGCTATCTCAGTTAAAATCACGTTATAAAGGTGCCACATTCCCTTTAAGTAGGTTTTCCGACTTGGGTCAATAACTTCACAAAAAAATTTGATTAAACATTTATCTTAACATCATAACGTTTGGATTATTATTGCGAGTCGATTCATGTGAATATTGACCATACCAAGTCAAATGGTGACCTTGAACTGACCTTAGGTAAAGTCATTTTTATGTTATGACCTAGAATTTTGTGATATTATACAGCATTTGACTCGCCGTAACGAGAGGAAGCGAATGGTGGCTAAAAATGTATTTTAACTCAACTCTGTCAGACGCTAGAGCCCAGAAACCCTTCTCTAACCTGTCACCTTCCTTGCCCTGTATGACCTTTATATTGACCTGAGCCCAAAAGTGACTGATGTAGTTTCTTCATTGATTTTTATGAGCTATCCACCAGCTTTCACGTTTTTTCGCTATCCCGCATGGGAGCCGAGATCAAGGGGGTGTTAGGAACGCCCCAGGGCGAAGGTGACTCGCAGGCCCACCGGGGCGGGTGTTAACATTGCATGAAAGTAAGTGGTTGGTATAACTACTACCATACTAAAACTTTAAAACACCCGCTCGTCAACTGCCCTGGGTTTGCACAGTTCTCACGCAATAAAAAACCAGACCCACAACAGTTCGTTACCCCCTCGTCAGAAATATTTAATAACAGACCCCCTCCTCCTTCGGACCCTAACGTCATATGTGAACAGCCCCTTGACAACTAGCGAAGTAACTGACATTACAAGCGGACTGCCTGGCTCTGTTGGGTTTTGTGGGAGTACCTTTGCTGTTGCCAGGTACTGCTGTTGCCGAGCCGGGTGCTGGCGGCGGCGGCGGTGCCGATGTTCCACTGACAGACGGAGCCGTCCTGCGCTGCCGAGAACAGGCTGTCCGGCGCGCTCCGGTGGAAGAGGAGGTCCGATACTGCAGCAAACGGAACGTCAGATACCAGGGCTACACACTGGCACATGCCGCGTCAAGAACACGTCTGACACGGCGGCACACGCCACGTCTCAAACATCGCGTCTGATACTGCAGTGCATCACATTGATACATCGAATCGCTGGAGCCCTAGGCTGGAACAGGCGCGGCGAGTCATCAAACTCATCGGGCTCAATGACCAGTGCATAATGAAAAAATCACATAGTATTCCACGGTCCAAAAAGCAAACGAAGCTACAAGCAAAACATCCCAGACAAGAGCTTCGAATTAGAGTACAGAAACCGAGCGGAGGGAGGGGTGCAGTAAACTGAGACAGAGAAAAATCGAAGCAATGCTCGGCACACAAACGTATATTATGTGCTGGCCAGCTTTACCCAACAAACCAAATTACGCGAGCGTAGAAAGCCATAGGCTCTGCTGTCAGAAAAGCGCACCCCAAAGTCAGCCAGGCCCGGCCGGAGCCGGGAAGGCCGGCAGACCCACCTTCACCGGAGTGTGACTTGAGCTCGGTGACGGAGAAGCGCGGCTGGCGCAGGTCCCATATGCAGATGACGCCCTCGGCGTCGCCGGAGGCCAGCACGTGGTACTGCGTCGGGTGCCGCGCCAGCGAGGTCACACCGCACTGTCCACCGCCACCGGCCCGGTCAGACACAGACACAGCTGCCCACAACCCACTGTCCCCCGCCGCCGGCCCGGTCACACACAGACACAGCTGCCCACAACCCACTGCCCACCGCCGCCGGCCCGGTCAGACACAGACAGAGCCGCCCACAACCCACTGTCCCCGCCGCCGGCCCAGTCACACACAGACACAGCTGCCCACAACCCACTGTCCCCCGCCGCCGGCCCGGTCACACACAGACACAGCTGCCCACAACCATGTCCCCGCCGCCGGCCTGGTCACACAAGACACAGCTGCCCACAACCCACTGCCCACCGCCGCCGGCCCGGTCAGACACAGACAGAGCCGCCCACAACCCATGTCCCCCGCCACCGGCCCGGTCACACACAGACAGAGCTGCCCACAACCCACTGTCCCCGCCGCCGGCCCGGTCACACACACAAGAGCCGCCCACAACCCACTGTCCACCGCCGCCGGCCCGGTCACACACAGACACAGCTGCCCACAACCCACTGTCCCCCGCCGCCGGCCCGGTCACACACAGACACAGCTGCCCACAACCCACTGTCCCCCGCCGCCGGCCCGGTCACACACAGACACAGCTGCCCACAACCCACTGTCCACCGCCGCCGGCCCGGTCAGACACAGACAGAGCCGCCCACAACCCACTGTCCACCACCGCCGGCCCGGTCACACACAGACACAGCTGCCCACAACCCACTGTCCCCCGCCGCCGGCCCGGTCACACACAGACACAGCTGCCCACAACCCACTGTCCCCCGCCGCCGGCCCGGTCACACACAGACACAGCTGCCCACAACCCACTGTCCCCCGCCGCCGGCCCGGTCACACACAGACACAGCTGCCCACCGCCGCCGGCCCGGTCAGACACAGACAGAGCCGCCCACAACCCACTGTCCCCCGCCGCCGGCCCGGTCACACACAGACACAGCTGCCCACAACCCACTGCCCCCCGCCGCCGGCCCGGTCACACACAGACACAGCTGCCCACAACCCACTGTCCCCCGCCGCCGGCCCGGTCAGACACAGACAGAGCCGCCCACAACCCACTGTCCCCGCCGCCGGCCCGGTCACACACAGACACAGCTGCCCACAACCCACTGCCCACCGCCGCCGGCCCGGTCACACACAGACACAGCTGCCCACAACCCACTATCTAACGCCACCGGCCCGGTCAGACACAGACAGAGCCGCCCACAACCCATGTCCCCCGCCGCCGGCCCGGTCACACAAGACAGAGCCGCCCACAACCCACTATCTAACGCCACCGGCCCGGTCAGACACAGACAGAGCCGCCCACAACCCACTGTCCACCGCCGCCGGCCCGGTCAACACAGACACAGCTGCCCACAACCCACTGTCCACCACCGCCGGCCCGGTCACACAAGACACAGCTGCCCACAACCCATGTCCCCGCCGCCGGCCCGGTCAGACACAGACAGAGCCGCCCACAACCCACTGTCCACCGCCGCCGGCCCGGTCAGACACAGACACAGCTGCCCACAACCCACTGTCCACCACCGCCGGCCCGGTCACACACAGACACAGCTGCCCACAACCCACTGTCCCCGCCGCCGGCCCGGTCAGACACAGACAGAGCCGCCCACAACCCACTGTCCACCACCGCCGGCCCGGTCACACACAGACACAGCTGCCCACAACCCACTGTCCCCGCCGCCGGCCCGGTCACACACAGACACAGCTGCCCACAACCCACTGCCCCCGCCGCCGGCCCGGTCACACATAGACACAGCTGCCCACAACCCACTGTCCCCGCCGCCGGCCCGGTCAGACACAGACAGAGCCGCCCACAACCCACTGTCCACCACCGCCGGCCCGGTCAGACACAGACACAGCCGCCCACAACCCATGTCCCCCGCCGCCGGCCCGGTCAGACACAGACACAGCCGCCCACAACCCATGTCCCCGCCGCCGGCCCGGTCACACACAGACAGAGCCGCCCACAACCCACTGTCCCCCGCCGCCGGCCCGGTCAGACACAGACACAGCCGCCCACAACCCACTGTCCACCGCCGCCGGCCCGGTCACACACAGACACAGCTGCCCACAACCCACTGTCCACCACCGCCGGCCCGGTCACACACAGACAAGCTGCCCACAACCCACTGTCCACCACCGCCGGCCCGGTCACACAAGACACAGCTGCCCACAACCCACTGCCCCCCGCCGCCGGCCCGGTCACACACAGACACAGCTGCCCACAACCCACTGTCCCCCGCCGCCGGCCCGGTCACACACAGACACAGCTGCCCACAACCCACTGTCCACCACCGCCGGCCCGGTCACACACAGACACAGCTGCCCACAACCCACTGTCCACCGCCGCCGGCCCGGTCAGACACAGACACAGCTGCCCACAACCCACTGTCCACCACCGCCGGCCCGGTCACACACAGACACAGCTGCCCACCGCCGCCGGCCCGGTCAGACACAGACAGAGCCGCCCACAACCCACTGTCCACCGCCGCCGGCCCGGTCAGACACAGACACAGCTGCCCACAACCCACTATCTAACGCCGCCGGCCCGGTCAGACACAGACAGAGCCGCCCACAACCCACTACTGAGCCGTTATGGCGAACACTCATGTCCAGACAATGTGTCATTGGTTCATTTGCCCAGGATGCATTGGTTGAGCTGGTTTGTATGGGAAGATCCTCAGCTTGGACGGGACTAGGCAGTGGTTATCCATGATGTAAATTGAAACCAAGTTGGACGGTTCTGGAGGTATTGCACGCTGGCGAGGTATGAGTGAGAAACGTCCAAACATCCAAGAAAACTTGGCAGGGCCATGCTCAACACTCTGCACAATATCCGAATGGGTCTCCGCGGTTCCCTCCTCAAAGTTGTTTGCAATAATCATGTTTAATCAAAAGAAAATATATTTCGCCTTACCCGATTCAACGGAACTATGTCTTAAAACACGATATCCACTTGCCTCCTAACACATTTCTAAATAGGTATATAATTTTCGACTATAAGGTCATCAGTACGTTACGTTATAAATTCAAAATGCGTGCCTACAGAGAAACCGCTTGTGGTGAATGGCCGGGTAGCGTGACAGCAGTATAATACTAATTTCTGGGGTTTACCGACGCACCAAATGCCACGGTTATACGGCGCCGCCAATTCTCACATTGTTGAGAGGGATTAGGGGGATCAGATTGGCTCATTCAGAGCCCCCGTGGGGCAGTAGAAGCAGAGGTGAAATCTGATGAAACAGTTTTTGGTAAAGGGGGCATCAAAACAAATCATAAAACCTTGGTAACTTTGATGAAATTCACTTAAAACTGGGTAACATTTTTCCGCCTGTAGGAGGGGGGGCGTATCCAAGCTGCACTTCCTGTATCGGCCGCAGAGTCGCAGTGCCGCCCCAGCTCGTTCACCTGCTGCTGTGAGGCGGTCATGGAGGAGGTAGGGGAGTCCTGGTCGGCGCGCAGGTCCCAGCACTTGATCTGGCCCCGCATGTTGGCCGTCGCCACGTTGGAGTGGCTGATGTGTTGCACGCGGTGCACGCTGCAGCTGTCGGCCTCCTCTGTCGGCGAGAGGGAGAGCAGGCTTCAGACGCGGCAGCGCCGGGCCTCCGGCAAGCTAGCACGCCGCTGAGGCACGCACAACATTCTTACAATGGAGATACAACGTTATTCTAGCATTGAAAAATCGGAGAAACCGCCAATGAGAAATATTCCAGCTAACAAAATGCAAAATTTTAGTGATATATAATCCAATGTCAATTTCACCAGCAAGATGTGAGTACTTCCCGTTCAAATTTCTGAGTAAAATCAGGCCCACATATTTTCATTTTCACGGGGAATTTAGAAGAATTGAGCATAACCTTCATGGCCAACGTCTAACGCAGAAAATAACTACCAAAGAATGCGGGCCAAGACAGTGTACTATTGAGACGAATCGAGTTATCGACTGCACTTTGTTAAACGTTTTCAGATGATACAATGTTAATATACCATATAACAATAGCATGGAACACACGCACTGCACTTTCAAGTGAGATACACGAGAAGTTTACAGTTTACACGCTTGAATCGGTTCAGAAACCAACGACCACGGCGCATGAGTTCGGAAGCTGGCCGCACCGTTCTCTTTTCGGCGCAGATGCTAAGACTGGGCTATAGTACAGATAGTTGTCGCTTCCTTCTGATCATAACTTCCATCTTTTAACAACGCCAATTCAGGTGTTCTGTCTCCGTGCCCTAAAACCTCACCGCTTGACGCACGCTTGCCTCCGCACTTCCCGACAAAACTGATCACAACGCCGCAGTAGCTGGCGTAAGCAGCATCAAAGATCACGTGATAACATATTCTGTCTGGTTAACACGGCAGCAGGGTCACATCTAATCGAGACGCACCAATCACAGCGAGGCCCTCGTAACTATGCAGACCGTCATGACACTCAAGTTAGGAGGAGAGTGGGGTATGTAAATTGGACATACGATTTGGCCTTCTGAACGATGCAAGTTGTGTTTAGAAGGGATCAGCAGCTATTCATCCTGCAGCCCACTGTAATTTTGCCGTTTGCCCCGAAAAAACTCCACCCTGGCACCGTCCCAACTCTGTGGGTGCCCTGGCCCTGCGTGGTTCCAGTACCAATTAATAGAGTGCAAACTGGACTACAGGCTCGATACGCAGCGCAAGAACATACCCAGCACGCGGATAGGCTGCTGCGAGGAGACGGTTAGCAGGTTGATGGTTCCGTCGTTGCCTACCGTCACCAGCTCCTCATCAAAAGCAGACACCCAGCAGCAGGGCAGTGCGCCGCACCTGGAGAAGACGCCAACGGGACGTCAGGAGCGGGGGCAGACGCCAGTGGGACGTCAGTAACTGGGGCAGACGCCAGCGGGACGTCAGTAACTGGGGCAGACGTCAGTGGGACGTCAGTAACTGGGGCAGACGCCAGCTGGACGTCAGGAGCTGGGGCAGACGCCAGCGGGACGTCAGTAACTGGGGCAGACGTCAGTGGGACGTCAGTAACTGGGGCAGACGCCAGCTGGACGTCAGGAGCTGGGGCAGACGCCAGCGGGACGTCAGTAACTGGGGCAGACGTCAGTGGGACGTCAGCAACTGGGGCAGACGCCAGCTGGACGTCAGGAGCGGGGGCAGACGCCAGTGGGACGTCAGTAACTGGGGCAGACGCCAGCGGGACGTCAGTAACTGGGGCAGACGTCAGTGGGACGTCTGTAACTGGGACATACGCCAGATGGACGTCAGGAGCTGGGGCAGACGCCAGCGGGACGTCAGTAACTGGGGCAGACGTCAGTGGGACGTCAGTAACTGGGGCAGACGCCAGCGGGACGTCAGGAGCTGGGGCAGACGCCAGCTGGACGTCAGGAGCTGGGGCAGACGCCAGTGGGACGTCAGTAACTGGGGCAGACGCCAGCGGGACGTCAGTAACTGGGGCAGACGCCAGCGGGACGTCAGTAACTGGGGCAGACGTCAGTGGGACGTCAGTAACTGGGGCAGACGCCAGCTGGACGTCAGGAGCTGGGGCAGACGCCAGTGGGACGTCAGTAACTGGGGCAGACGCCAGCTGGACGTCAGGAGCTGGGGCAGACGCCAGTGGGACGTCAGTAACTGGGGCAGACGCCAGCTGGACGTCATGAGCTGGGGCAGACGCCAGCGGGACGTCAGTAACTGGGACAGACGCCAGCGGGACGTCAGTAACTGGGACAGACGCCAATGGGACGTCAGTAACTGGGACAGACGTCAGTGGGACGTCAGTAACTGGGGCAGACGTCAGTGGGACGTCAGTAACTGGGACAGACGCCAGCGGGACGTCAGGAACTGGGGCAGACGCCAGCGGGACGTCAGTAACTGGGGCAGACGCCAGCTGGACGTCAGGAGCTGGGGCAGACGCCAGCGGGACGTCAGTAACTGGGGCAGACGTCAGTGGGACGTCTGTAACTGGGACATACGCCAGCGGGACGTCAGGAACTGGGACAGACGCCAGTGGCACGTCAGTAATTGAGGCAGACGTCAGTGGGACGTCAGTAACTGGGGCAGACGCCAGCTGGACGTCAGGAGCTGGGGCAGACGTCAGTGGGACGTCAGTAGCTGGGGCAGACGCCAGCTGGATGTCAGGAGCTGGGGCAGACGCCAGTGGGACGTCTGTAACTGGGACATACGCCAATGGGAATTCAGAAGCTGAGGCAGACGCCAGTGGGACGTCAGGAACTAGGGTAGACACCAGTGGGACGTCAGGAACTGGGGCAAACGTCAGCTAAGGCAGACGCCTTTGGCCCTTTAAAAAATAAAACTCTTTAGAAACCACGGACACATTGGCTTAGGAGCTTAGGAAATATTTATACTCAGGTTAATTGAGGTGAAGACGATACACTACCGGCATTATGGGGCGTTTACTTGATCTCGAATAACTTCCAAACAAGAAGAGACACACGTATTAATGCACTACTTGTCAACCTCTCGTCAGTGCAAATTGAATGCTATTTTAACATGCAAGGTCAAACTCTGAGGTTGACCTGACCTGTGATTAACGGATTGACATACAATGCTCATGGCGTATGCAAAGTGATCGGCAGTCGCAACCATAAAAATACAATTAAGACGAAACCAAAGTTAAATCTGCATGCCGTCGTCAGCCATTGGCTGAACAGTGTCCCAAAACCTGGGGTGCTGGGTGCAGAACGACACCCAGCCAAGCAGAATTTTCCACTCACTTCCAACAATACTTACTACTATTGAATTTTACTCAACAATACTTACTACAAGGGCCAGTTCCATTGCCTCCTCTACCATCATCCACTGGAAAAAGAGAGCAGCAGAATCGACTAGAAGATCGCCAAATTAACTCAGCTCTTATGGACTTCTTTTGCTTTTCTGAAAGAAAATCTGGCGATTTCTATTTTCTGGCCAATTATACCTGGCATCCTTATCTCCACCGATTTCAGTGGAACAACAGAATCGAAATTCTGGCGCGGGCAAGACGCTCAGTGCCCCCCTGCCCCACAGGAGAAAGTTCCAATGGGTGAACACCGCCACTAAATTCCACCACTCACAAAATTGGTGAGTGGAAAATTAGACACCCAAGCATTGTGTTGCCAAAAAATGAGCTGACTACTTTGAAAGATACATTTCTGGAAAGCAGTTTATCTGTGCACATGATTTCTAGGCTTACGTCCTTGAAAACTTATTTTTGTATTTCTGGTACCGAGAATAGTGAAAAACCATTTTTGGTCATTTTGTTGTTAAAAGCAATTATCTTAATTTTTATGCCAAGCAGCATATTTTTTGACACTGTATCGTAGAAAATTGACCATTTATTGCGAAGAAAATAATGTTATCCATATCAGCCCTTCATTGCTGCGTCCACGCCGTGTGACACCCAAATCCACTCATGACACCCTACGACACCCTAGGCATAAATACGCTGATATTTAAGCTGAACTGAAAGTGTCCGGTACTTGAATACATTGAAAATCTACATTTTCATTAAATGATTTTTTGGGCAACAATAATGCATCCAGTTACCCTTCAAACATCAGCACTTTGTTGTATGGCTGGTCTACGGCGTGGACTTACCAAAATGCCGTCTTTACATCTAGTAAATAAAAGCGGCATCTTTAGGCTTTATGAAAGGCAGGTTTCATACTCGTTATTGACAAAACATTGCTATTCTTCCTCTTTGTGTGCTTTTAGTTGTATAATTTTCTAGTCTATAAGGGTTTAGAAAATAAATTTAGAGCAATTTTTGAAATGCAAATTATGTAGCTTATGCGACCGGCAAGCGGCAAGCGATCAGAAATTTAAAGTAGTAGTCGCTCTGACGCTGTCGCAACCCGCCGCGCCTGGCTGATTGTAGACGAAAGGAAGAAACAACAGAAAGAAGGCTGTAGCTTCGATTAGATTGATGAAAACAGCATATTCATATGAAGGTGAGTATATATGTGAAGAGGAGCAGGGGAATTGACAGGTAAAGAAAAGAAACTTTTAGCAAGAGTCTGGAAGAGTTAATTCCCATGATAGAAAGTTTGTAGTTTCGTATGGGTTAGTTAAGTGTAAAACAAGGCTCTACTGGGCCCTAGCATAGGTGTATGCGAGGTGCAGTGATTGAGGTCAGGAGTGGCCTCCAAAATTTCGATAACTATAGGTATAGGTATAGGAGGGGCGTTGTCCCGGACAAAAAACTATACAGTGTATGCTTAGATAATTAATTTTGGCACTAGGTATTGCATGAAAAAATCCCTTTTCATGTTTCACCACCTGCCGGTCTCGGAGGTCCCCTCTGCAGAGTTGGTCTAATGGGGCCCCAGTATTTTGTCCTAGGGGCCCTTTAGAGCTGGTCGTGTGGGAGAGGAGAGGAGGGGCACGAGAGTTAGTCTAGGGAAGCCCCCCAAGAGTTGATCTTCATCCCACAAATAATAGTCTTGGTGGCTCCCAGAGTTCTTTCCCCCGAAGGTTGGTCTCAGAGGCCCCCAAAAAGTTTTTTATTTGTGGCAATTCACCAATTCCTTAAAAAATAATTGGAGACTGCATCAGGGGGTTTCAGTTGGTAAAGATTTATGACCATACATGTATTCAGAAGAAGCAAGCACAATTACACAGTGCAACAGCAGACATACACAGCTTGTTACTAAGTAAAACGCTTGATAATGGGTGCGCACCCTAAAATACCTATTGCCGGCCGGCTTGTTAATAATCGACATAAAAACAGTACACAATCAAAAATACCTGGGTCTCAGCACCACAGGAAATCCCGCATCAGTCCCGCCACCGAGCGCCCAACATACGCGGCGCCACCGCCCGACCGGCGCACATCGCAGCCGCGAGCAGCGGTCCGCAGCACCGACCCGTCCACAAACAGCTCGCACCACAGGACCTCGCCGCGAGCAGGCCGCCGAAGCCACCACTCGCCGCTGGGGCGGCTCAGCCCCCGGCGAGAGGCGCACCGATTTACCTGCTTAACCCAAATTTTTCACATGGTAATAGTCAAACAATGCTGCTTGGGGACGATTTAAAAATATTTACTTTCAGAAAATTAAAGGAAATATCCATCCTTCAGTTCAAACAAGGACTCTGAGAGTTTACCACCTGAGTACCGAAATTGGAAAATTTTTGCTCCGCCATACATTTTGAGGGGAATTTTCCACTCACTCGCCACACAGTCCGAGCTGAATTTTCCACTCGACACCCTAGCGCAAAACCAAATTTGGGTCACTGTGGCTGAAGCATCTAAAATCGTTTGCTTGAACTCAGATGACCTGTCAGAGGTGGCAGTTCAAAACTTAAACCTGAGGACTCAGCACCAACTCATGACATTGAAATTTCAATTTGAGCTGAAATATGTGCACTGAACATGTTTCCTTCAAAATTCCCTCCCAGGGCGTAGGTGAAGGATCTGAGCTGAACTAAGCTGAATAACGGCAAATGCCAAAGGACAGAATTGTAGCCCTAGGTATCCAAACAATGAGTTTCACATCAACCAGTTGGGATTTCTAGGCACAGTGCAAGCATAAACTTGTTTGGAGGCGATTCGAAGTCACGTGAACTTGACTGAAAATTTAGAAAAAAACATTGTAAAAAATCGAGTAGCAATATAAGACATAGAACAACGCTGCGCGCCGTTCTCGGCCACTAAAAAAACTGACGGAGTGAAAGATCCCCCACCCAGGAAAAAGAGTCGAACTTTATTGAATTCAACAAAGATAAAAGCATGTATGATGTCAGAAAAATAGCATTTGAAACAAGATATAAGCCTTGACTGCTATGCAACCCGCCTCCGCAGGGACGCTGTTTGCGAGACTGACCCCTGCTCACCTGTCCCTGTGCAGGGTTTGCCCGCACCTCGCTCACCTGTCCCTGTGCAGGGTTTGCCCGCGCCTCGCTCACCTGTCCCTGTGCAGGGTTTGCCAGCGCCTCGCTCACCTGTCCCTGTGCAGGGTTTGCCAGCACCTCGCTCACCTGTCCCTGTGCAGGGTTTGCCCGCGCCTCGCTCACCTGTCCCTGTGCAGGGTTTGCCCGCGCCTCGCTCACCTGTCCCTGTGCAGGGTTTGCCCGCGCCTCGCTCACCTGTCCCTGTGCAGGGTTTGCCAGCGCCTCGCTCACCTGTCCCTGTGCAGGGTTTGCCAGCACCTCGCTCACCTGTCCCTGTGCAGGGTTTGCCCGCGCCTCGCTCACCTGTCCCTGTGCAGGGTTTGCCCGCGCCTCGCTCACCTGTCCCTGTGCAGGGTTTGCCCGCGCCTCGCTCACCTGTCCCTGTGCAGGGTTTGCCCGCGCCTCGCTCACCTGTCCCTGTGCAGGGTTTGCCCGCGCCTCGCTCACCTGTCCCTGTGCAGGGTTTGCCAGCGCCTCGCTCACCTGTCCCTGTGCAGGGTTTGCCAGCGCCTCGCTCACCTGTCCCTGTGCAGGGTTTGCCCGCGCCTCGCTCACCTGTCCCTGTGCAGGGTTTGCCCGCGCCTCGCTCACCTGTCCCTGTGCAGGGTTTGCCCGCGCCTCGCTCACCTGTCCCTGTGCAGAGTTTGCCCGCGCCTCGCTCACCTGTCCCTGTGCAGGGTTTGCCCGCGCCTCGCTCACCTGTCCCTGTGCAGGGTTTGCCCGCGCCTCGCTCACCTGTCCCTGTGCAGGGTTTGCCCGCGCCTCGCTCACCTGTCCCTGTGCAGGGTTTGCCAGCGCCTCACTCACCTGTCCCTGTGCAGGGTTTGCCAGCGCCTCGCTCACCTGTCCCTGTGCAGGGTTTGCCAGCGCCTCGCTCACCTGTCCCTGTGCAGGGTTTGCCCGCGCCTCGCTCACCTGTCCCTGTGCAGGGTTTGCCCGCGCCTCGCTCACCTGTCCCTGTGCAGGGTTTGCCCGCGCCTCGCTCACCTGTCCCTGTGCAGGGTTTGCCCGCGCCTCGCTCACCTGTCCCTGTGCAGGGTTTGCCAGCGCCTCACTCACCTGTCCCTGTGCAGGGTTTGCCCGCGCCTCGCTCACCTGTCCCTGTGCAGGGTTTGCCCGCGCCTCGCTCACCTGTCCCTGTGCAGGGTTTGCCAGCGCCTCACTCACCTGTCCCTGTGCAGGGTTTGCCCGCGCCTCGCTCACCTGTCCCTGTGCAGGGTTTGCCCGCGCCTCGCTCACCTGTCCCTGTGCAGGGTTTGCCCGCGCCTCGCTCACCTGTCCCTGTGCAGGGTTTGCCAGCACCTCGCTCACCTGTCCCTGTGCAGGGTTTGCCCGCGCCTCGCTCACCTGTCCCTGTGCAGGGTTTGCCCGCGCCTCGCTCACCTGTCCCTGTGCAGGGTTTGCCCGCGCCTCGCTCACCTGTCCCTGTGCAGGGTTTGCCAGCGCCTCGCTCACCTGTCCCTGTGCAGGGTTTGCCAGCGCCTCGCTCACCTGTCCCTGTGCAGGGTTTGCCAGCGCCTCGCTCACCTGTCCCTGTGCAGGGTTTGCCAGCGCCTCGCTCACCTGTCCCTGTGCAGGGTTTGCCAGCGCCTCGCTCACCTGTCCCTGTGCAGGGTTTGCCAGCGCCTCGCTCACCTGTCCCTGTGCAGGGTTTGCCCGCGCCTCGCTCACCTGTCCCTGTGCAGGGTTTGCCAGCGCCTCGCTCACCTGTCCCTGTGCAGGGTTTGCCCGCGCCTCGCTCACCTGTCCCTGTGCAGGGTTTGCCCGCGCCTCGCTCACCTGTCCCTGTGCAGGGTTTGCCCGCGCCTCGCTCACCTGTCCCTGTGCAGGGTTTGCCCGCGCCTCGCTCACCTGTCCCTGTGCAGGGTTTGCCCGCGCCTCGCTCACCTGTCCCTGTGCAGGGTTTGCCCGCGCCTCGCTCACCTGTCCCTGTGCAGGGTTTGCCCGCGCCTCGCTCACCTGTCCCTGTGCAGGGTTTGCCCGCGCCTCGCTCACCTGTCCCTGTGCAGGGTTTGCCCGCGCCTCGCTCACCTGTCCCTGTGCAGGGTTTGCCCGCGCCTCGCTCACCTGTCCCTGTGCAGGGTTTGCCAGCGCCTCGCTCACCTGTCCCTGTGCAGGGTTTGCCAGCGCCTCGCTCACCTGTCCCTGTGCAGGGTTTGCCAGCGCCTGCCTGGCTGCAGCCGTCCGCCGGCGTGGCGGTACAGCAGGAGGTCGCCGGCAGCGGTGGCCACCGCCAGCAGCTCCGTCGACACGTACTGACGGCACCGAAACAACCGCGACACTCACACGCCCGGACAAGCCGGCAGAATCGACCAGACGGTACCAACAACAATACTCATGAGCATAACCAGACCAAATGAACTTAACACAATTTTTGGGCACGTTCTAAGGCTCTGTGACTAGTTTCGTCTTCTGGGCCTACCTGCATCATCTTGGGAGAAAAACACGAAGGGAATAAAAGTGGCAATCGACAAAAGACCCGATCGCTTACCAAAAAGCTACAGATCTGCAGGTGTGAATGCATAAATATTCATTATGTACCGCACTTTCAGAAAAGTTTGGAAGGAAAGAGGTATAAAAGCCCATGATGGTTTAACTCTTGGAGCCCCACTCCAAACAAAGCTATCACAATCATACAATATCAAGCACACAGATTTCAACGGTCGTAGTACCATCTATTGACATGTTTATTAGTCCTAGAGGTGACAACAATTTCACCGTTGCCCGCCGACTGAGTGCCTGCCTACCGCCGGGGATGGTCGCCCTCGGCCGGTCTAGGCCGATTCGGTAGAACCAATGGTGATTTTTTACACACATTCCCATTTGATACTGAACCAAGCTGGGTTTTGTTTCCATGCCCAAGACTCAAATAATTTCATATGTAGGTGACACTTGTGATTATGTGATTTGTAGTGCTTTTTATACCTAATCCATTATTTTTGCACCCAATAAATAATGGAACATTTTCTGTTCAACCAGGCTGTACGCAACTCGGTACCGATTCAGTGATGGGTCCAGAAATAGATACCTAGCGTCACTAACAGGAGCGAGTGCGGCAAGACAGCCTCATGAAAAAATTGCACACCAGGTTGTCCGACCATAATACTCGATAGTAATCAAATCCTAGAGATGCATTGACTGAACGTCAAGTTATATTCTAAGCTGTTTTTCAGAAATAGATACAAACTGCAATATTGAAATGAAATTCATACAACTTTAACCTACTACAGGCATTACCATCTATGAAATAGTTAGCTTATGCCCAACGCTGGAAGTTCCCTGCCGTGCCCTGTTCCACCCAAACCTTTACAGCTGAGACACTACCAAAAGAGATGCATTGACTGAACGTCAAGTTATATTCTAAGCTGTTTTTTTCAGAAATAGATACAAACTGCAATATTGAAAAGAAATTCATACAACTTTAACCTACTACAGACATTACCATCTATGAAATAGTTAGCTTATGCCCAACGCTGGAAGTTCCCAGCCGTGCCCTGTTCCACCCAAACCTTTACGGCTGAGACACAGAAACAGAGCAGGAACATCGGCAGACGACAAGCATCGTAGACTGGACACCCACCGTGATGCAGGTGACATCACGATCGACCGAGATCTCGTGCAGACACTGCGGGTCCTCAGTCACGTCCTCCCACTGCCAGAGCTGGAGGCTATTCTCCTGTGAATGAACGATAAAGAGAGAATCAGGATCGGCGGCCAATACAGCAACGCTGGTCAACACAACATGCTTTAGGACTGCATGGCTCATTCCAGCTTATAGCAGGACATACATGAGAGGGGAATATCATAGGAGTTAAAAATTATGTATAACATTCACTTTTAGCGCATAAGTAAAGGGGCACTTCTCTTCCTTCATGCCTTTCCTGTCCTAACAATAATCCACAGTGTTATCAACAGATGTATGGGGCACAAAATCAAATACAGCTGAACACTGTCAACAGATCGATACAAGCTTTCCCATATGCTATCTCAGCTAAAAAAAGACACAAGAAAGCCAGCAAACTCAGACCAACACAATTAAACTGGGCTTATATCTGAGATAAGGAACAGTGGCAGCCAGAGGCACTGAACAAAAGGATGTAACAGTTTATATGTGTTGCTTTTCTGACAATTCTTCTGGTTTCATTGCGGTCATCACAATTTGTTGTGGTTTGAAGTTCCGGGGACCAGTGACATACTCCTTTTCGGGGATTGTGGATATTTCGGCACAAGCAACGATATTGCATGCAAGAAGTCTGACCTCAAAATTGTATGATTGCCTGAAAGTGATTAAAAATGTGATCAGTTTACAGTATTTGAAGATAAAACTCTGGTGTATGACACCGGGTTCGCACACCAGCCCTTGCATGCGCTATATAGCACAGAGGCAAGAGCAAGGTTATGTGCAGTGCTTATGGTACCTATACACTCATCAGCATCAAATGCAATATAAAAATAAAAAAACTCATTATCAGCCTGTCTCTGACGCAAACATTCACAAAAATTCTTTTTTGTCCTTACATCCAAAAAGCATGTGACAACAAACACGCTGAGATACACATACCTCATCGTCCCAACTTCCGGATATGAACTGTGTAGCTTGTGTGAGAACATGCTGAGGCACTGGACGCCATCGCACGCAGCTTATCTTCTTAGAAACAAAGGTGTTGATTCTGCTCACTCCCTTGGACATTTTATAACCTGCAAACATAGACATTGTGTGAATATTTATATCATGTTTTAGCCTCTACTTTGTTCGAACAATTAGTAACAATGACTAGGAATTCCAAAAGAAATGAAAACAAGCGTAGCCAAATTTACACTGCCACCACCAGGATTTTCAAGAAACAGCATCTTTGAGGTGATCGGCACTGCTGAAGTCGCCTGTGAGAATTTCTGTCCACTCTGATCAGCGGCTTCGAAATTAGAAATTGAAGTTGAAGCATACGGACGTGTGGAGGCTCTAGGCCTGTAAGGGTCCAGTCTCAACGCGCTCGTGTACAAGTGGTGTCGCAACCTAGTCGGTGTCTGGCACTAAGTACATGATATCCTTCCAATGGTTGTCGAGTCTGGTCTTGAAGGAGTTGACACTTGGTGCAGAGACTACTTGCGTGGGGAGAGCGTTCCAGTCATTGACAACACGGATGCCAAATGCATTTCGACGGATTCTAGACTCAGCGCGCGGTTTGATTAGCTTGTAGTCGTGTCCTCTCGTCCGCGAGTTCTCGTCGCGCTGGAAGAAGTATGTTGGATCAAGATCAATGGCACCGTGGAATATCTGAAAGACTCGGATCATGTCACCCCTGCGCCGTCTGTAGTACAGAGAGGGAAGATGCAGGTCCTGCAGCCTCTCGCTGTATGATTTGTGCCGTATCTCGGGGATCAGCCTGGTAGCGCGCCTTTGGACTCTTTCAACCCTCCTCTGGTCCGCCCTGCTGAAGGGTCCCCAGACTAAGTTACCGTACTCTAGGTGAGGTCTGACGAGGGCCTTGAACAGTATTGGAAGCGACACTCGGTTTATGACACTAAATGATCGCCGAATCAGTGCCAGAATTTGCGACCCCTTTGCCACCGCAGAAGCAGCCTGAGCACGAAATTTGAGGTCTGCATCTACAAGGACTCCAAGGTCTCTTTCCTGGACGGAATGGGCAAGCATGGTATCCCCCATAACATATGTGTGTTGCTCGTTGTTGGTTCCAACATGAAGAACAGTGCATTTACTCCTGTTGAATGACAACTGCCAGATTTCAGCCCACTTGCTTGCACGTTCTAAATCGGCCTGAAGTATATGTGAAGAGGTTGTCGAGCTAAGTGGGGCGTACAACTTAGTATCATCTGCAAACACTTTGGGAGCAGAGAGGAAGACATCAGGCAGATCATTAACATACACTACAAACAGCAAAGGGCCAAGCACGGAGCCCTGTGGCACCCCACTCACCACAGGCACCCAGTCGGACTCACAACCATCCACTACAACTCGCTGCTCTCTACCTCGCAAGAAGCTCCCTATCCAAGCCAGCAACTTACCACCAATACCATACCCTTGGAGTTTACAGAGGAGTCTTTCATGTGGCACAGAATCAAAAGCCTTCTGAAAATCCAGGTAGACTGCATCTACTGGCTGCCCCGCCTCGATACCCCTACTCCAATCATCAATAACTTCCAAAAGCTGTGAGTCGCATGAGCGGCGAGGGCGAAAGCCGTGCTGAGCGGCGGAGAGAAGATCATTCTGCAATAGATGCTGCATCAACTGGTCCCGGATTAGCGCCTCTAGCACTCTACAAGGTATGCACGTGATACTAATAGGCCGGTAGTTGCCTGCGTTCTGGCGATCACCCTTCTTAAAAATGGGCACCACCGACCCTCTCTTCCAAGATTTCGGAAGCACTCCCTCATCAAGAGTTTTTTGAAAGAGTGTTGACAGTGGAGCTGCCAGCACATCAGCTGCCTCATACAAAACTCGGGGATGTAGGCCGTCGGGGCCCGAAGAGCTGCTTGATTTGAGCCTACAGAGCTTTTGGTGGACTCCTTCGGTTGTGATGGTAATGTCTACAATACATTCACCAGCATAACGGTTTGTGAAGGTAGGAACAGTGGCAGTGTCCTCATTAGTGAAAACAGAAGAAAAGAAACTGTTAAGCAAGGTCGCTTTTGTATGAGCACTGCACTGAAGGACCCCTTTCTCATCTTTTAAGTCAGCGACACGAGATCTAGCTTTAAGTCTGGAGTTAACATGTCGCCAGAATGGTTTGACTGACTGCTTGATGCTGCTTATTATCTTGTGTTCATGCTCCACAAGTAATCTCCAGGTTAGAGCACGAAGCTGATTTCTGAGCATGGCATATCGGGCATGGTCAAGCATGGCTGTGTCTCATGTCAGTAGATATTCCAGGCATCTCGTTTCTTTTTCCTTAACCTGATGACCTCGCATGTGGTATACACACTTTTCTGTTGCTTACCAGGACTACTGGTGGGGATGCATGCAGAGACTGCTCTCTCCAGAACATTCACAAAGAAGGAGTATGCTTCGCCCACATGCAGAGTCTGCAGTCTAACCCAATCAGTTGATGATAGCATGAGCTTGAGGCTCTCAAAATCAGCCCAATGGAAGTTAAGTTTATTCGGTTTGATCACTGGTGCTGGAGTGTAGCACATGAAAGTGAAGCCCAACACTAAGTGGTCGCTGTTTCCAAGGCCTGGCAAGTACTCCATATTACGTCCATACACATGTATTTGCTGAATAAAAACACAATCAAATAAAATCAGATAAAACAGTACATAAGAAGTATAGGAAAGATCCCGCGGGAGGAAGAGAGAGGAAGAAAACATACTCAACAAATCGGTGAATCACACTTGCACACGGTAAAAAGCAGTTCAACTTACTTACTTACTTATGGCTTTTTATAAGGCGTTCTGTGCATAGCACCTTTGCCCGCCTCTAAAGGAGTGTGTGGGAGAATTTTAGAATTTAGTGTGAGGGCAAGCTACGTTAGTCTGTTAAAGCAATGGGAGTTATTTCAAGTAATGGGTTGCAAGATGTTTTAGCTTGCAAGTGGACGGTCGTGGCAATGGCATAGCCATGCCAAGGAGGTCTTTTAATAAGTTTAGACCCGCAGAGTGCGAAGGTTATTTCTGTG
The DNA here is from genome assembly GCA_034440635.1 of Lepas anatifera. Classification (NCBI taxonomy): domain Eukaryota; kingdom Metazoa; phylum Arthropoda; class Thecostraca; family Lepadidae; genus Lepas; species Lepas anatifera. Next base: position 96,131 of record JAOTON010002108.1, on the reverse strand, counting down.
GTTGAAGACCTTATAAATTTAGAGTTTGAAATTTAGAATTTGGAATTTGGAATTTAGAATTTAGAATTTTGTGTGTCAGCTATTGATGTCCGCTTGTATACGTTACTCGAAAGCCTCCGTTAACTCAATAATTTCGTATTTTAGAAAGTGCGCTAAACACCTGGCCAGGGTGCCGCGATTTACCCTGCAACCCGGAGGTGAAGTTGCAGCTCCCCTCTTCGGCTGGGCAGCCGCCAAGAGAAAGAAGTGTGAGAGGATAGTTAGATTGTTAGTAAGAGTATAGGTGTGGTTAGTATAGACCCGCAGTGAAAGGTATCACTGCGGTGAAGAAATCTAGCCTATCTAACCTAACCTGATTTCAAATTTAGCCTAACATAACCTATCCTTAGCCTACAATGAACCATTTAAAGGTTACAAAACTATTGCTTAAATTTCGCAGTGGATCATCTATGATTAGAAAATAGGCAAGTCCTACTTTGGGGGTGCACCATGCACCCTCCATCATATATACTGGGAGGGGTGATTTATAGAAACTTCTCTAGCCCAGAGTCCTTTAGGAATGTAAAGACTTTTTCGAGTAGCTCAGGATGGTCGTTCCCGAGCAGAGTTTTTAGGTCTACAGGGATGTTTTGGATTCGGCAGTAATCTAGCATGGGTTGCCGATGGGTATTGTGCTGGGGACAATCGATGAGAATGTGATAGGGATTCTCCATTGCGTCGCAGGTACCACAGGTACCCGCGTTCCAATAGGCATTTAATTTTGTGTGTCCATTTCTGAGTCTGGTTAGAATAACCTCGCGCCGGCGACTCTTTTGGTTTGAACTGGGCCAGTAGCCGATGTTAGGCTTGATATAGAATAGGTGGGCGCTGTGGTTTGTAGTCCAGTCATTTTGAATTTGCTTCCGGATGGTGTCCTGGAGGAGAGCTTTGCTATCGTCTCCAGACCACGTTAGGGGTGCGATCTCTCTAAGTTCTAGGGACTTTTTTGCCTGCTCATCGGCCTTTTCATTTCCTTGAATTTTGCAGTGGCCCGGGATCCAAAGAAAAGAGACATCAGGGGTATCATCGATACCTTTCTGAATATCTGCTATAACGTGGTGGCTGGGGTTGACTACGTTACTGATGGCCTGCAGGACAGATTTAGAGTCTGAACAGATGACGGCTGAGTTGATATTTTGGGTTCTGATTATGGCTAATGCATTTAGGATGGCAACAGCCTCGGCTGTGAAGATGGAGCAGTTGTCCGGAAGTCTTTTCTGAAGGCAAATATTTTGTCCAAGCAGTTCAAGACAAAGCATATATATATATAAACACACGACCGTCGTCCTCATCCCCGCCCCGTACAGAGGGCGCAACTCGCAGGTGGCGCCATCATCGGAATAACCGGGAATGCATGATGAGCCGCAGTTCGCGCGCGTGCGCGCCGGCGGAGCGCGAGCGTAGGGGCGGGGAGGGCCGTCGCGCAGTCGGTCGGGCCGGACCGCGCGGTCACCGGCTGCCCGCCGCAGGTGTGCAGTCGGTCGGGCCGGACCGCGCGGTCTCCGGCCGCACGCCGCAAGTGAGCAGCCGGGCAGGATCCCGGCACAGCTACTCTCCAGAGCCCTGAGGACAGCGTTATGTTATTGTGACAGGGCGGAAAGAGGAGAATGAAAGTGCGCCTGAGTTTAGTAAGTGAAAATGAAGTGATTGGGAGCGCGCAAAACAGAGCAGGGATTTAATGGAACGGCAGGGAGGTGCCTGAGGCCTGCCTGTGAGAGCGCCAACAGCTGCACTATTCAAAAATTTCTTTGCGGCGAGGTTTACTTTATGTTAATTATACTGGTTACACTTGTTATGTTGAGGCAAGCTTTGCGTTACATTGTTACAAAAATCAAGAGAGCGAACGCAAGCAAGTGAATGGTAAACAGTGCGTATCGGCATATACAAACATAAAGATTAGTAATCGTCCAGGTACAGTTTTGTTACAACCTTGCGGAAAAAGCTTTTACTCAGGGGTACGTCTTCCAAACATCTTATTTTTGAGGCGATGATTTTGTTCCAGTTCCGGGGGCAGCAATGAAAAATGAAAATTTGCGGTATAAGGTTGGAGCGAATTGCACAGCAAAATGCTGAGCTTGCCTGAAGTTTCTCCCCGTTTGGTTCGGATCCACTAGCTGTAATTTGTTTGCAATAACACATGGTACCGTGCGTCGTAGGTAGTTGTGCAAGATATTGATTTGGCTGAATTCAATAAGGTCTGTTAATTTCAGAATTTTGTACTTTTTGAACAAGGGGCTGGTATGGGCCAAACGGTCAGTTTTGTCGATTACACGGAGAATCCTCTTTTGTAAAGTGGTTAATTTATTAAAGCGATAGGGAAATGCGTTCCCCCAAACAGGTAAACCATAATTTAGGTACGGGAGCACGAAAGAATTGTACAGCAGGAGGAGGTGACTGGAGTCAAATATGTGTTTAGATCTTGTGATAATTCCGATGTTGCGGGAAATCGCGTTCTCAACGTTTTTGATGTGACTTGACCACTTCAGATCCTCATCGAGAGTAATGCCTAGATACTTAAATGAAAATTTACGTTGAATAGGGGTGTTATTGATAGCGATATTCAAGTCATTTTTGGATGAGGTCGAGAAGAGTTGATAAGATGATTTTTTCGCATTGATTGTGAGTCTGTTGCACAGCAGCCAGGACGTGATATCTGGCAGCGAGTCGTTAATTTTGTTTTGTAGTTGAGGTAAGTTATCAGCAGAGTATAGGAGGGCCGTGTCATCGGCAAACAGATAGAAATTTGGAATTTTGGAGCTTTTGGATATATCATTTACGTACAGCAGGAAGAGAAGGGGGCCCAGTACACTTCCCTGCGGGACGCCCCTGGGCATTGCCCTGGGCATATTAGAGGAAATTCCGTTATACTTCACAATTTGAGTGCGATTTAAGAGGTAGGTACGAAAGAAATTTAGTGAACTACCCCGAATTCCGTAGTGATGGAGTTTAGAAAGAAGAATTTCGTGGTTTACGGTGTCGAACGCTTTGCTGAAATCCAAATACAATGAGGCCGAAACCTTTTTAGAGATGAGAGTAGATGTAATTTCGTCATGCAAAAGAGCAATCGGCATTAAAGTACTGTGATTTCTTCGGAATCCAAACTGGTTTTCAAAGAGAATGCGTTCATCATCCAAGAAACTAGAGATTTGGGCGTGAACAATTTTTTCAAGCACTTTTGAGAGAATGGGGAGAAGAGATATGGGCCGATAATTAGTAAATAATGAGGGGTCTCCTGCTTTGAAAATAGGTACGACCGTTGCCATTTTGAATTTGTCAGGAAATATACCTCGGGAGAGGCAGAGATTGAATAAATGAACCAGATGAGGTGTAATGGTAGAGCAGAGCAACTTAAGAATTTTCGAACTAATGCCATCATACGCTGCGCCTGTGCTTCCGAGGGATGAGATAGTATTAGTAACAATTTGGGCATCTACTGGAAGAAAATTGAACAAGCGTTCAGGGGCTCCATCTAAAAATTCTAGTGGATCTGAAGTGGACAAGGGCAAAGAGTCGTCTAGTGATGTTGCTATGGTGGAAAAGAATTTGTTAAATTCGTCAGAAATCTTCAAAGGATTATCAATGTAGTCTTCGCCAATCAAAAATTTGTCTGGAAGGTCTTTTCTGCATTTATTTTTGCGAATGATGGTTAGCATAGTATCCCATAACTTCCTAGGATTGTCCTTATTCTCTTCTAGACGCCGTTGAAAATATAATTTACGGGCAGTTCGTATCACTCCAGTCAAGGCATTGTTATAGGATTTGTAGATAGATTCGGCTGATTTAGATTTGGAGTGTATGAATTTTTTGTACAACTCTGATTTTTTGTTTATACATTTTAAGAGTCCGAAAGAGATCCAAGGGCGGATGGGTACATGCCTCCGGTCAGATTTATTGATGGAGAACCTGGAAATTTCAGTAGTGATGGTAGTCTGGAGGGCGTCTGCAGCAGTGGTTGGGTCTGTAATAGAGAAAAAATTGGTGAGTTTGGATCTTAAACTAGTTTTTAACAGATCAACCTTCCTGAAATCGAATGCACGGGATTTGTTTTTGGTATTCATGATCATATTAATTTGTGTTGCTAAATTGACGGCTAACGGTAGGTGATCGCTAATATCTGAGACGAGAACATGTGTGGATTTCAAAACAGACATATCGTTACAAAAATAATTATCAATGAGAGTTTGTGAATCACTTGTAATTCTAGTAGGAAGAGAAACACATGGTTGGAATCCTATTTATGACCATGTGGGGTTCATTGCTGATCACCAGATCGAGGATGTTGGAAGACTCTCCAACCCTGTACCTGGTTGGGTGCCGGACATGCTGGAACAAAAAGTTTTCCTGCAAAAGTTCAATGAAGCCGTGTGAGATGTGAGAAGGTGAGGCTGTGGACAAGCAAGAGTTCCAGTCTATTTGGGGTAGATTGAAATCACCAGTGATCAAGATGTGGGTATGATTTCGTGAGCATATATATCTGAACAGGCCACAGAGACTTAGAGCCATCAAGAAATTCTGCACTCCTCCCACAAGTCATATCTTGGATAGCGTTTTTCTTCTTTCAAGCTCGTGGAAGTGTGTGTTAGACTTTGATTTCTGTCTTATTTCTTAGCGAAAATATGAAGGAACACTCCACAGTTAAGCATGGACCACCTTATTTGAGTTTATGCATTTTTTGCAGTTGGACGGGTAGATGTAGGTGCGCCAATAGGGCAAACCCTGACTACCAACCTTCACCTCACCTCGAACTTTGCTATCAGCAACTTGAACTTCAACTTTGCAGGAAAGCCATATAATACACCTCACATATTTGGATTCGCCTCCCGCGGAAATCGGAAATTGAATGAATAAGGTGGGCGCGTTGCGGAGAGTCTGCTGTGCATTTTTGAACGTAGGAACGGCGCTGCGTCTGCCTCATAAAAAGAGCTGAAAAATTACAAGCTTAAAGCTTTGATTTTGAAAATTTTGTGGAACAAAACAAATTTTATTCGTAAAGAATGACTAGGTATCTTACTTACAAAAGCGAGAAATAATCCAATCCATGAAGTCTAATGTAATTTTCTGCACTATGCCTCTGCCTTTCCGGCCGTGAGCCCCCAGCCGATGCTACTTTATTCCTCGACATCGTGAATCGCAATGGTATGTTATTTCACGAAGTGCTTGTTAACGTGATATTGTGTGAATTATATCTATGTTTTACAATTCATTGTTTCGTAATGATGGCGGAAAATTCTCGGGGCAGCCATGGAATAAATGCGAATGCTGTAGGTATGCCATTTAAATTTGTAAGTAGTTCCTAGGTACCTACCTACCTGATTATTTATAGCAGGCAATAGTTGTCTGTCTATAGCATTCCATCCAAAGTTCTACAAACACTCATTCTTCCTTGTACAATAGATGCGCTCATCCACATCATTTATACACTAAAACTATCCTGCAGCTTGGTACCTATACATCATTTATTTATTGTCACATGCAAGTGATAGTGTCATATCAGTCAGGGAAACTATGGTCAAGCGTACCAAAAATTAGAAGCTTTCAAAATTGGAGTACGCGTCTTCTATTTTATGGCACGCTGTTTCTAAAATTTGGTACGCATCTTCTATTTTTGGGTACGGAAAACACCATCGGCTTGACAAAATCATTCGGCGCATTTTTGTAACAATTGGCGCATGTTCTGCCTGGCACAGTTCGATTTCTGATAAAATTTTAGGGGGGGTTTACAGTCTTGTGAAGAAAACTAAAGTCCGGTGTAATTTTTGCTAATTTTTGAAAGCCAAAAATGTCTTAAGACGGGGAAGCACTCACAAATTTTGTCAGAATTCTCTTTTCCTCGAAGAGAAAATTCTGAACCTCGAAACAGAGGTAGTCAAGCAGATGAGTGCACAAAAGGAGGCACTTATCAGCACGTCTCAGAGCTTGAAAAAAGTCGTACAAAGCCAGGGTAGTATGAACCGTGAGATGAACATCATCTTTCACAACATTCCCGAAAGTGACTCACTTGACTCAGAGAGTAGGAAGACTTATGATATCACCAAATTTGATGAAGTGTCAAAGGGTCTTTGCGGAAGCAATACTGAAATAAAGACTGATAAAATTATCAGGCTGGGGAAGAAAAGGGAGGAGGAGGGGGCAAAGCCTAGACCGATGCTGGTAAAGTTGAAAGACGAAGATATAGAGAAATTGTTTGGTGAAAGGTTCAAGCTGAAAGACGCAGGGTTCCAGAACATCTACATTACAAAGGACCTTGAGCCCGAAGAAAGGGAAAGACAGAAAAAGCTAAGAGAAGAGTGGATAGCCAAGGGTAAGGATAGCCACAGGATCTTTCGGGGAAAAGTTGTCCCAAGAGTCTAGTAAATGTCAGTATAATGGGAAATTGATATGCATGTACACCAATGCATGCAGCATATCAAATAAGAAGCATGAGTTTCATCAGTATGTAGATAAGTTCAAGCCACACATTATAGGAATCACGGAAGTATGGGACAAAAACGATTTCGGCGTAGATGGCTACCACCCTCCAATCAGGAAGGATCGGCCAGCAGATACAAAGGGAGGAGTGGTCATGATCCTACTACAAGATAATCTCAAGCTTGTAGAATGTGAAGAGTTAAACGACTCCAACTTTGAAGAATCAGTATGGTGCTCAGTCCAAACAAGTTCTAAAAAAGAAATTGTTGATAGGTAATTGTTATAGGTACCCACAAAGCAACCATAACAATAATGCTAACCTCAACACTCTCTTGGAAACAGCAAAGGGCATGAACATCTCACACACATTAATAATGGGAGACTTTAACTTTAAGGAAATAGACTGGAAGAAGGGCACAGTACAAGGCCCTGAAAACTCAGATGCAAGGTTGTTCTACGACTCAGTCCAAGAAAGCCTCCTGTGCCAACATGTTGACTTCCCAACCCGATACAGGGTAGGAAATACCCCCTCAGTGCTGGACCTAGTCTTCACTAAAGAAGAAAATGACATTCAGGAATTAACATGTCAACCACCCTTAGGAAAAAGTGACCATTGTGTCCTCACATGGGAGATGTACCTACAGGATGGACTGCAAACAGTAAATGCTGGGAAGCCAACTCTGAATTATAAGGCAGGAAATTACCGAGGAATAACTGAAGCTTTGCTACAAGTAAATTGGGACGAAATGGATGATCTAGATGTAGAAAAAAGCTGGTGCTGGTTCAAGTCCAAAATTAAGGAAGCCATAGAGTTGTTTATTCCAAGGTTCAAAACAACCAGAAAGGTGAAGAACGCTCCACCATGGTGGAACAGGACTCTGGAGAAACAAGTTAAAGCAAAATATAGGGCATGGAGAACCTACAAAGCAACAGGTCAGGGTCTCCAGAACTACAAGCGAGTCAGAAATGAAACTGTTAATCTGATCAGAAACACAAGACGTCAATTTGAGACCAAACTGGCAAAGACAGCAAAGAAGAATCCAAAAGCCATAGCCAAATACATAAGATCGCAATCAAAAATCAAGGACAGGGTTACCAACCTACTAAAAGATGATGGTAGTACTACCAACAGCGACAGAGAGGTAGCTGAGACGCTCCAAGAGTTCTTTTGCTCTGTTTTTGTACGAGAGGTACCTGGCTCACTTCCTCCTTTTCAGGACCAACTCCAACCTGACCAGGAACTCTGCAACATTACAGTCACAACTGAAGAAATAAAACATGAACTTGACAAACTTGACAGGGAGAAGGCATCTAGTCCAGATGGGATTCCTTCACTGGTACTAAAGTCCTGTTCGGAGGCTTTGACCTTCCCACTCTCCAAGATCTTTGCCCAGTCTCTTGATGAAGGTAAACTACCATCAGACTGGAAGAAAGCCACAGTCACCCCAATCTTTAAGAAAGGATCCAGGAAAAAAGCAGAAAATTACAGGCCAATAAGCTTGACTAGCCAGTGTTGTAAAGTTTTTGAACGTATAGTAAAGAAACGACTAGAAGAGCACCTCACATCACACAATCTCCTCACAGATCACCAACATGGGTTTATGCGGAAGAGGTCCTGCCTAACCAATCTTTTTGAAACTCTTGAGAACTGGACTGAGGTGCTTGACAAAAACAGCTGCTTGGATGTAATTTTCTTAGATTACCAAAAGGCGTTCGACTCCGTTCCACATCTCAGACTGGTCAAGAAATTGAGTGGGTATGGAATCAAAGGCAAGGTCCTCAGCTGGATTAGAGACTTTCTTGTGGGAAGGCAACAACAGGTATCAGTGAGATCTGCATCATTTAAGTGGCAAGAGGTACGAAGTGGAGTTCCCCAGGGCTCAGTCCTGGGCCCAATTCTGTTCAACTTATATGTAAATGAACTACCAAGCCTTGTAACTAGCAAAATCAAGCTCTTTGCAGATGACTCGAAACTGTACCAATCCATCAACAACCCAGGAGACAGCTTAACACTACAGTCAGACCTCAATACTCTGAGCCAATGGTCTGTCGACTGGCTGTTGAGATTCAACCCCAACGAGTGCAAAACAATGCATTTGGGCCAACACAACCCCGAGAACACATACTACATGCAAGGGGTGGCTCTAAACAAGACATTCTCAGAAAGAGACCTTGGGATCATAGTAACAAATACCTTGAAATCTACAGAACACTGTCAAAAGGCTGCAAAGAAGGGAATGGCAGCCCTGAGAACTTTGAAATCTGCATTAGATGGATTCACTGTAGACAACTTCACTGGAATTTTCAACACATACGTTCGACCTCACCTGGACTATTGCATCCAGGCAGTTGGCCCACTGCTGGCCCAGGACCTGAATGCTCTAGAGCGAATTCAAAGACGGGGAACAAAAATGGTCTCAGGACTCAAACAAATGTCATACGATGAACGACTAAAAGTGCTCAAAACCATGTCCATAAAAGACAGGATTGAAAGAGGTGATCTAATCGAAGCCTACAAAATCATGACAGGTAAAGTTAACCTCAGGAAGGAACAATTCTTTGAAGTCAAAACCACTCGGACTCGTGGTCACCACCTGAAACTGGTCAAGAAAAGAGCAATACACCAATCAAGACTAGGATTTTTCTCCAATAGAGTGGTGAACAAGTGGAACCTACTTCCATCACATGTCATCTCCGCAAATACCACAAACACATTCAAAACGAGGCTAGACAAACACCTCAAGTCCCTGTCCTGATGCTTCCAAAACAAGATGTGGACACCAAATAGCCTTTGCTAACCCCAGTCCACAACCACATACCTATACCCATACCTATTTCACACCTAGTGAACGCATGTTTCCATAGCGTCATCAGATTCTACGTCATCAAATACCCCTCTGGAACGCAAAGCTCAATTCAAATCCCACATCCTTGAACACGTCTCGGCGTCAAATGCGAGAGTGAAGGTGACGCGTGCGGTGCGAAGTGCGTGGAAATACTGAAAAATTATGGATTTTTTCATCTTATGGTTGATGTGACTATGAGATATTGAAAATTGGCACATTTGCGAAGTTTTGTGGTAAGACTGTGGCTAATCATAAGAGTTGAGGGTCATTTTTTCGTCAATGTCGTCCGCCGCTTTGCCGCCATTTTCGTTTTTTTGTTTATTGCGATATATTTTTTGTTTATTTAATTCATGTAGGCCTTAAAGGAGGCCATTTCTGAAATCTACAGAGCTTGTTTAATATAAATCGACCAGGCATGTAGTGTAATTCTGCAGTTCTAGGTATAAACATGCATATTTACAACAGGAGGTATTCAGTACAATGCAGTTAATATTTGCAATGGTATTTTGGGTTCTTGCAAAATGAAAATGTTGATATGAATGATTGCTAATTTGTATCAATGCTGGTTATATATTAATATGAAGTTTAATTTTGAAATATTTGTTATGGTTTTACTGCTTCAATGGTTCAATGGTTTATGGTTTTACTGCTTCAACATGAGCTAAGGATTGTTATTCTTGTCTGCGGGTGCTACAAACATCAAAGTTGATTTTTGTTTTTGCAATGATTATGTTGGTATGTATAATTTTAGCATAATCTCAGTAAATTTGACATGAAGTTGAAGCTGACAATACTCGAAAGAGTCTTTACGGGGCCTGAATCTTCCGAAGACACTGGTCAAGGTGTGGGGAAAATGGCAACGGATATTGATATTGATATTTTAATGATGACTTCTTGGGACATTTTGAGCAACCATTTCATCATATGCATAAAAGTTCATACTTAATCTTTATCTAGCCTGTACTTTTGATTGGGCCAGAATTTGTCCCATTTTGTTTTGGACAGTCAATGATTTGGCTGATACTGCCCAGATTGGTAAGCTGTTCCAGTCAATGGTGGCACAAAATGTGAGATTATTTCTTGTTGACTGTTTGGTGGCTTGCTGCTTAACCATTCTTAGATGGTGTCCTCTTAAGCAATACCTTGGGGTTGAAAGCTTGATAATTCCGCCAGTTTTCAACTTTAAAAAACAAGTTTGTATATCACAATTATATTTATTCTTTAAAAGGCTGGGCCAGGCCTTTTCAATCTTTCTTAATATTTGAGATTACTGATGTGCTTTACCATTTTTGGAGGATGCTTACATAGAAAAACGAACCAAAGCAGAGATATGTGAGGAGATCCCAGCTTGCAAAGTATGACATTTTCAACGAGATATTGTCAGTGCAAGTGCCCTTGGGGACAGGAGCGAGTGGTGCAAATTTTATCAACCTGGGCCCCGTTTCATAAAAAGCGTAACTTATGCTTATAGCGTAGAAGTAGCATAATGCAGCGTAGAATGTGAATAATACACCACAATCTTGTTTCATTAAAATGCAGCGTAAAATACAACTTCTTGCAAAGTTACGCTGCTCTAAACTACGCTGTACTGGAATTCAGCGTAGAATATTGCCAATATTGTTTCATATAGCAGACAACATGTACGTTGAATATGTAAAACACGCCTGAAAAACTACTTAAGATATAGCAGCGTAACATTTATCAGACAATGAAGCAAAACATGAAAAATATATAATTTCTTATGGAATTCTGAATCTGAAGCAAAATTAGATAGTACAGTGAAGGACAAAAAGAGTCATGAATGTAAAATAAACTTAAATGGAAGTGTGTGCAAGTTTTTCCTTGCACAGGTATAAAGTGCAAGTTGCACATGCCAAATTGAGCTGATATGTAGAGTTCTACGGCCATTTGATATGCCAAAAATGATGATAGCTATTGATGCAAATACACAGGAAAGCTGACATTGATTTTTACTTTGACTTTCTGCCGTTACAGTTATTTTACAGTCTAGCGAGGACAGAACCCTAGATAGGCTGACACTGACAAAGTGTTATATGGAGTCTGTGGAGGGTAAAAATTCAATTTAAGGTATCTGTCACCAACAAAATCCAAGTATCTCTACTGAGGCCTCTGGCGAAAATGGTGTATACTTAGGTACCTAAGTACCAGCATCTTGATCTTGTTATTCTTCAAAGATGTTTACTCACTATTCCTTTCCCAGTTTCACGAAATTATAAGGTTCACAGACCTTTCACAGTTCACTCATGATAAGAAAACACAATTCACCTAAAATTCTACTGAACTACACTCGCACAACAAGACAATAACCTTTTTAGGACCTTCTTGGCAGGAACTACCTAAAAAATGAGGTACGGCCAAAAACAAATCCGTCGTATTTTTATTGCGTCAGCTGATAGTCCGGCTTCCGCCGCAGTACTTATAAAAGTGCATTAGAAACTTAAAAATCGAATAAGAGGAATTAAGTCAAATAATTTTCATTCAAATAATTTATTGAAATATATATGCGATTTTTCATGTTAATAAAGCAGTTAAACGCCATATTTGAAAGGGGTAATTCCATTCTGGAATTGGGCGTAATTCACGCTGCATTTGATATCTACGCCGCTTTCGCGTGAATGTCACCGCTCTTTGTGAAACGTGATTCTGAGTACGGCGTAACTTTGCAGGTGAATGTGGTGTAAAACACGCCGCATTTCTACAACTTTTATGAAACGGGGCCCTGGTGTGAATTTGCAGGACTGTGGCGAGGAAGGTGACAAACCAAACAAGTAATGGCTAAATGGTTATTAAGACAGAGGAGGGGGCTTGAGAAAAAGTCCTCAACTAATAACAGAGGTATCATTGTATCGTGCGGGTAGGAATGGGTGCGTTTTTCTCCCTGGTATATGGCATATTGGTGCGAATTTTCGGAGGCTGGTGGTGCGAGAAGTTTAGATGATTGGTGCGACTTGTCTGGCCTGCTGCCATACTTTGCAGGCTGGAGGATATTGAAACCAGTATTCAGGTCAATACATCAGCAAACGTTTGGGTGGAATGGGAGAGAACTCTGAAGAAGACAAAGACATATTCATATTCGTGAAACCAAAGAGGATTATAGCTCACAAGTTACTTGGTTTCCGACAGGACTCGACCTCACTGCGCCGGACCACGACGCAACACACGAACACAAGGACAGCCTCCCCCCTATGGAGCCCTGGCACTCTGTAGGGATTGCCCCCATGTCCTCTCTGGATCCGGCAATGGCTGGTCTGGTCTAAGCAGAGCCTATGACGGGGTAATGGGGTGGCCAGAATGCTCAAGTGCCAGATCTCTAGGCCTTTGTTAGGGTTGCAAAAGGTCCGGAATGAATGTCCTTTTTAGGGCCAAACAGGATTTGAGGGGTCAGTGTTTTTAATTTTCTCCTCTCTGGACCCATCCCTGCCGAGGTCTCCGGATGACGTGAAACGGCAGAAAAACCATCGACGCCGGAAGGGAGGGCTCTTGTACATTTCACATGATAAACTTTAATAAAATGATAAGATCTGTGCAGAACTCGCATTTTCCAGGCTTCAAGTCATGGATGGAACAAGGGACCCTTGTTCCTCTCCCCTATTCAACCCTCGGTGCCCCTGAAATATCCCCTGCGAGTATCAACGCCCCCAGGATGGGATGTGGCAACCGCTAAAAGAGCGGCGCTCTTACGATGGGATTTGGCACGTCCGAACACTGGGGAATCCAAGGGGGTGCCAAAATTGGTCATCCTTTCAAGACCTAAAAAAGTTTATTGCACCTACCTCCAAGGGCCAAAATGTGGGACATTTCGGAAACAATATGCTATCGGATTTTTCTAAATTTGCCTCCCCCAACGTTGCTCCCAGATCCGCCATTGCATCCAACCATGTGCTTGATCATGTGCTTGATCGGAAGCCCTGGTTCCCCCTCATAGTCGGATTTGGGATCACTGATGGGGGTGCTCACCGGCGCAGGGAGGGGGAGGGTAAGCCTTACCCCCCTGGGCTATGTTTCCCGAAAGTGGCCACAAGTTAGCAAATTTTCTTCCTAATCATTGTTCGGTGCTTTTCCACATGCTGGCCCCATATCTCCCCAACGTTGCTCCTCAGTGTGTGTGTTGGAGTTTAGGGCGCTCCAGCGACTAGGCTATGTCGCGCCCATCGTTATAGTGGCTTCTCAGATGCTAAAAATCAGTTCAGTGTTCTAAGTTCTCAAATGCAGCCATCTAGAGTTTAAACACCACTACTTTGTCTAGCTCTACTTGGGTTATAGATGACGTCAAAGCCCACCTCGGTCAAATATGCTAAAACTCGTTTGAAATCGACTGCTGCCCTGTCACCGAGAATGTCTGGTATCGATAGGCCGCGGATAAATCTATTTCTGATTTCACGCAGCCCCGCACAGACTTCTGAATCCGACAGGACATGCCTAACGCTTAGTTGTTCATCACAGTGGGGGCAACGTTGCTCCTCAGTTTGCATATGGGGGGAACATGGCGGAGTGGCGCTCTCTGGGCTAGAGGCGGCATAAAAATTTCGGTGAGCGCCAAAACCCATGGGGGGGACAAATTTTGTCGCTGAGCGTCAATTTTCGCTTCATGGGTAAAGTGGCATTTCAGAGGGACGTGAAAGGCCGACTGGTGAAGGGTGGCGCAAATACGCGGGTCCAGGGGGCGGGTGCCCCCCCCATCGACCCTCGGGGGCCCCTGAGATGGTCATGGCGACCCCTGAAATGGCCACGGTGACCTCTGAAAGGTCGATGGCGCCCTCCCTGAAATGTCGCTTGCCACCCTCCTCCCTCCAGGATGCGAAAATAGAGGCCCATTTAAAGGATCTAGCGCCCACCTGACCAAGTCTTTCCGGCCAAAATGTGGTGCCCCCCTGGTCCGCATACCTCCCCCTGAAGGTGGCTCCTCGATTAACAATCCTGGATCCATCCATGTTGCTGCATACTTTGCGTGGAGGCTAAACATCGGGAATAGAGACTGAGGTGCGCCAAAATTGCCGCCGCACTCCTGTAATTCGGTGCTACATTGAGCGTACCAAAAATTAGAAGTTGCGTACCCTTAAATAGAAGACCGACCGGCCGGTGACGTGTGCCAGGAGGGTACAGTTTGAAGGCTCTGTTTGAGCTGGTGAGCGAAGTGACGGTAGAGTGCAGTACTATAGCACATTGACTAAACAATAAACAATCATTAATTGAGTCAAAATTTTTTTAGGTCATTTTATTCCGGGTGACGGCCGTCCGAAATCGAGCCGATTTTGCGTACCCATTTTTAGAAAAAGCGTACCAAAAAATAGAAGGAGCGTACCAATTTTTGGAAGTACCTTTTTTGGGTACGCTTGACCATAGTTTCCCTGACTGATATAGGGTTTGTTCCAGCACCTACTTAAAGATGAGAGTGGATTAGAGTAAGTCAGAGCAGATGTATAAATTGGTGTTCGCTGGAACGATTTGGGAGGAGATATCAGCTGATTGTACCTGATCCACGCTAGTATGGCGGGCAAGGCGAAGATAAGGAACTAACAAGATTTGATTAAGGCCTCTAATGCTTGCTTAATGTATTTAAAGGGAATGTGGCACCTTCACAATGTGATTTTAACTGAGATAGCCAAGTTGTAAAGCAGGTCGGAAAACCTGGTACTCCATATTTCATTTGTCTTGGAACTCGATATTTCCGTAGAAAAGACTAAAACCTACCTGACACCAGCCCCCTCAGCCCCCCGTTGCCGGCGGCCATTGTTGTGAGCTACTGGTGTGACGACATATGCTGACATCACGGTGAGCATCAGCCAATCGAAGCCCTTGAAGCGTTTCAAGTATGGTAGTGGTTGCCAGATCTTGACATCATCCACAGTCTGTTGTATCTGTATTAAATCACCAACAGGTCTTTAAAAACCCAATAGCAGGTGAAGTCAGTAGAATTAAAAAAACATGGAGGCCTAAATACAACATAAATACTCACATAACACCAGTACTGGCTCGGCTGCCGCAAACACAGCTATATTTTTCTTCAGTACCCCGAGCGGATGATATTTATTTCTTTTTCTAGAGGAGTATTTTTAAAAACCAAATATTGAGCTTATTGTCCATTTTTCAGAGAAGTCATGAGTGGTTTCATTATTTTTTTCTAAAGGTACGCCTAATTACACTAAATTCCAGGATTCGACCAAGGTGCCACATTCCCTTTAAGTAGGAGTGGTATACAGAAAAGCAATGAAATAAATACCTTTTAACTGCCTACAAAAGTTGTTTCTCTCTGTAAAACAACTTTTTAGTTAATCAATTGAAATTTGTGTGCCACAAATGATCCTGTAACCTGCTCTGAAGACACCTTTCGTTTGAGAGGAGGTTGGGACAGATTTTAGATGAGCTTAGATGAGCTTTGAGGAAGTTAAGGAGGCGCTGGAACAGGCAAGAGGAAGTTGGAAGAGTTTTGAGGAGGTTAGAGCAGGTTTAAGGAGTGCTGGAACATGCCTATAGGTACATTGAATGCAATGATTTCTGCCAGTCAGCATGTATTCTGGAACTGTAAACAAAGTACCAAACAATTTTGGCACTTCACCCGGCTAGATGCGAATTTGAAAGATTTTACTTTTATGAAATATCTCAAAGGTATTGGTGCAGATCTGTCTTGTACTAATAGGTCCCGCCTAGAATAGGTGCAAAATCTGTAGTTCAATACCTTACTGCCTATATTCAATACTTTACTGTTTGTGTTTGGATTTCAGTCTGTATCCATCATGCTCATTGAACTTATGTGAAAGTATGTATCTAGAATAACTTCCAGAATATTCTTTGTATGTCAAGCTAAACCTGGTTCTTTACGTTAGTTTTATTGTATCTGGGGACAAATTTTAAGCAAGCATTTGTTTACTGTCAACTAGGGGTCTGTGCAGGTCTTGCTCAATAAAAAATTAATGACAGTTTATAATTTCCCTCATCAGAAAATGCCACCCCCTCCCCCCTCAGTTGCTGACTTCCTATGTGAATAAGCCTTATAAGACACATTTGGTTCCTGAGAATACATTCAAAGACACATTACTAATGTACCATGCTGTTCATTATTTAATTATATTTTGAATAATGTATCATTTCACACCTTTTAAAAACTTTTTTGCTCAGGCCAAGGATGTCAATCAAGAGAGCAAGCTTGTGAATCAAAAGATTTAATATTGATTTTTATTTTGGAAACAATTTATTGAAATAACTTTTTATTTTGAGGTCATTATTTTCTACTGTTGTTGTGAGTTGACAGGTATACAGTATTGTCCTGGGTAATGGTGAAGCAGATGTCACAGGGACATGCCAGATTGTCACCTTGGGAAATATTGTCAAAATATCCCCATATTCTGAAGAAAATCCTGACATGATCAAGCATGATCCCACTCACGGGATGCGCCCACATGATCAGTGGCATGCTCAGACAGCTAGAAAGGGGGAGTTGTTGCAGAGGTTAGGTCAGGTCAGGTCATTTGAGTATGCCCTTGGTCCCTATTTCCTAGTCTGGGGATATCACCCCTCTTTCTAGAATCTGAGTGCACCTCTGGGTACCACTTTACACTACTCAAACCCTCCCTCCTTCCATCTGTTTTGACTCTAGGGATTTTCTTGCAGAATGTGGGGATATTTTGAAAACATTTCCCAATGTGAATCTGGGGATATTTTGGAAACATTTCCCAAGGTGACAATCTGGTATGTTCCTGTGACATCTGCTTCACCAATACCTTGTCCTTTTGGATCAAAAAATGATTTTAACTTCACCTTAGGTCAGTTTAATTCTTCATACTGGTTTTATGTGGTTTTGTGATATATCATGTGGCACAGCACCATGTACGGCAGCTGGTCGCCCCAATGCAGGCAACATTATCAAAGTAATTGACTCCACTTTGCTTGTAGCATAACACATCACCAGCTGGCTGAGCTTGTCTGGCCGACATGTGGCGGTGTAGCGCCCTAGGAAAAATATTTGTCCCAAGCTCACGTAAGTTTGGCGGTAGCCGATTATACAAAGTTGGGGCGGGACATTGGAATCTATGTACAAAGGTGGGGCATGACTTTGGATTATATGCCTTCCAGCTTCCGTATGGGACCAAGGCACATGTAAAAGTAAATCTTGGCTGGTCACCCGTTCTCGCCTACAGCTATCCATGCAAACGACTGATGATAAAGCTTCTTGCTTATTACAAGCCAAAACTTTATTGTGATGGTGGTTATGCTAAAATCATCGATGAGATCAGCGGGCAGCCATCAATATCTCACCTGCTGGTCAGACATGTGATCGAATTTATTTACGTCCAAATATAACACTGCCACAAAAAACGATGCGTTCTTAAATTCTGTGAAGTATTTTTTACTCGTTGCCATAAACTGAGACAGTATCTGACCTGCAACAGAAACATGACAGTCAACAGGGTTTTTAATGCGCTGCTCGGCGAGTGGTGGCGCAAATGAGGCGTGCCAGTCAGAACACGGGCGGTGAGAAGTCACATGAGCGTCCTTAGGAAAGGACGAAAAGGAAAGGATCAAAAGTGGACATTTTAAGTAAAATTTTCGGTTAAATTTGGGGCGGGATTTTGAGAAAATAGAACAAATTGGACTCCAGTCGATTCAGACTTTGATAGGGGGTAGGGGTTCTCACATTGGGATAAAATTGGGTGTGGAATGGGGATTGACCTGGAAGTCTGTGATCCTTGGGGGTAGTAGTGCTGGAATTTTTAGCTTTCTAAAAGTGCTAGGGAAATTAACCCTTGGTTCTCAGTCAAAACTTGCTAATGCTCTCTATCCTAGAATCAAGCATAATGTGCAGCCTATCTGAACATTGAGGATATGAAGTGGACTTCCATCAGCAATTGGTGTGTTTTAACCTCTAAAACTTATTTTGTTGCCACAGGAAACATTCTTTGGTTTTTCTCTGGTGCTATTTTACAAACCTGGCTTGAACAGTTTTGTCACAGCAGATGTGTTCAACCATCTTTGCTCTGTCCTTTCGGATGCCACTTGCTTTTAGGAGATGGCAGCAGAAGTCAACAAAAACCTTGGGCCTGTTCCAGCGCCTCCTCAAACCTGCTCCAACCTCCTCAAAACTTCTCCAACTTCCTCTCACCCGGTCCAGCGCCTCCTTAAACTTCCTACAAGCTCGCCAAAGCTCATCTCAAATCTAATCCAACCTCCTCTCAAACGGAAGGTGGTTTTCAGAGGAGGTTGGAGAAGCTCAATTGTGGCGCACAAATTTCAATTGAGAAACTAAAATAAGTTGTTTTGCAGTGAGAAACGACGTTTGTGGGCAGCTAAAGGTTTTGATTACGTTGTTTTCCTGTATTCCACTTTCACTAAAATACATTAAATGAGTATCAGAGGCCTTAATCAAACTTTAGTTTCTTAGCTGCGCGACGCCCACGGTTCCTATAGATACGGTTCGGACATGACAGCCAGCTGACTGCCTGATTTGGCAGCATGTTGAGGATATGGTAGTATTTTGAAGGGTTTTGTTCAAGATACCTTTGGTTTTGCTAGCATAAGGTAAAATACAGCGTTTTGATTGGTTAAGCAAAACGTTCGAAACAGAATTCTGAAGGAATTAGCATGAAGTTCATCGTGGATTTTCCTTGTTATAAAAGCGCTTCAGGGACCAAAAACTGCACCCAGAAGATAGCCTGATCAATTTTACATACTAAAAGTAAAAAATATACCCTTAAGCACCACTGAACTTTCCCCACTGGCCCGTGCCCCAGACTTCTGCAGACAATCCCATTGGAATTACATGTTAAATTTTCCTGCAAAAAAAACTGTTTGAACCAGAAGTGGAACCTTCAAAACCCCCAGAACTCTAGAGAAGTATCTCATGTCCACCCCCTGGCCACGCCCGCCATATTGGCGCTGATGAGGAGCAATCAGCTGATATCTCATCCAGTCTCATCCGAAATCAGTCCTGCGGACACCGGTTTTTGCGCCTGCTCTGACTTACTCCAAGCTACTCTCATCTTTTTTTCTAAGGAGGCGCTGGAACAAGCCCCATAAAAATTGCTGTTCAGACTGCTCGAAAGCTTGACGACATGGGGAGCTTCAATCTTGCAATCCACTCGTTTGCATGAAGCAATGGTGTGTTTGTTGATGTTGGCCTATACATGTCTTAACATGATGTCCGGTGTTCCCTCAGGCGTTCGTCAAAGTCATTAAGAACAAAGCCTACTTCAAGAGGTATCAGGTCAAGTTCAAGAGGCGGCGGGAGGGGAAGACTGACTACTATGCCCGCAAAAGGCTGGTGGTACAGGATAAGAACAAATACAACACTCCCAAGTATCGCCTCATCGTGCGTTTCACGAACAAGGATATCATTTGTCAGGTGAGCTAAACGTTGGATGATTTGGGTTCTGTAAGATTTCGGGTAAATCAACGTTCAATGAAGTCTTAGTGAAAGGATCGCTTTATGGGCTCATTAAATTTGAACTGAAATAATTTCTTGTGCATGTATTTTGAAGAGAAGACCGGAAAGCATTTTGGTTCTCAGCTCTTTGATTCTGTATCAGTTTCTGTAAGCAAACTTAGTTTCATGTCATGTGCTCAGCATCACAAGTGATGGGAAAATATTGATAAATGGAAATGAATTAGATGACTAATTATCAGGTACGATTACTAAAGAAAAGGTAATATGGCGCCTTCATTCAATTCCAGCGGGTGGTTTTTGTGGCAATCCATTTTGAAAATGAGGGGGCTGGTCCAGACCCTCTCTTGAAAACGCGAGGTTTTGGTGCTAGTTGTTTGTGCGAAAAATGCCCGACATAGGTGGCGCAAAATAATGCAACGAGTAAGTCGCTACCGAAGTTTATCGCTGATCAGTAGTTCGTTTGGAGCGGCTGTCTGGAATTGCACCAAGGCCCACATTCCATGTAATTCAAGCCGCGCAGCTTATATGCAGAGTAGAAGAAGGTGAAGCATTGCGTTGTGCAGTAAAGTGGCGCAGAGACGTGTCAGTCGCCCTGGACCGTGTGTGCCCCTGTTGGCAGGTAGCGTACGCCCGTCTGGAGGGAGACGTGATCGTTTGCGCCGCATACAGTCACGAGCTTCCCCGGTACGGCGTGAAGGTCGGGCTCACAAATTACGCGGCCGCCTACTGCACGGGCCTGCTGATCGCGCGCCGGCTGCTCAAGAAGATCGCGCTCGACACCGTCTACGAGGGCAACCAGTCAGTGGATGGTAGCGACTACCAGGTGGAGCCGGTGGACGACGGCCCCGGCGCGTTCCGCTGCTACCTGGACGTGGGTCTGGCACGCACCACCACCGGCGCCAAGATCTTCGGCTGCCTGAAGGGTGCCGTCGATGGCGGTCTCGACATCCCCCACAGCAACAAACGCTTCCCTGGCTACGATGCTGAGAGCAAGAGCTTCAACGCCGACATGCACCGTGACTACATTTTCGGTCAGCACGTGGCTAACTACATGCGTCACCTCCAGGAGGATGACGACGAAGCGTACAAGCGGCAGTTCTCTCGGTTCATCAAGCTCGGGATCACGGCTGATTCGGTAAGTAGGCGGTCTGATGATTGACTCGCAACGTGTGCCGTAGTCTCGTTTTCCGTCGGTATTGTATAGCCGTGTTTGTGAGCGGATTGCCGCCAAATTGAGAAGCAAACGATTTAGAAATCATT
The DNA here is from genome assembly GCA_034440635.1 of Lepas anatifera. Lineage (NCBI taxonomy): Eukaryota > Metazoa > Arthropoda > Thecostraca > Lepadidae > Lepas > Lepas anatifera. The sequence goes on along the minus strand of JAOTON010002108.1, from coordinate 75,179 downwards.
TTTCTAGTCCTTGCAGTGGCCCTCCGCGAGGGACGATGGGGGACGCTTCCCAGAGATGACACTACTCACTACCCGGAGTTTTGTGGTTTTTATACTTCAAATCCAGCTCGGGGTTTTCACTTTTACTGTTAATGTGCCAAAAAATAACGTTGGCAACAATTGAAATAATATATTCTCAACTTGATGATAAAAGACTTGCTAGATAGTCGTCATCCTTGACTTCACCTTACGTCAGCAACATGGGAACTCGAGAGATACAGATTTGTTGATTCGAATGAACTCATCGCATCATAAAAGTTTGCAACTGATCGGTTTGCAGGTGTTCCTTTGGTGTTGCTTCAAACTCGTAATTTTGCGTTTTGACGTCGGGCTGCATGACATTAAATGTTTCTTTGACATGACCTTACCTGAACAAAAAATGGCAAGACACGTGAAATCGATGAGGGAAGAAACCTGTAAGTTTATTGTGCGTTTTGTTCATTCTTGCGTTATTTAGAGACAAAAAGAAACAGGGAAGGGGCGAATTCCACCCCCACGGGCCGCACGTTAAAGGAATATTAGCATATGAGCTCCCCCACATGATGCAAATGCTGAAGAGCCATGGTAAGGTTTCAACTCACTTATAGCATTACAACCTTCATTCACGTTGGATGAAAGAAAGTCGAGAAATAAGCATGAACACAGATGTCAGAAAGATACATTTCGCCCTCACAAAAAAAAGCGGACAAATTTCACAAAAACCCCAGCCTTTTCAACTCTGCCGTGTCGGTTTCAACCCTTAAAAAGGAGACTGTCCGTGCCAAATTTTGTGAAGACCAGTGCGACAGGACGCTGGAGGAGGTCCTAAGCCATTGCGAACCGACACATATTGTTAACCCTTCACCGCCTGGGGGTTACGATCGGACCCCCTTCGGTTTTTCGCAAATGATTCTGGAGTGATTTGAAAGAGACGCGTCGCTTTGCAGGCCCGCCGGGTGATCAATTTGACAACCTATGACCAAAAATTGACATCAGGTCAGATCAACGAATTATGACGTCATATTAAGCCCATGTAAGGCGATTCTGATCTAAAAATGAGGCTGACAAAAGCAGGGTGTACCTCGGCTTCTAGAAGAGCTAGAACAAGTTTCTAGAATCATTTGAAAGCTCTTGAAACGACAAATTTCGAAATTGTTTGTGTCTATAATTTTTTAACGAAACAAGTTACAGTCTTAGATTTGGTATAATAGTAATGAGCATGACCCGAGGATATCACGAAATACATCCATCTCGGGGCGCCTGGAGGCCGTATTACACATCGCTTTAAGGCGTTATATTCTATTCACTTAGCATCTAGATCTCATGCACAAAGGTCACATATGCACATAGGTCATATGTATTTTCCATGAGGATTAATGCAATAGAAACGAGTTCAAATAAATACGTTCCAAACACGTATGTTCCAAACACGTATTTTTATTTCGTTTTATAACTTTTGTCCAAGTTGTTCCCAGCTCGGTTTTTGGAGTCTCACTAGTCATCAAGGCACTTGTCGAGACCCCGACCCCAACACCCGAATGAGCAACCCCACAATGAAGGGGTAATTTATAAGCCAAAGTTTATCGTCCCACAAAGCACAGGGACGGCCTCCCCGCTCAGGTCACCCTCTCCCCAGTCAGTTTAACAGTGGACATACGTCGGGTAATTATTGAGGGAAGGAGCTTCTCGCGGGAACTGATCGCAAGACTGCACAGGCTCTACCACTGCATGTTCCTGAGCAGCGGGCCGGAGCCCAAGGCTGTACCAACTGAGCTACCGCGGCGTCTGCGGAGCCCAATAAGCCACTTGCAGCATACCTTTATTCGTGGGCCGTATCAAACTGTTGGTGCGGTCCGGTGACACAGACAGGTGGGGTTTGCTAACTGGGGTCGTTGTCGTTGGTAGGTGGAGGAGATGTACAAGAAGGCCCACCAGGCGATCCGCGCAGCGCCCGAGGCTAAGCCCGCGCCCGCCAAAAAGGTGGAGAAGAAGCGCTTCAGTATGCGCCGGCTAACCTACGAAGAGCGCAAGGCCCGCGTCAAGAAGATCAAGGACGACTTCGTGGCCGCACTGGAGGCCGGGGAAGAGGCAGACATGTCGTGATTGTGTCCCTCTGCTGTCCATTCTCCGCAATAAATTATTGCCCGAGTACAAGCGTGTTCCTCAGCGAGTGTAGAAGCAGACGTGGCTGGCAATGGTGCCGCCAGCTGGAAGCGAAGGTAGGCATCAGGCGAACCTCGTGCTGCTCCGTCGCATGTGAATCGAACCCCGTTTAGCGACGTGGGAAGAGAATGCTTTAGTACGGTTGTCGCTGCGGGTCCATGCGGCTGTAGCATTCATCACTCGACGGGACTTCCTTTCGGTGACCCGATCACCTCGGTCATCAAACTGTACGGTAAGCCACACATTTTCTCGCTGTAGGCGTCAAACTCAGTTTCACGCCCAATAACTGCAGCTGCTGCATGCATTGATTATTATTGCCCAACTTATGACTGTTGCAATCGGTGACTGCAGTTTGTAAATGAATGGCAGGGCGTCCAGCACAGATCGCCCAGGCCCCTACTGAGCATAGTCTCGGATTTCGTGTCAATTTCATCCACTGGATTGTCAGGAAGGTGGAATCCTGATCTGAGATTATTTCTTTCCTCAGACGTACCAGCCTTAAAGGGAATGTGGCACATTCATAACGTGATTTTAACTGAAGCCCTGTTCCAGCTGTCAGCAGAGTTTTGTCAGTACCAATCAGCGGGCAGCGTTGCGCCGACGTCACAGGGCTGTAGCCTCTCCCCGGGAACTGACTCTAGAGGTTTTACGGGCTGACGGCCTGCTGTTTGCGCTGATGAAAAATAGTAAGTGCACGAAGTGGCAGTCTAATATTTTTTAATGGAGTAAAGGTTTGAGTTCCCTTTATTTAGCACAAACAAGAGGCGATTATGGCCCTGATGTTACTTTTCTGGAGGAGAGGTTAGAGGTCCTGCTGACAAAACTGTGCTCACAGCTGGAACAGGGCTTGAGATAGCCTAGTTGTAAAGCAAGTCGGAAAACCCGGTACTCCATATATCATTTGTCTTGGAACTCGATATTTCCGTAGAAAAAAGGCTAAAACCTACCTGACAGCCCCTCGCCGGGCGGCCATTGTGAGATGCTGGTGTGACGACATGCTGACGTCACGATGAGCATCAGCCAATCGAAGCCCTTGAAGCGTTTCAAGTATGGTAGTGGTTGCCAGATCATGACATCATCCACAGACAGGTATTAATTTATTTTCCTAGAGGAGTATTTTTAAAAACAAAATATTGAGCTTATTGAACATTTTTCAGAGAAATCATGAGTGGTTTCATTATTTTTTGCTAAAAGTACGCCTAATTTACTAAATTCCAGGATTCAACCAAGGTGCCACATTCCCTTTAACTATCATTTCTTAACACGCGCCCTGCTGGGGGGGGCGAAACTCGCCTTCCTCCTGGTTTTCCCCAGATAACGCAAAAACGAAGAATCGCAGAGCAACGAAGCCTACAGTACCTTATCCCTGATCAATTTTACGCATCTGACCAATTTTTTCTTAGGTCAGGTCAGGTCAAGGAGCTATTCAGGGTCAAGCGACCGGACCTCAAAACCTAAAATCATGAGTTTGATGAGGCGCTTAGGGAACATCTGCCAACCGATCTGTTTGAAACTTTCACAATATGATAAGGCTATAAGGGTCTACAAACCTGGTATCTCAGAACTTTGATATTATTGACCTAAGGTGGGGTCAATTTTCTGGTCACCACTGTAAGTCTGGTGAAAAATTGAAAGGGCTTGTTTTCAGTAGACTGGATAGATAAAGCTGAAAGTCCTCTCGCCGTGTATTCTTACCACGATCTTTGCGATAAATTTGAGTTTACCATCTGACCTCTCAAAGCTCGTGTCAGGTCGCAGGAGCATAGAGCGATTATGTTGCCGACAACTTCTCACTGAATTGAGATAAAGTTCTTATTTTGCTTGTATTGTACTTATATTGTCACGGAGAGTAGATTGATATGCAGCATGACCATACCAGGTCACCCTGTTTCCCTGACCTAGCTCGAGGTCAGGTCATTTTCACAATTTGAGCTAGCGATCTCATATTAAACATCATTCGATTCGTCACGATGAGAGGAATCTAATTATGTATAAATATTTGCTCTAGCTTTACTGAGTAAATATTTAGACGTGGAAACGTACACTTCCCTGTTGTAAGCCTATGGAACCTTCTTTGACCTATGCTTACCTCAATATTGACCTGGCATAAAAATGTTTCCTGTAATTTATTTTTGTCTCGTCAAGAGCTTTCGAACGCCGTCCGTAATTTTGCTTTAGCTTTTGTGGAAAATGAGATACGGAGGGGGCGAAATTCGCCCCCGCCAGCGGGGCGCGTCATGCCAGTGACATCAGCGGGGCGCGTGTTAGCTTCAAATGACATGGTATTAGATTGAGCATGTAATAGTTGTAAAAGTTGGAGTATCTCGTTTTTTATTCGAAATTTGCAAAATTTTTAGAGATGTTTTGACAATTTTTTCCAACGATTTTTAAGGTGTGGCCAGTAATTTAAAGGTATTCATAGCAAAACTGCGCACCCATATCTCCTCTGTTTAGTGAAGTCAGTATTTTTTTAAGTTCTAAACTTTATTAATGTGAGCCATAGAATGACGCCATGCGCGCAAAAATCGGCCGCCCGGCGTGCCCGGCCGTCGTCGGCGCCGCCGCCGGTGCGTGGGCAAGGGCTCGGGAGCTTGACTCGGGAGCGTATGAACTCTTTCAATCATGATTAAATGTGGGAAACAAAAGCAGAAATACGCGTGTTTAACAAAGGGGTTAATTTAATGTTATTCGTATTCAAATGAGGAATAACAGCCTGATGCTCATATTATATAAAACTTGTTCGAAAATTAACAGTCAATATATTTCGCCCATGGGGCATGATCACGACAGCGAATCGAATGGACAGGTGGCAGAATTTTACAAAATTTGAAAATTTAGAATTATGATACACACGCGTGGTTGCATAATACACTTTCAATTCTTACTATATCTTGTACATACATTTCCATTCCGGCTTATATGTATATATATAAAGTAGCATTCAATTATTCTCACATTCTCCGTACATTCATTTCTAGATATAAACAGCTCACATACATTTCAACCCATAGTTACAATTTATACAACTTGCCTATTATGATGATGACTATTGGTATTGCATGGGCTTCAGGAGGGTCCAGGAGGATGACAGTATGTTTAGCTGGGGTTTATTTTTCCGAATTTCAATAGATTCGCTGATTTTAACCTCTGCAACATCTTTGCAGAGCATAATAATTTTAATGTTTAGTTTAGTGTGGTCTGTATTAGTAATTTGAGGATGCTCGTTTTTGAAATGTTCGTCGAAGGGTGTATTTTTAGTTTTGTTTCTTGCGTCTCTGAGATGTTCCATGTATCTTTCTCTGATCATACGCTTACTTTCACCAATGTAAATTTTGGAGCAGAGTTGACAAGTAATTTCATAAACGGAGTTCCGTTGGTGGCATCCACCTTCCAGTCCCGCCATGCAGCAGAAGCAGCGTCTGTTGCCGGCGGGACATGGAGGTGGGTCTAGGGCCGATCTAGTAATTTTGTTAGCTAACGTTTTCCCGCTTAACGATGTGATCTGGAACGGTAGTTTTGCAGTTTTGACGGCATGGGATACTTTATGGGAAAGCTCATCGTCTATGAAGGGTAGCCTAATGTAAGTGCGTTCATCTGTTTTTTGGACGGGTTAGCTTCGTAATGTTCTCTCGGAACAGTCTAGTTTTAGTTCGCTGGATCAAATTGTTAGGATACCCGTTCATTTTAAAGATATTTTCAATTTTGAGCAGACCACGTTTTTTAGCATCTTTGTCTGATCCAACCCTTTTAGCTCGGAGTAGCTGGGAATACAGAATTGACTTTTTTTGTTTGAATGGAATGAGCCGAATTGTAGGGGAGGATTATTGGAGCTGCCATCGGCATGATGTATAACTCCGTACAATATTTGCCATTAGGATGAATAGTGAGCGTTGTGTCAAGGAATGCTAAGCTATTACTCTCCGATTGGTCCGTTCGTTCGATGGAAAATTTTAGAGATGGATGAAAGCTGTTAATGGACTGATAAAATGAATCTAGAAGCTTAGAGCCATGACACCAAATTCCAAGTATATCATCAATATATCTTATGTAGATAAGGGGTTGATGGTCGAGTGAGGCAAGGAAAAGAGATTCCACTGCGTCCATAAAAACAATGGCGATCGGTGGGGCTATTCTACTTCCCATTGCTATACCTGTCTTTTGTCGGTAGAACTGTTGGCCAAATCTGAGATAGTTGTTCTGTAAGCAATGATGCAGAAGTTTATCAATGTCATGTAGTTCTAGTCCAAAGAAGTTTATTTGGTTTTGGTGTTTTTTTCATTAGGTTCATTGTTGCTGAGATCGCGTCTTGAATGGGTATGTTTCCGTAAAAATTAGTTACATCGACAGTGAAAGCAATAGTACCTTTGGGCATTGTCTGTGGAAATTTGGCTTTGATCTTCGAAAGGTAGGTGTATGTGTTTTCTATGTGCGCCGGAACAAAAACTAGCAGTTGTGATATGCTAGTAAAATTCTGCCACCTGTCCATTCGCTGTCGTGATCATGCCCCATGGGCGAAATATATTGTCTGTTAATTTTCGAACAAGTTTTATATAATATGAGCATCAGGCTGTTATTCCTCATTTACATATTTATCATCATGCTCAAAATAGTTCTCCAAGACATCATTTTTATTCGTATTCGGTTAAGGGTGTACGACTCGTCATATCTTAACGTTGTCCATAAAATCAATCACTGATTTAAGTAATAAATTTCGATTCTGAATATGAAGGGATTTTTGCAAGCTTGGTCAGTGGCGAATCTAGCCGGTCGGTTTGGGAGGGGCAAACCAAAGTCGAAAAGCAAAAAAAACAAAACGTCGCGCAACGCCAAATTGCGCTAAAATATGACTTCCCGGTACGGGTGTTTGAGGCAAGAAGCAAAAAAAAAAAACGTCACGGGCTGAGAAATATGAGCTCAAGATCCTTTTTTCCTATCCAAGGCCCGATATTTTCACTGAACTTAACTGGTTCTGTTTGAAGTTGAGAGTTAAAGCACCAAAATGTTGCCTATAAACTTAAAAGGAGTCGGGGAAAAAAGGAGGTCGATCGCTTTGGGGGGGGCAAAAACATAGTTTTGCCCCGAGCTTTTCCGTTTGGGGGGGCAATTGCCTTTTTTGCCCCCCTGGATCCGCCACTGAGCTTGGTCTGTTTTGCGTGTTGAAACGATATCGTATCCAACACGGATGAACCTTGGCCGCAGTTGTGCGGTCTCCACCCCAGTTCTTGCGTCAGTGCCTTTATGACACGCGCAAGGTGTCAGATGTCCAGCGCGCAGCTCATGAAGCTGGGAGCACATCCTCCACAGTTAGTATGATATTGTTACTTGGGCAGTTGGGTGTCAAATGGAGATAAGGCATGGCTTCAAGGTTCCTTTTTCATTTGGACGCCATTTTTTCTGCTGTCGGTGTAGGTGTCCACACTTGCGCGACATAGGAGTGGTAGAATTCCACGGAATAAGAGGACTTATTGTACTGACTAAAGGGTTTACTTTTTCTAGATTCTTGGTCCCGGCGCCAGTCCCGGCGCTAGCAGGCCTCGACTGGTCCCGGTAAGACCCAACGTGGTCCTGGAATTGCTCCCGGCAAAAAAGTATGGTTGATAGGAAGAAATTTGCTGCCTTGTCTTGTACATTTCAACCAGCGACTTCGATTTTCTATTCCAGCCATGAATTATGTGTAATTATGTTATATCATTTCATTTTCGAATCGAGCTTATTATAGCTAAATTAGGGCTTGCATTGCCGTGCCAGCGTTAATCCCCCCTCCCAACCCCCTGGATCGAGAAGAGATCTCCGGCCCTGGCCATGGTATGCCACTTTTAGGCCCGACAACCCCCCCGTGACGTCATTTATGAGCAGCCCCATATAGGCTTAAGTAAGACAATTCATATGTGGGTAGTTAGCCATATTAGGTTATTTATTCGTCAAATGCTAAGGGAAAACTAACTTAATTGGTTAAAAACTAACTAATATCAATTTGATATGGGTCCAAAGGGACAAAGGTCCTAGTTAAGATTATCACGCTCTCCAATCCCCAGAGGTCCCGGCACGGTTCCGGTACAGACCCAGTTGATCCCGGCAAAGTCCCGGCCGCTTCCAGCATCCGGTCCCTGCTTTGGGACTCCGGGACCAAAAATAGAACCTCTGGTGCGGACCCCGTCGAGTGTTCTCCGCAAAAGAGGCCTTCTTAAAACACAGAGTAAATTCAAATTCGGAAAATGTCAATTGCTCAAGAAGAACCAGATAGCAGCCGGAGGCAATTACTGAAGAGCTGCTCGCTGCGAAGACACGATCATCATCAACTGACTCACAGGGCGCTCCAACAGTTTCAGCCGAAGTCGATGTTTCCCATGTATTGCCGCTGCTGGACGGGAATACCGTCAGAACAGATAGGCTTTTGGTTGAACTGATCCTTTGAAGTTGGTTTATTCTTCGCTGTGTGCTTTCAATATCTTTTATCGTTTTCGAAACATAATAGGATGTGCCTGGGGTTTGTCACTTTATTTCAGAACCGAAGGGGTAAATGTCAAGGGCCCATCCAAACTGTGAACCATAGTAGGTCACTTTCATGCCTCAATAGAAATTAAAACTGTCTTTTGGTACATGGATTCAGCTTTCTCTGGCTCTGCCGGTGAACCGAACCAAATGCCACTAAATATAAGTCACTACTGTAATAACACAGCCCTTAAGCTATGAATTCGCTTCCACCCAGGACCTGAATAATATTGATTCCACCTTGTTTCAGAACACATACTTTATAACGTATGTTGTTAATGTTCCTTACTCTTAATAAAACATTAGTGAAGCCGAAAACAAAAGATGGAAGAAAAAGAAAGACTAGAAAATATTTTTTTCAACGGCGCACCCTTACCTAATGAAAATGTCCACAATACCATGTGCTTATGTAGATGCATGTTTCCCTAGCAACAAACTTCTTACATATAGTCTCTGCTGAGCCCCATACGCGTGCGTGTCGTCGGTTGGCCGAAGTACCAGTCGGCTATCGGTGGGGCGCGCCGGGCGGCCGATTTTCGCGCGCAGTGCGTCACTCTTTGGCTGATAAGACGTCGATAAATTCAAGAATGCAAAATTTAATTGATGTTATTTGAAAACACATGCACAAGGGAACATTTCTCTGTGGGTTATTTTAATGTGAATCACTGGCCACATTTATAAAAGATCGTTTCAAAAATTGAATGCAAATTTCCAAAAACTTGAAAATAATAATTTTCGAAAAACTAAATTATCAAAGTTTGGCAATATAATCTTAAATACAATCACGTTTTAAATCAGCATCAATAACGGAGGACTACACAGAAAATAATGAATGTATGCTACCATGTTTTGCCAAAAAAACACGGATTTTCACGATTTTCAGCAAGCTGTAACTCCAAGACCCGTATTTTGAGAAAAAATATTTTCAATTCTGAATTCTACGCCACTGATAACCCTGTCTACGAAGTTGGAACGAAATCTGAGACTATCCTATGCACAATCCAGGTGGTGCCTGGTCGATTTGTCCTGGAACGCCCCAGCTTCGCAATGAAGATCTTGATTGAGTGTTGCAGTCCTGCAGGTGCTCCTGGAGCGCCTCGCCTTAACACGCGCGCTGGAGGAGGGGCCTCGGACGCCCCCAACCTATTTTTCGCCACCAGTTAAAAGTGAAGGGGCCAAATCGTTGCATCTAGTATCCAAAACTCGTCGGCTTTCGTCTGGTTGATGCAGGGCGCACCGACTTCTGAGGTTATTTTGCGCCCGTAACAATAATAAAGAAAAGATGAAGTAAAAAGGACGGAAATTCTCTCAATCTCTGGCTACGGCGTCATATTTAAAACCAAAAAAGACCGAAATAACAGCTGTGTGTAAAATAGTAAACAAGGCTTAACTGGGGCATTCCACGACAATTCGACCAAGCTATGGGTCGAACTAACACTCTCGCCTCAGATTTTCATGAAAATTTGGGACTAGGGTTCTCAGTGGTGCTGAAAACGACTTTGGTATTTTAAACCTCGTCGGGATAATGGTTCCGGAGTTATAGCCTCGGGCAATCCAGCATCGGACGCGTGCGTCGGACTTTTGGCTTTAATTTTTAGCTATTTACATTCAAGGTATTCCCACTAAAGGTTACATGAAAATAATATCAAAAATCTGAACAATACTTATATGTAAGTTTGATTATATTAATTGGCACGAATATGTAAAAAATGCAATTCAAACTTTTGCAAAGATAAACATACATACTTTCTATATTTGTATTGACTTCAAAACACCTTCATGTGAAAGAGCATTCCTTAAACTGCACAAAGCGCCAATTAAAAGAATGGAGTCTACACAGCGAAATCAGTACCGGGCACCGCAGACCAAGCCCAACACCATTGCCGGCCACTCGCCGCATATACGCGTCCGGTTGGTAGTGGTGTAACGGGGAGGGGAGAATTGAGCAAGACTGCGCTTCGGTGACACTGCGAATGACCTTGATGTGATGTGGAGGTTACTATTGCTAACAGAAAAATTTGAGCCGTTCCGAAAAACTGAATGTATTACCGGAACATTCGTAACAGTTTCGACACTCTGGTGCATTTTCTGAAAAATGTAGCGGGAGGATAATGCGTCAGAAGCCGATTATTACTGTTGTCTTAGGTTTGTTTTAGATAGTTTTCTTTTTCTACCCATACCCAAAAAAGTTCATGTATCCCCGTTCAATTTATATTAGAAAGCACACATGACAGACAATAGGCCACACAATGTCCACGCCGACAACCGCTTTTCGAACACGATTAAGACATACTGCTTTGCTTAAGATCTGACCCACGGGTCGGATGAATGACTCCATCATGTGGTGCCATTGAACTTCACATATTCAATGTGAAACTCGAACTTTCTGTCCCTCATCATTCGAGAGCTCATCCACAATAATGGTCTTCGAATTAACCGGTACGAACTTATGAATCTTCAAGATTCCTTTTCTCGGGATTGCCTTATCGAAACGTTTTCTGAGCTCAGCAGCTAATTTGAGCACTTTTTGTTTTTGCACATAAATGTCAAGGATGGCAATAACTTTCCTCTTGTTATAGTCTGTTACCCATTACGATACAAAATGTAAGTTTCCATTGTATTCTTTTGAAACATACATTGGCCTCTCAAGACCCCAAGAATGACCTGACCGAAAATTTGTATAAGCATTTTCGGTAGAGATCGAGCCAAGCAATGGAACACTGCTTTCCGTTTTCCCTTCCAAGCATGCTTCCTGAGATCGTAGGGGATGGGTACCCCCATGCCAGTAAAGGTGGCCCGGGGCCTCATACCAGTGTGTGTATCAACAAGCACACTGGAGGGGAGCCTCGGAGGCCCCCACCTACTTTTTTTAGGAGGCCAGAGAACCCCTCGTGGCCAAAAAAACGCTATTAGCTACTTTTGAGAATATTCAATGACACGTCGATTGGTCAAATAATTTTAGAAATCGACCCCAATTTGGTAATTATTGGCTTTCAAAGTTAAACCTTAAGTTTGAGATCGCTGCAATCGCGCGGTTGCACCAGTTCGCGTTCATCAAAGACCGACTTGCAACGTTATAGCGCCATATAAAACGAGATTATATGTCAAGTTCATCCCATATGAGTCAAGGTCACAATTCAAGGTGTGTGTGTGTGTGTGTTTGAGTTTAAGGGCGCTTCAGCTGCTAGGGCCATCTAGCGCGCCAATTCAAGGTCATACCAGCATTCTCAATGTCATTGGTCCGGTGCTTCCGGTGGCATAGCGTTACCCAGTATGACGTAGGTATATTATGTTATGACGTCATAGTTTAGATAACTCAATGTAAAGGTCAAGGTCACAGGTCAAAGTGAATGTCATGGGTAAAGTTCAATCCTCATTTCCCGTCCAACGGTTGTTATGGTGCTAGTTATCGTGTAATCATAGGGAATATGTCATATTGTGACGTCATAGGTCAATTGCCGTGAATGACCTTAACCTCGAAAGTTAGGTTTACATTTGTGGGACGTTCTTTCTATGACCTTGATCCGTCTTTAGTGCATTCTGGACATTTTTGCAATCCCTAGCACGGCTAATACTTGACCTTTATGACCTCGTTTGAACTTGACGATACTGATCTAGGTCAATTAACACCCGCACTGGAGGGGGTCTGGCACTAACGCGCACTGGGGGGCCTGGTAGGCCCCCCTAAGATCTCGGAAACTAAGAGGGTTAGAAAAACACCACTTGGTAGGTGGGTGGGGGCTATAGTGATCTACATGATGACCAATTTTTATTGACCTAGGTCAATATCTTCAAGGCCAAATGAGGTCGTAAAGGTCAAATATTGGCCATGCTGGGGATCGATTGGTAAATGCTATGATTATGCGGGAAAATGGCGGGAATAAGCTAAAATCGGACAAGGCTCATAGAGAAGAGGTCTCAAAGAGGCTTCCCCACAACTTTTGGGTCAAGGTCATTCAAGGTCATTGACCTTTAAGGTCACCATATGGTATACTACTTATTATTAACACTTTGACTAACACTGTAGCCACTGTTTGGCGGGAAATGAGGATTGACCTTTCCCAATGACCTTTGACCTTGACCTTTGTATTGGGGTACCCTACCGATGACGTCATATCATAATATATGTCAGACCGGGTAACGTCATTTGGCCGGACGCACAGTGGTCAGTGACCTTGAAAGTGCAGATATGAACTTGACCTGTGACCTTTGACCTTGACCTTGAATTTTATGTGAAGTGACCTTGACATATAGTCCCGCTTATATGACGTTATGACGTCACCACTCGGTCTTCAATGCAAGCTAACTGGTCCGACCGCGCGTTTACGGCGATCTCAAAATGCAGGTCTGACTTTGAAAGTCTATAAGTCAAAAAATGTTCGGCCGATTTTCAAAAAGTCTTCACCAATCGACGCGCTATTAAATTCTGTTAAATGTGGCCACGAGTCGTTTTTCGGCTACAAGCGGTTCTCCGGCCACCTCGGAAAAACAGGTGGGGGGGGCCTCCGAGGCCCCCTCCAGTGCGCGTGTTAAAATCGGTCATGATATAGATTTCAATAGTTCCTACCCACTCCCCAACCGGAGTTTTTCTAGCCCTCTTAGTTTCCGAGCTCAGGGGCCCTACCAGTCCCCCCTCCAGTGTGCATAAGTGTCAGACCCCTCTCCAGTGCGGGTGTTAAGGAATGGAGCATTGATTACGATTTATTGTTTTAAATACATCATTACCCTCGTGTCCCACCAATCCCACCATTGAAAACTTTTTCGTGACCAGAGACGTTTGATAGTCGCAGCGACGGCGGGCCGCGCTGGCGCACGAACCTCACAAAAGTGGGCATCGGGACTTTTGGGAGCTCGGAACTCGCTTCTGTTAAAGACTCCATTCTGTTTATTGCTGAATATTATAGAAAACAGTATAACGAGTAATATGAACATCAAAAAGTTTAAAATAAGTCCTAGTAAAATAGTTTTTATAGATTTTGAAAAATTCAAGAATGTATAATATATTCAAAAGTTGATTTTTGGCATATATTTCTCTTGAGCCAGAATTCGTAATTCGTCCTTAGGAGACCTAGATCAAGTTTTTTTATGGTATTTGTGGCAGCACATAGGGAAAATTGCGTCTTTAAAGATACATGTAAGTGAGTATGGTCAAAATGCCTGAGGCTATTATTTTCAAACCGTAATTCCAAGAGGAAAATGAATAATGAAAATCGTCATCGGCTCTATCAATAGCCCCCCTGACAAAAAATCCACCGCAACTTGCGAAAGGGAGGAAGGTGGGAGGCGGTGCGTGATCGGAACCGGATGTGAGCTGGCTCTGCCGGGTCCGAGATGGTATTGTTGACCCTCCTACAGCCATCGAATCCCATCACTTCAGGGGATAGTAGGATGGCGGAGACAAATAGCTTGACCATGGATAACCCAAAAACACAAACAGATTCACACCCTATCATCTCTACAGAAACAGCACCAGTAGTCTACGAAACAAACGAAACGAGTTGTAGTGTCATCTTCCGTGGCAAAGACATATCACTGTCAGAGCTGACACCGTTCCAGCGTAAAAATGCGGTCGAGAGCTGGGGCCCAGTGAAACGTTGCGAGCAGCGGAGGGATGGTTCTCTCATCGTTGGATTTGAGACAGAGGACGTGGCTCGTTTGGCGTTGTCATGCACTCACCTCACCTTCTGGGGCAGAGAAGGAGATAAGAAAGTGCAGAGAAGAGTGGCAGTTGAGTCACAGCCCCACATAACCCGGCCTCGATCCCAGGGCATAATTTCTTGTCGCCAGCTGCGTGGTGTTAGCGAGGAGGAGATTGCTGACGGGTTGGCGAATGAGGGCGTGAGTCAAGTGCGTAGAATGGGAACTACCGACACGCTAGTTCTGACATTTGATCGTGTGGCCATCCCGGATCGCATCTTTGTCGGATATCTGTCCGTCCCCGTTAGAATCTTTGTGCCTGATCCACTCAGATGCTTCCGATGTCATCGGTTTGGGCATGGAGCGAAATCCTGTCGAGCTGCTGCGCGATGTGGACGGTGTGCGGAACGAGAGCACAGTGGAGAGTGCCAGACAGCTGATAAATGCGCAAACTGCAAAGAAAGCCATGCAGCATGGAGCCGTAAATGTAAAGTCTACCAGAAAGAAAAAGAAATAACATCCATCAAAATGAAGCGGGGTGTACCCTTTCCTGAGGCCAAGAGGCTATATGATGAGATCCATCCGTCAGTTTCATACAGGGATAAGGCTGATCCAACTCAGCCAAAAGCGCACACACCAGTGGCTTCCATCGGCGCTGTTCATCTTCCGGGACTTGGAGAGAGCGTGGCTCCTGTAACCGCGGGTTCGAACCGAATCACCCTAGGAACCAAAGTCAGAGACCTGCTAGATATGACGGTTGGTGACCTGCTGCGAATGCTGCTGCAGTTGCTCCCAGCCGCTGAGAATATACATCCAGCAGCTAATGATGAACCGTGTGATCCAACCACGCGGCCTGAACCACGTCCAGGTTCAGACTGTACATTGTCACTTCCAGCAGCATCATCCACCTCGCCAACCACCGTAATGGTTGACGCTAGCCCGGTTGGGAATAACCCCTCAGGATATGCTCCACGCTTAGGCGAGGAGACTGAGACACGAGTGCCCCGGCCGCTCACATTATCGGAGCCGTCGGAGGGCCCACGTTCGCCGAGTCAAGTATGCATCTCGGACAACCAGTCGGTGGCAGCGGGCGTAGTCTCAGAAGTCCCCGCTGACCCTGAGACTCCCAGTGATGCGGAACGGGCTGCTCCTGAGTGGGTACAGCCCTGGATAGAGGTGGGTAAGAGAGGTAAACCATTGCGCTCTCGTGGGACTCCTCCTAAAATGAGTGGCCCAACCACACTTAAGGATCCCCCAGAATCACCGAAATCCTGGGAAAATGCGCCATCGGGGGCTCAACGCAAGCGAATACAGGCACCAATAACAGACAGTGGGCCACCCCCTCAGCCTCCACCTTCCAGGCAGGTACCTCTATCGGGGAAAGGCTTGGCACGCGTCGAAGCACCTTCAACCAGCATGGGACCGCCCCCTCTCCCTCCTCCTCTTCGGCAGTCACCTCGTTCCCCACAGGGTCCGGCCCCAACTGCCCGTCCCCGTCCACAGTTTAATAAGACGGAAGCTCCAGTAGAAATTCCAGTGGGAGCCAGACCCGAGAAGCGTGGTCTCTCCGATACTCCCTCTCCGAGTGAGGTAGAGGGCCCTCGGAGGAGGCAGAGGCTGCAGACCGATCCAAAAGGTAGCAGATCCCGATCGTTGGGACCAAGCCCAACACTAACCCTAGCTCCTGATCGTAGGAGTTCTGGTGGCGGTGCCCCCTCAGTTGGTCACCGCGCGACCGACTATTTTTAGTCCATAACCAACCCTTTAGAATCCATCCCCATGAGCACCTTTTACAATGGAACTGTCGGGGGCTCGAGCTAACGCCTTCGACCTACAGGCCATGATCAGATCCAAAAACCCTGTGGCAGTCTGCCTCCAGGAGACTAAACTAACACCTGAATCCCTATTCGCAATTAAGGACTACACTGTTTTTCGAAATGACATACAGCGTAACCCTATAGCACACGGAGGTGTCCTGATAGCTGTGCACTAGAGAGTGCCAGCTGTAAAGGTCTCCTTGCGATCACCACTACAAGCTGTTGCAGCCCGCATCTCTGTCGGTCGAAGAATGCTCACGATATGCTCCATATATCTACCTCCAGGGGTTGGCATGCCCCGCGTGGAGCTTTCTCTGCTGGTGGCAGAGCTACCCCGGCCTTTTCTCATATTGGGAGACTTTAATGCACATGGTACTACATGGGGATGTAGAAGTACTAACACTCGGGGTCGCCACCTCGAAGCTTTTATAGCCGACGAAAGCTTATGCGTTTAAAACACTGGCAGTGCCACGCACATAACCTTGCCCTCGGGCCGCGAATCAGCCATTGACCTCAGTCTGTGTAGTCCGGAATTGGCTCCTGTATTTAAGTGGTCAACGCATAGTGACCCGTTGGGCAGTGACCACTACCCTGTTTTTCTAATTTGCCGAGACTCTGCTTTTCTAGGTAATAGGCCACAACGGTGGAACTTTACTAGAGCCGACATCCCAAAGTTTCGAGGTCTTCCTAGTCGACCTCTTTGCTGACCTGCAAGGGGACCGACCACTGTCCATTGAACAATTTTCAGCGTATGTCAGAGAGGCTGCATATCAGTACATCCCGAGAACTTCTGGAAAACCTCGCCGCCCCCCGGTCCCATGGTGGTCTGATGAGTGCCGGGACGCCATCCGGAGCTCGTCGACGAGCGTACAGACGATTTAAACGTAATAGCACTGAAACAAACCGTATTTCCTTCAAACGATGTCGCGCTGTTTGCAAACGTACCATCCGGCGAGCCAAAAGGAAGTCTTGGGTTAATTTCTTAGGAAAACTAAATCGTTTCACCCCGTCCTCGCTCATTTTTTCGCAGATTCGACGCATTGGAGGTATTTCTGTTTCTGCTCCGCTTCCAGTGTTGTGTGTAAACGACAGAACAATCATGGTCCCGGCAGAGGTAGCAAACACCCTGGGTGAGGCGTTTGCTTATCGATGCCGGTCTAGAAGGGAAGACAGACATGTCAAGCAGCACAAAACCAGGTCCGAACAGAAAGGCATTGAGTTCACTACAGCTGATAATCTCTCGTACAACGCACCATTCTCACTAAAAGAGCTCACCTCAGCAATTAGTGGTCTTCGCAGCGTAGCGGAGGGCCCAGATCTCTTCCATAACAACATGTTTAAGATGTTTCCGAAGTGTACACTGGATGCCCTGTTGAACACTTTCAATGCACTATGGGAATCGGGAGAATTTCCTGGTGCATGGCGGGAGGCAGTTATTATTCCGGTTCTAAAACCAGGCAAATCCGGTTCAGATCCACTTCATTTCCGGCCTATCTCATTGACCTCATGTTTGTGTAAACTCTTTGAAAAAAATGGTAAATGTTCGCTTCACATGGTTCTTAGAATCCAGAGGTATTCTCAACAACAACCAGTGTGGTTTTCGCAAGGGTCGGAGCACTGTTGACCACCTCGTGTCTCTTGACACTGCTGTTCGAAGTGCTTTCAAAGAAAAATGGCATGTAGGGGCTGTATTCTTTGACGTCGTAGCCGCCTACGATACTGCTTGGCGTCATGGAATTCTCGTGAAGGTATTCCAGTGTGGAATTCGCGGTCACTTGGGATTTTTCATTAATAACTTCTTAACTGACAGGACATTCCGAGTACGTGTTGGAGGAACCTACTCCAGGGTATTTTATCAGGAGGACGGTATTCCCCAGGGAAGTGTTATGAGCGTAGGATTATTCGCGCTTGGCATTAATGACACTACAGACCATCTACCACAGTCTATAAAAAGCTCGCTCTTTGTAGACGACCTTGCTGTATGGACCACGTCGTCTACATCATCATCCCTCGCGCGCCAGCTCCAGCTAACCGTTAACCAGCTAAAGTCCTGGAGTGGACGGAACGGGCTATATTTCTCGACGACGAAAACGGTCGGCGTGCACTTCTGTCGAAAACGTCGACCCTGCCCTGATCTCAGAGTAATGCTAGGAGACAGCCAGATTCCGTTTAAACCGGCTGCTAGATTTCTTGGAATCTTTCTCGACAGGCGCCTGACCTATACCTTTCACCTTAGAAAACTTCGAGACAGGTGCTTTAGATCCTTAAATACCCTCAAATGCGTATCCAGGACATCATATGGGGCGGATAGGAAAACTCTGCTCGTTCTATATCGCTCACTCATTCGCTCCAAAATAGACTATGCTTGTTTTGTGTACGATTCGGCGTCTGACTCTGCGAAGCGCTGCTTGGATACCATCCACCATAGTGCTGTTCGTATCGCTACAGGTGCTTTTCGCACCACACCGACAAGCAGCCTGCTTGTCGAAGCGAATGAATCTCCACTGGCGATGCGGCGTCGCCTTCTTGGCCAGAGGTACGCATACAAGCTGGCACAACTTCCGAGCCACCCAACATATAAGATGGTCTTTTCGCGCCGAGTTGTGCAGCTTTTTGATGACCTTCGCAGGGGATTGCCTTTCTGTGTTCGTGCGCGAAATTTAGCATTGGAAAGTGGAGTCCAACGGCGAATGATTGCCCTTGACGAACTGTCTGAAATCCCACCTTGGCAGATTGCGGAAACTGAGACAGACTCATCTCTTGCTGGTTACGCGAAATCTAGTGTCCCCCCGGTAGAAATGAATGCTCTAGCCTTAGAGCACATTTCACATTACAGTGAATATGTAAAGATATTCACAGATGGGTCGAAGACGAGAGCTGGGGTAGGATGCTCTTTTGTTGTGGGCCCACGACCAGAACATTTTCGCTTCCATCTTATGCATCGGTGTTCACATCTGAATTGATCGCGATTTCAAAAGCTCTATGTTATATTGAAACATGTGAAGAGAATCGTTTCGTTATTTTTACCGACTCACTCAGCAGCGTGCAAGCATTAAAAATATTCAACCCGAGCGATGGTCTTGTGCGTAAGATACGCCTACACATCTCACGATTAGGGCAAAATCAAAAGAAGATTCAGGTGTGTTGGATACCCAGCCATGTAGGAATAGGAGGCAATGAGGCAGCAGATGCAGCGGCAAAGCGTGCAGCGGAAAGAACATGTTCACGTCGACTCCCAATCCCGGCCAGGGACTTGTTCCCCCCATCTATTGTATCACCTCCGCAAAGCCTGGCAACAATCGTGGGAAATGCTTGCAAGCAACAAACTATTCGAGATAAAGCCTGAACTCGGTGAGTGGCCTTGTGCATCGCGCCGATGTCGGCGAGAGGAGGTGGCCCTCTGCAGATTACGTACCGGCCATACATTGGCCACCCATCGTTACCTCCATTGTGGGGTAGCGAGGCCACCCTGCCTGCGTTGCGGTGTACCCTTGTCAGTCAGGCACGTGCTGACGTCCTGCCCTGGGTATAACGGAGAGAGAACCACACACTTTGGCGAGAGACAGGAGCCTTTTGCTATGTCAGAGATGGTTGGTCGCGACTCCCGTTTGATCGAACAAGTGCTGACTTTCCTGAAGGCCATCAATTTTAGAATCATCTATGACCCTGGTTAAGCACAACATGCTCTGTGAGGATCTCAGATGAACACTTTTTGGCACACTGTAGCCTAATGCCTTGTGCACATACCCTGGGGGTCCTCCGGGTGACGCTGCGCGGAGGGCTGCCTGGCACGGAGCGCCCGACTCCCCCTGTGGAGTCTCACGCCCCGTGCTGGGACTACACTGCCGTCCGGCGGAGGGCGGGCGTGGATCACATGAAAATGTGGCTTGCGCTCGTCTTCCGTAGGAGGGCAGCGCAGGGGAGTCCGCCTGGGTGCCCAGCTGTTTGCTGGGCGCCCGGGCGGACTCAGGGACTCCCCGTACTCCCGGGCCCCCTGGGTCCGGGGGTACGGAGTGGGCGTCGGAACTGACGCCCCGGCGCCTCGTGCCGGGCGCTCTCTGCGCGGCGTTACCTGGTGGATCTTGTGGGGTGTCTGTTTTTTCAGTACAGGAGGGACTGATGTTAGTAGTGTGTGCACTTCTCTGTTTGCTTTGCCATTCATCCGCACAGCGAGGTATTGACACCGAAAGGGGTAATGAGTCTCTGAATCACGCGTTCTTCTTGTTCCAGATGGAACACTTTTAGCGACTGTACTGTTTTGGGCGCTATATGGCCTTGCCAGGCTGGTGCGCCCCTTAAGCCCAAATAACTAACTAACTAACTCAATCTGTCTTGGAATGCCCCAACCCTCGCACCTACAGACCGGTCAAGAGATGTTATGCAAGAAACCTAAATGGCTACGAAGGAGAGTAGATGACATTAAAGTCAGCGTTCCCCAGATGATATACTCGATTATGCTGAGTGACAGATGCTCCCCCAGGAGCGAATCCAGTGGGGGAGCCCCCGCATATAACGAGTCCGCTCTATCTCAAAGTCCCGACATTCCATCAGGACTTGTTTCGCGAGGAGTCTGTCGCCAGAATGGGACACTCGTTCTGGACAGGACTAGCTTAAGTACAGGCGTGCGTAGCGTGGGTGTGTCGCACTCGCAATCTACAGAGCGTGGCCCGGTCCGTTACGAAGCCGTGTTGCTGCTTCTGGACAGCCACAATCCTAGCTGGGTCCTTGGCTCCCTGAGTTTCTTGCTCCTACGGTCACCTTGTAGGTCCTTATAGGTTATTATATAGGCTAAGGTAGTATATTGTGTTATATTATTCTTAGCTGTGTATGATAACCTATGGTTATACTATATAACATGTTGTATTATATATGTACTGTAGGCTATTATGATAGATCCACTTATTGTCCCTGATGGGTCCTTATTCCGACGTACATAATTATATACATCCGGGTCTGCAAGTATAGAACCACTTGCGAGCCTGTAAACTAATGATTTTCAGATGTGGCAATTTTTCCCGCTGCCGAGCCTAATGTGTGCTGTACATACGTGTATCGACAGAAAAAGAATGGACAACATCAACACCTCGTCAGTTCTGCCCTGAAAAATATCTAAGCTTTTACCCGAAGTGCAGCAGTACTTCCGAATCGTTGACATTTTTGCTTTGGTGTCGAGCCCCTAGGCTTGGAATGGCCCAGTGCTAAACAATTTTATATTAGAATGGAGAAGTGGCCACTCTATCTGCATATGAGGAGAGGGCTTGAAGGAATCGAATTGGAAAAATGAATGAAAGAAGAAAAAGACCGATTAGGATGAAATTTCTCTCAAAGAGCAAAATATATATCAAAACCTTAGAACCAAGCAGCGCCAGAAGTTACGATGCGTATGTAAAAAAAAAAACTGGAAAGATAATTGGTAAATTTAAGATACATTTTATAGAATATGCTACATATCCTCGATCGTATACCTCGCTCGTCCCAAAGCTTGTTTGTGGAGCAGTGAACGTTATCACGGTGGAATTCAGTCAGAATTTGTCTCCACCACGCGGCCAGCCTTGGTACCACTTAACCGGAGAAGAAACCTCCGGCAAGGGGCTGCTTTCCGCTCACGATACGCTTACTTTTTGTAACTGCATGGTCTTGGATAAACGAAAAATGAAAGTAGGGGCCAGGGGCGTAGCCAAGGGGGGCAGCTAGGGCGGCCGCCCCCCTCCCCTGAGGGCCCGGAGGGCCCCCAGGATACGCGGGCCGCGCTTCGCGCGGCCCGCCTCGCACTATGTTCTGGGGCCAAATGTGGGACTTCATACCAGACAGGGCCCACTTAAGCCTTCTCCAGCACTCTATTCTGTGACAAGCAGGGCTTTTTTTACCAATCAAAACCGTCTGTAAAAGGTGCCTTTGAACCACTGGTGGCCAGGGCCCCTATCCAAAGAAGGGTCCATTTTGGTCAGCTGGGCCCTCTTAAATCGATAAAGTCACGATGGCCAGCGAGACTATTTGGGCAACAAGGCCAAGTGCAACCCGCAGGCTGTCAGAGCCCGGTCTATAGCCGCCAGGGACCTGTCTGACCAGCTGGGTCATCTTTTAGTGAGGAGGCTTTGTGCCTAGTAGGGAATATTTTAGCCCACAGGGCCCAGTCTGACAGTCCCCTGTTTAACTAGAGAAGCCTCGGAATTATTGTCACCGTCTATTCTCCGCAGGGCCCTTTGGTCAGCTGGGCCCCCTACTTAGGAGTAACCAAGTAGAAGCAGCTGCTACGGTGGGCCCCTTGAGGGCCCGGAGGCCCCTTTGAGGATAGCGCGAAGCGCGGCCCTCCCGCATTATACTCTGTAACCCGCCGCGGTACTTCATGCTCAACAGGGCCCTCTTAAGCCCTCTCCAGTACTCCATTTCTGTGACAAGCAGGGCTTTTTTACCAAAGGGTCCTCTAAACCACTCACCCACCAAGGCCCTCGTCGACAGAAGGACTCTCTCTGGTAAGCTAGGCCCTCTTCAATCAATAAGACTGCTATGGCCAGCAGGGTTTTTTGAGCCACGGGGCCCACTGTGAGTCGCAGGGTCAGCTAAACCCTTCACGGCCCTGTCGGACCAGCTGGGCCCTCTTTAAGTAAGGAGGCCACTGTGGTTATTAGGGACTGTGAGGACCCTCTTTAACCAGCGAAGCCTATGAACTAGTATGACCGACCATTTCCCGCAGGGCTCTCTATCGCCAGCAGGGCCCTCTCTGGTCAGCTGGGCCCCTCCAGAGGCGTAGCTGAGGAGAGGCGATTGTGGCGATGGCCCCGCTGAGGGCCCCTTCGAGGACGCGCTGCCCCTACCGCATCATACTCTGTGACCTGACGTGGAACTTCATGTCAGACGGGGCCACCTCAAGCCCTCAACAACACCCCATTCTGTGATAAGAAAGGCCCTTTTGACCATCGAAACTCTTTTAAAAGAGAGTCCTCTGAACGACTGTGGTCCCCAGGGCCCTATGTCGACATTAGGGCCATGTCTGGTCAGGTGGACCCTCTTTAACCGATAAGACCACTATGACCAGCAGGGTTTTTTGGGGGAGGGGGGCGCGGGGCCCGCTGCGAGTCCCATAGCCAGCTAAAGCCGTCAGGGCCTTGTCAGACCAGCTGGGCCCTCTTTAAGCGAGAAAGCCATTGTGGCTAGCAGGAACCACTCTAACCAGTAGCATTGTGGCCATTCCTTCACAGCTTCCACTCTGGCTATCAGGACCCTCTTTAACTAAAAAAGCTTTTGAACTAGCATGACTGACTGTTCTCCACAGGAATCTCTATCGTCATCAGGTACCTTTCTGGTCAGCTGGAGACCCTACAGAGACATAGCCAAAGAGAGGATGTTGGGGCGGCGGCCCCCTGGAGGACGCACTGCCCAGCTGCACTATTCTCTGCATTCCGTCGTGGAACTTCATGTTAGACAGGGCACTCTCAAGCTCTCTCTAGATCTCCATTCTATGATAAGCGGGGATCTTTTGACTATCAGAAACCTCTGAAAGAAGACCCTCTGAACCACTGTAGCCCCCAGGGTCCTCTTCTCGACAGTAGGACCCGCTCTGGTCAGCTGAGTCCTCTTCAGCCGATAAAGCCTCTATGGTCAGCAGGGCGCTTTGGGTACCAGGGCCCAAGTGGGGCATTCCAGGACAAAACGGCCAAAAATATTTCAATTTGACACCACCATGTCTATAAAAAATCTGAAACTTTGTCTCCGGGGTAGTTTTGGGCCAGGAACACGCCTGTGAGAATCTTAGCCCCCTCCAACCAACGGTGACCGAGCAAGTCGCAGTGCTGCGACTTGCAGGGCCAGCAATAGGCAGGAGCACAATAGCTGACCCCGAACAGTTGTCCAGGGCTGTCTGAACAGCTGGGCCCTCTTTAAATAAGAATAGCATTGTGGCATGCACGAACGTTTTTAGCCTGCAGGGCCCACTCTGACTACCAAGACCCTCGTTAAGAGAGGAGCCTTGGAACCAGTAGGACTTACTGTTCTCCGTAGGGCTCTATATAGTCAGAAGGACCTCTCTAGTCAGCTGGGCCTTCTATAGACGATACCGAGGGCCCGGTTGGCCCTCTAAATCCACTGAAGAGCTGTGTAGCTTGTAGGCTACTTTAACACGTGCATCGACGGGGGCGCGGGTACCCGTTCGGGTTTTTCGGAGATAGGATAAAAACCGCGACGCGTAGCGCCGCCGTACTTGGCATCCATTTTCTCCCATTATTTTTACAACTTTTGTGAAAATTTTAAGGTCAGGTCATCTCAGGTCAGGTCACCAGCACAAGTCAAGTGACCTGACCTCAAAAAGTTAAACCTTCGCCCGGGTGGGAGTCTTTTAGACCCCCTCGGGTTTTTCCGAAGTGACCAAAAAACGGCGGCGGGCAGCGCCGCCAAATTTAGTCTAGCTGTTCCGTCATCACTTTTACATCTTCCCCGAAAATTTTTAGCTCACGGTCATATCAGGTCAGGTCACCAGGCCAGGTGAAATGACCTCACCTAAAAAAAGCTTAGGATTGCATAACTAAAGGAGGGTTGATCGATCAAGTTGAAACTCATACCACATATTGGGCCCACCAGGAGCTACAACAGTTAGTTAGTTAAGGGCTTTTTATAAAGCGTTCTGTGCAAAGCACCTTTGCCCGCCTCTAAAGTGTGGGGGGAGAATTTTCCGGGAGGGGTGTTTACTTTAATGTCGCAGAACAAAGGGAGGAATCTTATTTCAAGGAATGGGTCGCGAAGTGTAGCAACACTTGCGAGGGAAGGGGATTGCTACGGCAGAGATGCCGAGCCTGGGGCACAGGTAGGATTTAAAAGGGTACGTGAAGAGGCTTGCCAGCGTAAATATTAGTTTTTTGAATTTTGTTCCTTGTTATCGAATAACCGTTTGCTTACGTTACTCGAGTTCCTCCATTGAAAAAGAATAATTTTGGGTTATTAGAAATACCCGCAAGCACCATGACGTGATGCCGCGGGTCTTTATCCTGCAACCAGGAGGTGAGGTTACAGCACCCTCTCTGGCTGGGTAGCCGCCGCATAGAGGAAGAGAGAAGGGTAATAGAACAGATAGAGTGTTAGGGAGGGGTGTGAGTTGGTGAGTTGTTAGTCTTAGATGTGGTTAGAATAGTTAGTAGTCCTTAAGTTAGGGTTTGTTGGTTAGCAAATATGAACGGATGGTTAGGTAGGGTTAGTTGGTTAGTTGAACTTTTTTCCTATGGTGGGAGTTATTCTGAGTCTACCATACCTTAGGACCAGACAGTTAAGACCTAGTTTGAAGCACCTATTGTTTAAATTTGTCAGAGGGACGTTTATAGTGTAATTGTTATTTCTAATATGAGGGGTGCTATTCGGATGCAGGTATTTTCCATACCTGCCACCATAGACGTTCAGATAAAGCTCTCGAGCCTAGAAGCCTTCAGGAATGTAAAGAGCTTGTCCAGCAGCTCAGGGTGATCATTGCCGAGAAGAGTGGAAAGGTTTACTGGGATGTTTCTGATGCGGCAATAATCTAGCATGGGCTGCCTATGGGCGTCGTGCTGGGGACAGTCGATGAGGATATGGTAGGAATTTTCCATGGCAGAGCAGGTACCACAGGTACCTACACGCCCATAGGCATTTAATTTGGTGTGTCCGCTTCTGAGTCTGGTCAGGATGACCTCACGCCGACGACTGTTTTGGTTGGAGCTGGGCCAGTAGCCGATGTTAGGCTTGATATGGAATAAATGGGCGCTGTGGTTAGTGGTCCAGTCATTTTGGATGTACTTCCGGATATGGTTCTGGAGGAGAGCTTTGCTATTGTCTCCGGACCATTTGAGAGGTGCGACCTCTCTGAGTTCTAGAGACTTTTTGGCCTGTTCGTCGGCTTTTTCATTTCCGAGAATTTTGCAGTGGCCTGGGATCCAAAGAAAGGAGACATCTGGGATATCGTCGATACCCTTCTGGATGTCTGCTATTACGTGATGGCTGGGGTTGACTACGTTATTGATAGCTTGCAAGACAGATTTAGAGTCTGAACAGATGACGGCTGAATTAATATTTAGGGTTCTAATCTGGCCTAGTGTATCTAGAATGGCGACAGCCTCGGCAGTAAAGATTGAGCAGTTGTCCGGAAGTCGTTTTTGGAGGCAAATATTTTGCCCCCAGATGCCGAGGCCTACTTTTTCGCCTATTTTAGAGCCGTCGGTGAAAATGAAGGTTTTGCCAGTGTTGTTAGACTGGAACTCTAAGAATTTCTGGGAGATCTCCTCTGTGGTGAGGTTGTCTTTGCGTGTGGTGAAAAGAAACTCGACTTTGGGCTGTTTGCGAGTCCAAAAGCGGGAGAGTGGGGGTTTGCCTATGGCTTCTGGAATCGCAAGGTTCAGGGTTTCCAGGGTCTTAGCTACTCTATTCTTAAATGGAGGCCAGGTTGTCCGATTAGTTTTTGATACACGTCCAGGGTGGGCGAAACATTGTTTCGCCGGGTGATTTTCGGTAGATTGGACCTTGATATAGTAAGAGATAAGCTGGGAGTGGCGTCTTGTTTGGAGAGGGCACAGCCCACTGTCCACTAACAAGCTGGTGATGGGGATTCTCTGAGCGCGCCTGTGGCTGCCCGGATACTTGCGTTTTGGATGCGCTCTAGCTGAGCTACAACATATGTTCCGGGATTTTTTATATTGGTGACCTAAGGTCATTTGCAAAGCATGACCTCCCCATTGCAAATGCATGGGGAAAATCACGAAACGAGCTTTTCTCACTAAGTATGAACGGAATCAACTTCAAACATCAGTTACAAGTTGCTCCTTGCCCATTTCTGAAGTTGATACAAAACATTTTGACTTGTGATCTTTGAAAGTTCACCTTAGGTCGAATAAGCATTTTTTGGTGTTTTACTCAATACATTTTGAATAAACAAATATATAACTTTTATTTTGTCACCAAAGTGTTTGTATGGTCACTGCAAGTCAAATGATATACATCATGACTATACCAAGTCATGTTGGGTCAGACCGTTGACCTGGGTCAGGTCAAATCTTAAATTTGACCTGACATAGCAATATCATATATCATTCGATTTGCATTGACAAGAGGATTGCAATGGTGCATCAACTATGGCTGTATCTTCATTGGTTTGGAAGTTATTAGCGAAAAAGGAAACGCCCTTATGCATGGGTGGCTATGGACATTCCCAAGAACATTCCCAATATTCAGTGACCTGCAGCTCCCTAAGCTTTGACCTGACACGAAAATCATTGCCACTCTAATGAAAGAGCAACTAAAGAGCTTTCGAATCGCGTTTAAAAAATGTTTTTAGCTATCATAATTTCTGAGATATATGAGGTTTTCTTAGTACACCTCATATTAGCGATTTTGACCTATTTTGACCTCTGGTGACCTTGATATTGACCTGACGAGATAAATGACCGCAGTATTTTCGATATAATTTTTGAAGAGCTTTCGATTGTCGCTTTGAGCTTTTTCTAGCTCTCTTAGCTTTTGAGATCGTGGGGGTCTTTTTTAGCCCCCCACCAGGGCGAAGGTGGCTCGTACCCGCCATCGGGGCAAGGGTTAAGATAGCATAAGTCGGAACAGGGTGAACGTATCCGATTGAAACTCATATCACATAATGGACCCACCGAGTTCTCTAAAATATGTTCCGGTATTTTTATATCGATGACCTAAGGTCAGGTACGAGCCATGACCTCTCCATTGGAAATACATGGGGAAAATGGTTTTAAGCGAATAACTTAGTAATGGATGGCGATATATCGTTTATTTTAACTGCATTAGATTCGCCTTGTCTTTGCAGTTCTAATGATAGAAATTTTATATATTTTGATATTGACCTGACCTCAGGTCAGGTCAAATCTTTGATTTGACCTAGCAAGGTCATATTATATATCATTCGATTTGGCTTGCTGTGAGGATTCATACGGTTTAAATCATTTTTCTCTATCTTTACTTGTTCAGATGTAATGACCGAAAACCTTCATTTACATGTTATTGTGGCGGTCGCACCTTGACCTCCCCGCGCGCATGCCTGGCGTCGCCCATGCATGTGCCTGCTGTGCGCTTCATCTGCCCTTGCCTCGGGCGTGACCTTGTCAGAGGTCACGGCCCGCTCGTCCCTGGCCGCGCTTGGCTACGCGGCGCCCGTCAGTTGGGGCCTGGCTAAGGTGAGCGCAACATTATCCCTATGACGGAATGTTTTGACCTCTAGTGACCTTAAATGTGACCGGACAAAAAAATGGTTCAAATATTTTCGATGGAGAAGGTGATGGGCTACCCAACGTCGTTAATCGTTTTTCGCTACCCAGCGTGGTTCTCGAGATCTTAGGGGGCGGGTACTCGCCGTCCCCCCCCCACCCGTCTAAGCGAAGTTGGCTCAGACCCCTGTCAATGCGCGTTTTAAAACAGCAAACAATTTGTGACCCGCAAGATATTGTGTGGTTATAATGCCTCTATAACCCATCTAACCAATAGCCAGCACGGTCCATTGTAACCCACCGGGCTGTCCACAACCAGCAGAACCAGCCGGTCCCTCTTTTTAACCCTCGCCCCAGTGGGAGTGTTTGGACACCCCCTCGGGTTTTTCCGGCGGCACGAATAAACGGCGGCGGGAAGCGCTGCTATACTCGACACAGCATATTCTTGATCAATTCCGCAAATTTTCCCAAAATTTTAAGGATGGTTCATCTCAGGTCAGTTCACCAGTACAGGTGAACCTCCAAAAAGGCTTAATGTGGCATAAGTAAGAAAATGGTGAATCTATCCAATTGAAACATATCCACATAATGAACCCATCGAGGTTTTCCAAATATATTCCGGGATTTTGCATATAGATGACGTAGGGCTAGGCACGGATCATGACCTCTTCATTCAAAATTCATGGGGAAAGCGGAAATTGACCGAAAAATTGCTATATTTCTGTAGATAACGCCTGGAATACCTTCGTATTCTCCAAATAATGTTATCCTAGGCCCTTTTAGTGGTTCATGTTGTAAATTTTGACCTGTCACATATGAAAAATCTTCTGGGGCTACTTAAGCAGGTTTTCAGACTTCGATCAATAACTTTGCAGAACATTATGATAAAGCTAATATTTTGATACTACTACGTCTGGATTGTTATTTTTGAATCGACTGCATGCATATTGACTATTGCATAACAGTGACTGAGAGGTATTCACACTTCAACATCTGCTGTTGGTTGAAATGGGAATATTGACTATGCTAGGTTAGATGGTGACCTTGACCTGACCTTAGGTCGGGAATTTGTATGTTTTGACCCAGTTTAGTCATATTAAAGATCATTCGACTGGCTGTAACGAGGTGCATAAATGAAATGGTGCTTAAAAAATGATTATAACTGAACGCTGTCAGACGCCAGAATTCAAAAACTCTTCTCTAACATGCCCCTCTCTTGACTATCAGGATCTCAATATTGACCTGACCCAAAAAAAGCGACCAATGCAGTTTCTTAATTGATTTTTATGGGCCATCCACCTGCGATCGCTTTTTTCGCTTTCCCGCATAGGAGCCATGTTCGAGGGGGTGTTTGAAACCTCTCACCAGGACGAAGGTGGCTCGGAGGCCCACTGGCCACTGTGGTTATAACTCGACTCCCCTTCCAGCCAGCAGGGCCTATCAGAAGAAGCATATTTAACTATAGGACTCTTTAAAACCAGTTGGACCCACAATTGATCGTATCCCCGCTATCAGTGGGAGGGTCCTTTTCAGTCAGTTGGACACTTTGGAAACAGATTCGAAGCGACCTAGTGGTCCTCTTCATCCAGCATGATTCTCTGTAGCTAGTTACGGAGGGCCCGCAGATACCAGCAGAAAACTTTGTGACCATTAGGCTCTCTAGAACCAGCAGAACATTCTCTGACCAGCTGGGCTCATAATGGTCAGCTGAGCTCAACTTTGTCTGCCACTAAATACCATTTTAAGCGTTTTTTCGTTCGAAAGAAACCGCTTTGAAGGTGAAAGAATCTCCTAGAAAAGTTGTTTATTATCCACTTTTATCATGGCATACCTTAGTCTCATCATGGCATTGCAAAATTTTAATTTATTTAACGCCACATTCTGTCATTAAAAAATTGAAGGGGAACCACTCTAACAAGAACTAAACGTCTCTGGCGGCGTAACAAAGCACGTACGCTGTTGCACTCTTCACTTCCTCGGTCGGTACTTCATTGACACAGGCATCGTTAATGCGGCACCAACCAGCCTCCGACTGGTTCAAGCAGAATTCAGTGCAGTGGCTGGTCTGGGAGCTGCCATGGTGTACTACCGCTCCATACAGGTCAAACACAAGGCTGTCAGATATCTGCGGATGCCCGAGGGCGTTTCAACGGAGGTCCAGGTCACTAAGGGGAAAAACGCTGTGAGCGTGGGCTTTGAGCGATGTGCTGCCGCTGTATGTAAAACGCTTAAGTTGCATAATCACCATATATGGCAGGCACCAGACATCAAGCTAAGTTGTTAATTGGCCTGTCTCCTCGAATCCTGGATGCATAAAATAGCAAAAACAATGAAAATATGTTCGAACACAGCCCCTCCTCAGAATTTTCATGAAATATATTGATTGGAGTCTGGATTATAATGTGAGCTGAGACCTGGAATTTCAGATTTCACCAAATTTCAGAAAAATATTTGGGCTTTTACTTCATTATGAACCCCGGATTTGAGGAGATAGGTTAATGACCAACGTTTCTATGCATTATTATGCTCCTCAGTGCAACATCCCGAAATCTATCTATATTTTTAAAGAGAAGTTTCTCCCAAAGAGGAAGATATATTTCCGGTCTTTTTCGCTTTTCGAGCACGATTAGCTCTGAAGCAATTTGGTAGGCACACAAATGACTTGTGATGATCTCTTAGGCGCGCTCTGGTTTAAAGCGACCTTCTTTTGATTAATCGACGTAAAAACCGTGCTGAACGTTTTTTTGCTTGCGAAAATTTTTGGGGCCCTTTTGGCGGAATTTCAGGGCCCTTTTTGCCCCCCCCTGAGCGAAATCCTGGCTACGCCCCTGGTAGGGGCTGTTGGATGGGTTCTATCTCCTACGGGATGTATATTTCATTCAAAATCACACGGAAGTGTTTTACTCCCTGGAGCTTCAAATAATCCGGCAGCATCTTTACAAAGAGAAACAGTTTAACAATACATTATTATAGCAAGGTATTTTCAAAGAAAGTGTTTTTAGAAAAAAACTAATAGGGGTGGTATTCAGCAGCTATGCCTACCCAAAAGAAAATAATGCGTTGGGGAAAAATACCCGCCTACTTCAGCGTGTTATTTTCTGATCTCCTTTTAAGGCCAAACTAACGATTTTCCCCCTGAAAACAGTTTTTACCCTTTTGCTGTAGCCTTAAATTGGAAAGTGTTTAAAGTTAGTGCCTCTCGTACTTTTTACACCGAGCAGTTTTCTTCTTAGGACTACATGCCTCATCAACGACAGTCAAATTTGAACGCCTATCATTTTCAGTGATCATGTCTCGGTCCACCTTACATCATGGGAGAGGTTACGCGATGAGATTGAGGATTATATCTGCTAGACATTATATCTGAAGAAAACCGAAAGTGTAGATCTGCTTTCAGTCTCTGGGGGTCTGGGAAAATATTTCAAGTTCCTGGCCAAGCGCCGCTTTACTGCTATCTTCGCCGATTTAAGGGGGCACCTCAATGGGGGTGCCCCCTGGTCCGTCCAAAGGGGGGCGCACAGTGCCCCGGTGCCCCACCCGTTCCACCGCCTATGACTTCAGCTGAGGGATTCCAGGAAAAATATATTAAGGCTTGACACCACCATGGTTATAAAAAATATCACTTTGTCTCCGGGATAGTTTGGGCCATAAACACAGCTGTGATAATTTTGGCCCCAATACTAATACTATTGACGAGATTATTACAGCTGTGCCCAAATGATTGTACTGTTTTCTTGCTTGGAAGTTGTTAGTGCACAAATAGACACCCCATGATATCGGCAATGCGTCGTCTTCGATCTAGGTTTATCCCAATGTGGACATATCTAAACATGGTAGGCGTTTCTATCGGCTCTGTTTCTAACTATCAGTTCCTGGCATAAACGCTTTCTCTAAGGACAGCTCATTTATTGGCGGAGGTCAAGAGCGTTTCAGAACGTTCATTGTTCTGCCAATGTTAACTCAAAGAAACGCATTACAATTGAGTATTTATTAATTAAAACAAGCACGGCTTCAAATAAAAACAATCAACTACACTTAAGAAGCGGCAGGAACATGTAACAACAACAACAACGAGGTATTCTTCCTCGATAAATAACAAATAACAATAACAAAGTCGACACGCGAAAGTACTGACAAGCCGCCGCCGTGACGATGCTCAAACCAGCCAGGAGCCATCCTAGTCTGTAGGTGTTCTGGGTGGAATGTGGTCTCGAGTCAAAACGCCCATCGAATACGGAATGCAGCCGTATGGGGAGAGCTTGCTTCCGTCGAACAGCCCCTGAACCCAAAGATTCCGGCCTGAAGCTTTAAAAAGATGTGGAGAAGACAAGGAGTGTATAAATAGGACAGTTTCGGATGGCGACTGAAACACTGGCGTGCAACACTTTGAAATCGTGGAACCGGAACTGAAGCTTAATAATGCAAGGGAGAAAAGGAATTCGGACACGTTTCCTATGTTGGACGGCTCGGACATGATGGATAAGGACTGGAAAGCCATCATTCAAAGAGAAAGTAGCAAAGTCAGCTGCAAAATTACAATATTTCCAGCTTAATTCCTTTGCAAGCGAGGAGTTCTCACGGGTGATATATACATGAATACTTCTCGTTATATGACCACAGATGGCACCGTTCAGGCAATAGATCCTGATCGCTGTCCTATCACTTGAAGAGCGGTACGTTTTAGACGACGGGTCAGCGCAGGCAAGCAGTTTGACGGCATACCTTCTGCTAAGTCGGCCAGCACTTCCAGGCCGACGGCACGGGCCGGCAGAGCGCAACAGGTTGTGACGCACGTTGCGTTGCGGCGGTGGCAGGGCTGCCTAAACCTGGTTGCGGGCCAGTACAATCGGGACGAGCGGGGCAGTCTGCTGGTCCGCCGCGAAGAAAGGCGGCGGCCTTGCTTGGAGCGCCAGAACTGGAGGCTCTGGAACGCTGGTGACCACGCCGACGCCGTCGTAGTATCCTGCTGTGCTGAGGAAGGCGACCAACAGCGCCAGCCTGCCGAAGACGAGACTTGCGTCAGTGACGGCCCAGCTACCCCGTCCTGACATGACCTGCCCGGCATGCAGGCCGACTCCGCGGAAATCCGTCCGCCCCGGAATTGCCAACACGCTACGTGTCTACTAACCCACGTATGTGTGCCGTTACGGATTTCCCAGCCGGAACATGTAATAATTGACTTCACCTGTCAGTGGGTATGCGTCTGTTGGTGATCTATCATTTATAAATACTAAACGATACGGCTATATAATACTTTCTGGAGAAACCAGACTGTAAACCAGAAAGTGAAAGTTAAGTTAACCAAACAGTAATATCCCTCTCCGTTCAAAGGCACCTTATGTAATCGACCAGGAAACATTTTTTAGGGTACACGGAAGTATTTGACCTAAAATTTCGGTTGAAAATTTAAGAGGTGCGCAACATAAATTCTTATCTTGCGCACCAGCCTGCTTTCTAATTCGCATGCTATTGAAAGGAAATGCGACATTCTTGTGTACCCACGTTGACGTCAAACTCTGGGTCATAGCGGTCTCTGACTCAAGTGTTCTTTGAACCAGAGTTGAGTCGATTCACCCAGATTTGGACTGAGTCGTAGTCGACTCACCAGCTGAACGCAATGACTTGGGCTGGAATCAAAGTTAGTTATGAATAATAATTGAGTGGAGGATCCAAGGGGGGTGCAAAGGGGCCGTGGTCCCCTCCAAAGCCTAAAATAGTATTTTTGACGCCCCAAAAGGGCCAATTTTATCCGTTTTTTTACGTATTATGTTTTGCGATTTTTTTCAGTTTAGCCCTCCAAAACGTTGGTTTGGCCCCTCAAAAAGCTGCTCCTGGATCCGCCAATGGAGTCGACTGCAAATATTGTGCTCAAAAGTCGGCTAAGGGTCGGTTGATGGGGTGATCCTCCGCATATACACACTTCAACGGGTCATGTGCACCTCTTGGGTATGAAAAAAATAAGCCGATCCGGTTGGACGTCACGAAGATTTGGGGCAGGGGTACTCAGTATTAAGAAATGTTCATTCTGTAAAAGGACGAAACCCCCAATCACCTTCATTTCGCTAGGAGAAAATATCTGAAATGAGTGACTCCCCGACAGTGCATGACGTGGTATGACCTAACCGCCCCGACACTCGACGTTGTGACCGAACCAATGACGTCACAGAGTAGTCCACTGGTGACGTCACAGAGTAGTCACTGACCCGACGACGCCAGCGATGGCGGCCGGCGCCGACGCCAGTCCCAGGGCGGCGCCGCCGATGGCGGTTCCGATGGCGGCGCCGATCCCTCCGAGGGCCAGGACGGCGTCCAGAGCTGACCCCAGCCCTGCGCCGGCCAGACCGCCTGCCGTCCCCATCGCTGCCACCAGGCCCAGCGCCGAGCCCAGGTCTACCGGCTGGGTGGCATCCGCCGGCTGGGTGGTGCCGTTCAGACTGCCGATGATGCTGTTGAGAATGGACCCCAGAGCGGCCGTGTTGGTGGCTGTCGGCTGGGTGACATCGTTCTGTAGTGCCTGTAAAGCGGCCACTGCCGAGCACAGGGCGTGGGCATTCAGTCAACTACAATGACGACACATTGCAGAATGCAACCATGGATCACTACTTAGCCCATGGCTAACCACACACGGAGGACACTGCAGACCACAGCGCGGGGGTGGCCAGCCAACTGCCCGGCCGAACGTTAGAAATCAAAGCGCTGGGGTGAACGGACGATCTGCAGGGACGACACGACAGACCACGACCCGAGGTATCTAGGCAGCCAAATGCTGTTACTTATTATTGTCAAGGTCATAGGTCGTTACGAACTCTTGTTTTTAGGGAATTTCAGCCATCATATTACATGACGTGTAGATTCCGCGGGGCTTTGAACCCGCCCTGGGCAGTTCATTTCGCAGGAACACAATTATTCAAATGTTTGGAGGGATTTCTTTGCTCCGTTTCCGTGACCATCTGTTGAAATAACAAAACAAAAATCTCAATTTATATTCCAATGTGTAGAACACCATATTTCGTCGTGCAGAAGCTCGGATGATACATTTTAAATTCCAAATCACGCGTAAATAGGTTTTTCAGATAACCGCCCAGGTAGGAAAATTTGTGCGCACTTTACCAATAGTAAACACATTTTACTAATATGTGTTACCACTTACCAATAGCCTCGAACTCTAGTGCAGTTAAATTAGCCGCTGTTGTAAAAGTCCCTGTAGATTGAGGGACTTCCGCCAATGCAAATCGAGGTGCTGATGCAGGAACCCCTGTAAGTTTAGGGATACCCAGTGTTGCAGAAACGTCGACGTCGTCGGCAGAAGTACTCTGCGCCGACGCGCTGAGAAGGCCCAGAAGGAGAAGACAGGTCACGGAAGTGGCAGCGCGCTCACACGGGGAGACAGCCATCTGAAAACGGGGCGCGGGGGGCATGCGGTGTTCAGAGCATGGCGCAAAACTTGCCGCGAAGTTGATGCGCAATTCTTAATGGAAAGCCTTAAGATGAGTTAAAGTGAATATAGTACCACACACACAGGCGGATCCAGGATTTCAGATTGGGGGTACATGGTCAGAAGGGGGCGCCATCCGGACCAGGGTGGAGGGAGTGCCAAAGCCTATCGCGAGTGCGCCAATTCTCGCATCATAAGGAGGCAACTTTGCGGAGGGAGGGGGGGTGAGAAGTGGACTTTCAGAGGGCTCCATTATCATTTCAGGGTACGCCGGAGGGTCGATCGGGAGGCATGTGCCCCACTTGCCCCCCCTGGATCCGTCTGCGATCACACCCTCGTAAGCCACAGCCAGACCAGGGAAAACACGTGGAAATTTGCATTACTCAGAGTTGTGAAATAGAAAAATAAAAGTGTTGATATTGCAGTCAGGGTAAGAAAAGAATCTTAAACCGTGTCTCAGCTGGACCGGTTCGCTCCGTTCGCTCAGTTGGACCTGACGCTCCCCACGCCAGCCGGCTGGGCGACTGGGTACAGGCATTGAAACTGGGGGTAGGAAACATGTGGTCCCGAACCCGCGAACCAGGGGGAAGCCCCCACATTTTGAGACTCGACCTAGGTTTTTCTGGCATTCGATTGCTATAACCTGATTGGACCTACGTAAATGTGTATTGGTAAAGTGCACCCTCGTTATCATCTTCAAGGGCAGCTAATAGTATCCGAATTCGATTGGCACGATTAGCTTAGAGGTAAGGACGTCACCCAGGCTTTTCACCTGATATTAGACAAGGGCGATTCCAGCAGGTCGGCTGGAGTTCAAGTCCATGAGCAAAAATTATATTTATGTTTAAATGTTTAATATCACACAAAATGAAAAACTAAAAACCTATGCCGGTGGAGTGTGGAAATGGTTATGCGGCAGTATATGAAGGTACAAGGCAAAATTCAAGACGGATAGGTAAGTAAGGATAGGATAGGAAGATAGGTAAGTAAGCCGGGAAGAACAAGGTACTGACAAGAGCTTCCCATTTCAAGGACAGCTTCGGTACTTCATTGTTTATCACGTCCAATTTCTTGCTGTACGATCGATTTGTGAACGGATTTTTACCCCCGCCAAAGGGGGGAAATAAGGAGGGGCCGGCGTTAAAGAGGGGTAAAAGGGGCAAGATTAGCGCAAAGGCGGGCAAGCAGCCACCAAGGAGGTCTTAAGTACCCCAGGCGAGGGGAGACCTAAAATAGGTATAGTTATTAGTGGAAAGAATAGCAGAGCCGCAACACAAAACCGTAACCAAAAAGTATTAAAAGCCAACACCGGCCGGCGCATACCCCACCCGGAGGGGCAGCCCCTCGGGGGCAGCCGCCAAAAAGGGGAGTAGATTAGAAAGAAGAGAAGACCCGCAGAAGGACACGCGGAAACAACCACACCAACCATTCAAAGAGCCAACAAACCACCAGCCACAAGAACCATTTAAAGGTTACAAAACATCTTAAATTCGCAGTGGATCACAGAAAAAAGGCAAGCCACGGGGGCACCGCACCCCACATATAACGGAGGGGATTATAGAAACTCAGCCCAGAGTCCTTAGGAATGAAAGACTTTCAAGCCAGGAGGTCGTCCGAGCAGATTTTTAAATTTCATCCGCCAGATTTTGTGCCATGACTCACTTTCTTCATAAGGGTTTCACAAATTAAATATATCGCTAATAATTTCCAAACAGCTGTCCCGCACTAGAGAAGGCTAGACATCCGCGAATACAAGAATGTCAATAAACGAATCCGCTGTAATCAAGGTCTTTAGACGCGGCATCGCACGTGCTAGCTCCTAATGCAAGCCTAGTTGGCTGATTTAACGAGCCAGTACTCGCGTCTGAATGAATGAGGTATTAGAGATGTCAATAAAAAATGACACCTTAGTTTTGCCACGGGGTTGGGCAGATGCAGCGAAATCGCGAAGTGCCTAATATCACGTTTGTTGACGTTAAGAGCTGCGAACGTGGATTCTCAGAGATGCAGATT
Organism: Lepas anatifera; assembly: GCA_034440635.1. Lineage (NCBI taxonomy): Eukaryota > Metazoa > Arthropoda > Thecostraca > Lepadidae > Lepas > Lepas anatifera. Next base: position 37,425 of record JAOTON010002108.1, on the reverse strand, counting down.
ATCGGCTCTTTGGCCCAGTGATCCGAAAAAGGAATATTCTCTGTAACTTAAACATTGAGTCAAATTGTATTCATTCCACATAAAATACATACCTACTTCGAAATTTAAAAGTGACTAGGCAGTGCCTAATGTGCCTCTATGGCAGCGCCGCCATTGGTTCTCATGTTATTATTTATATGCACGTATCTTTACTGCAGGGCTCCTGAAAATCAAATACTTTGCCTTCTTGAGGCCAGGGGCGTGGCCAAGATTTCGCTTAAAGGGGAGGGCGTCACGGGAGGAGGCCCCTGCGATACTGCCAAAAGGGCCCCTCTGTAACAAAAAAATTTCGGCGGGAAAAAACGTTGAGTGGCGGAGGCGGTGAATGGCATGCTCAAATTAGTTCAGTCAATACATTTTTCACTTTGGCTCATCCCAAAAATTCGCTTTAAAGCAGATTCCCCTGAAATATATCAAATACGCCATGATAAGACATTTGAGTACCTACAACATTACTTTAAAAACTAATTGTGCTCGAAAAGCGAAAGAAGGCTAAAGTACTTGTCCCTCTGCAGAATGAACTTCTAAGGTATATGAATTTCGGAGTGCTGCACCGAGGAGCATGACTGAACATAGAAAAGTTTTGACTGACCTTTCTCTCGAATCCTGGACGCATTATATAGCCAAAACACTACAGTTATATATTAAAGGGAATATGGCACCTTCACAACGTGATTTTAACTGAGATAGCCAAGTTGTAAAGAAAGTCGGAAAACCCGGTACTCCATATTTCATTTGTCTTGGAACTCGATATTTCCGTAGAAAAAAGCTAAAACCTACCTGACACCAGCCCCTCATCAGCCCGTCGCCGGGCGGCCATTGTTGTGAGCTGCTGGTGTGACGACATATGCTGACGTCACGATGAGCATCAGCCAATCGAACCCCTTGAAGCGTTTCAAGTATGGTAGTGGTTGCCAGATCGTGACATCATCCACAGGCTGATATTTATTTCTTTTTCTAGAGGAGTATTTTTAAAAACAAAATATTGAGCTTATTGTACATTTTTCAGAGAAATCATCAGTGGTTTCATTATTTTTGGCTAAAGGTACGCCTAATTTCACTAAATTCCAGGATTCGACCAAGGTACCTTCTCTTTAAAGCACAGGCCTTCCTCAGAATCGCCATGATGGCAATTGTTCAGATAGATTTTGGTCACGTGCTGTGAGCCGAGACCTCGAATTTACTTCTTTCAAAGGCAGACATTTTTACGAGTGCTGCATCGAGGAGTATATAGAAAAGTTGTTAACCAACCTATAAGTTATATTTATAAGATGTATCTCCTCGAATCCTGGATGGATCCTGGACATAGCAAAAACATAGCGGTTACATATTCGTGCAGTGTTTCCTTAGAATCTTCATAAAGGCAAATGATCAGAGAAATGCTTGGACATGGTGTGAGCCCAGTCCTCGAATTATGAAATTACTGCTGAACTTTGAGGTTTCGGCTCACACCATGACCATGATTTCTCTGATAAACTGCCTCCATGAAAATTCTGATAAGGTGTTGTGTCCGAACATATATTCACCATGTTTTTGCTATATTAGGCATCCAGGATTCACGGAGATAGGACAATTAACAACTTCTATAAGAATTTATCTCCCATTCAAAGAGGCTCCATCCGAAGGGGAAAAAAGCTTAGACATATTATTTGATGACGGCCACAGAGAGCCTCGCCGACCATTGGAGGTCGCCATCTGGTCAGAAAGGGACCTACTGGCTCTAGAGAGCGACAAAAGTCACGACGGAGTGACTGGCGATGCATTTCTGTACTAATCTGGACCTTAAAACAAAAAACATACCCATCTTCTTGCACATTTTCTTCAAGGTGGACCGGGACGTGATCACTGGAAATGACAGGCTTTAAAATTTGACCGTCGTTGACGAGGTATGTGGCCTTAATTAGATAGGTGCGCGGTGTAACAACATAAGAGGCACTAACTTTAAACTGTTTCCAATTTAAGCCAGCAGTGAAACGGGTAAAGCTTTAGTTTTAGCTTTAGCTTGACCTTGAAATAAATCCGACAAATAACATGCCAAATCAGACGAATATTGTCTCAGGACGTTTCGGCTCGTTCTCTTTATCGCCGTTAGAAGTTTTACTCTAGAATCACTTTTCATTAAAAAATTCAATTTTATAATAATGTGTTTTTGTCTAAGCTTTTCCTCATTATGAAAATGCTTCCGTTCTTTTTAATTCTAGGAAACCAAGCCCCTCACGGGATTTTGAATGAGACATACATCCCGCAGAGGGTATAAGCTGGTTTATATTTTATTCTTCCAAAATCATGCAGGTGCAAATAGAAAGCGTATCGTGAGTGGGAAACAGCCCTTTTCGGGGGCTTTCTGCTTTCCGTCGAGTGGTGTCCAGGCTGGGACGGATTCTAACTGTATTCCGCCGTGAAAGCGTCCACTGCTCCACAAAAGGCAAGTTTTGGGACTAGCGATAAATGAAATCAAGGAAATACGGCACACTCTGCAAAGCTTGAGTGTATTAATAATATTTCTAGCTTTTATATACCGTAACTTCTGGCGCTGCTTCACTGTAAGGTTCGCCGCCCCTGTAGCTCAGTTGGTAGAGCGTTGGGCTCCGGCCCGCTGCTCAGACGCATGCAGTGGCAGTGTATGTTCAGGCTTGGGATCGGTTCCCCTGAGACGCTTTGTCGCTCAATAGTTTACCCGACGTACCGGTCGGCTGGCAACTGACTGGTGAGAGGGTGACCTGAGCGGGGCGGCCGTCCCTGTGCTTTGTGGGAAGTTAAACTTTGGCTTCTAAATCAACCCTTCATTGTGGGAGTTGTTCGTTTGGGTGGTGGGCAGGCCATTTTTTAACATGTTAACTGGGGGGGCATTTGCCCCCCCAGTCGGCCGAAATGCCCCCCCCCAGTGCCCGGAAATTGCCCCCCCCCAGTGAAACGGCTTCTGATAGACAAGAGATGCCTCAAAATTGAACAAACGCAAACTCGCCTAACGAAAACAAGAAGACACCGCCTAATAATAATGATTTTGTTCTATTGCTCGTCCCAAATTGACAGTCCAAAATTGTGTCAAAATATTTCCACCAGTAGCTATCTACTCTATCGTGCAAAAACAGAGAGTCAAGCCTGTTCAACATGGGTTGACAGTACATGAGAGCCTCACCCCGGAGCGCCTCACTGTCATTAAAATTCTTCAGCGGCTCCACTCACTGCGAGAAAAGTCTCCATTCCTATCCCATTATACAAATTCTGGAAGGATCTTCATCAGAGTGGTAGCCCAAACCAGACCCATTGAACTATATGTGGGAACCTCTGAGGAAGATATACTCAACATCTGTCGTAGGCATGGGAGGTCCTGTGAACCGGGGCGGGCCCAGGAGCCTTTGGTGCAGGGCACTCCTCATGTTGGTGATGCTGTCTCCTCTGAGGGGCGGGGTGCTGCTGCTCCTGGGGGGCGGGGTGCTGCTGGTTCTGGGGGGCGGGGTGCTGCTGGTTCTGGGGGGCGGGGTGCGTCTGCTTCTGGGGGACGGGGTGCTTCTGCTTCTGGGGGACGGGGTGCTTCTGCTTCTGGGGGCGGGGTGCCTCTACCTCTGGGGGCGGGGTGCTTCTGCCGCTGGAGGGCGGGGTGCTCCTGCCTCTGGGGGGCGGGGTGCTTCTGCCTCTGGGGGACGGGGTGCTGCTGCCTCTTGGGGGCGGGGTGCTGCTGCCTCTGGGGGGCGGGGGTACTGCTGCCTCTGGGGGTTGGGGTGCTGCTGCCCCTGGAGGGCGGGGTGCTGCCGCTTCTGGGGGAGGGGTGCTGCCTCTGGGGGACGGGGTGCTTCCTCCTCTGGGGGGCCGTGGTGCTGCTCCCCCTGATGCACGGGGTTCCCTGCTAGTGCTGGTGATTGTGGGCCATCTGGGGTCATTGGACCAGGGGGGTTCTCTGGTTCTTGTGAGCGGCAGGTGCTTGCTCCCGTGCTGGCGGGTTTGTCACCTGGGGTGCAGGATGGTGCGGACTCTGGTGACTGGGGTCGGGGACTAGATCTTGACTCTGGCGGGGCCACTGCTGGTGGGTGCTGTGCGGTGCTAAGGGGTTCGACCGCCTCCACCGATCTTAGTGGTGACGACAAGGTTGACCCTCATAGGGACTGTGATGAGAGCTCTCCCTCCACCCACAGTGTAAATGCCCAGCTGGATGGTGTGGGTGGTGGTGCCCTGCAGGGCACTGCAACTGCTCCTCTTAGAGAGCAGCCCTTTGAGGACAGTAGTTCCCCAAATTCTGTACCGTCGGTACCACCGCCTGTTGTGCCCTTTAGTCATCCTCCCCCTCCCCTGCTGCATTCGTCGCCCCCCGGCTTGGTGTGTCCGGCATCGCCTCTGACCACTACAGGCACTACTGATATTGTATAGTCACTTGTATAGTCGCCTAAAGCATCTAGGTAGTCATGTCCCCTTTGTCACACTGGATCTAAAAAACTGTTCCACTCCTACTGTGGTTGGTCCACCTGGAAATTAGTGAAATCGGAAACAGCTTTCATATTGTTTAGTGTCATAGTCTAACTGCACTTTCTGCCAAATCTGTCTTTTCTTCCCTGGCCACCTTTCATTAACCCATTTTTATTGTCTGTATTCTTGAGCAAAAATAAGTGTACATCCTACTTCTATTGTTGCACCAATTTCTGAAATTCAGGCCACTATTGATCCAAATGTAAACAATAGATTTCTTCCAGTCTTCTCAACCCTTGAAAACGACCATGATTCTGAGCTATCTGGGGTGCAAAATATTCTTGAAACTTGTAACTACCGCACAATTTCGTCATATAATGAAAACAATTATGATAATGCACCAATAATACATATTAATATAAGATCACTCCCAAAAAATTTTGAGTCTCTCCAAGGATTTATATCTGAACTAAAATATAAACCATTGATAGTAATGCTCACAGAACTATGGTTAACTCCCGAACTAAAAGACTCTTATCAAATCAAGGACTACAATTTAGAAATATCCTCACCAGCTCAATCTAAGGGAAAGGGGCTGGTATGTATGTAAGTAAGCGTCTCTCATACAGCAGGAGGGGTGACCTGGAGTCCAGTCTAATTCATCAGCAAGCTTGCTTCCTTGATATTCATAATCTTTTTCCATTTCACTTCCTAGTTGGATCGCTTTATAGATCCCCCTCCTACCCATCTGCCATGTTTTTGAACTATTTAGAACAAACCCTTGAAAAGATATCAACAGGAAAACAGATTTGTCTAATGGGTGGTGACTTTAACTTTGACATAACTAAAGCAAATTCTCAACAGCAAACTTCATTTTTCTTACATTCTCTTGCCTCCCAAGGATTTCATCCATGTATATCCCTTCCAACAAGAATAACATCAGATACACAATCCCTCATTGACAACTTCTTTATAAATGATAGTTCTATCTTAAAGTCATCATCGGTATTATTAACTGATCTTAGCGACCACCTTCCAATTTCTGTTGAGCTAAACTTCACCTTGAAATCTTCTTCCCCATCGCTTAAACCTCACCTATCTTTTGATTTCAGAAAGACAGAGATACTCAAACAAAAATTAGCATCCAAGTTACAAAATTTCTCCTCTATAAATGACCCAGTCGCAGCTGCAACTGTCCTCCAGAGCACGCTAGGTGAAGAAATTGCAAAACTCTCGATTGCAAAAAAATCTCGGAGACTCACCCCTATTCGGCCCTGGATTTCATTCGGTCTACTTAACAGTATTAACAAAAAGTCAGATCTCTACCTGAAATTCATAAAAACCCGTAATAAACATGATGAAATAGCATACAAATCGTATAAAAATTGCCTCACTGGCACAATACGAACAGCTCGTAAGCTCTACTTTCAAAGAAAACTAGAGCAGGAAAAATCGAATCCAAAAAAACTATGGGATACTCTTCTCACCCTTAGTCGAAAAAGCAAAGTAAAACAAAATGATCTTCCTGAACAATTCCAAGTAAATAATGAATATATTACTGACCCATCGCATATTGCTGACGAATTCAATAAATACTTTTCCACAATAGCAACCAGGCTTGACAATGCGCTACCTCTGTCCACTTCAGATCCTCTTGAATACCTGGAGCACCAAACGACACAATCTTTTGAATTTAGCCCGGTGAGCACGCAATTAGTGTCAAACATCATCTCTTCCCTTAGCAATAAAGGCGCTGGATTAGATGGGATCAGTTCAAAAATTGTAAAACTTATTAGCCCTGTAATCTTACCACATTTAACTAATTTATTTAATATTTGTCTATGCAACGGGGTTTTTCCTGATGAATTCAAGCAAGCGCTCATTGTCCCCATTTTCAAATCTGGCAACCGTTTGACCTTTGCAAACTATCGCCCGATATCAATCTTACCTGTGCTTTCAAAAGTATTTGAAAAAATTGTATGTGCACAACTCACGGAATACCTGACTGAAATTGATCTGCTCTATAAATACCAGTTCGGATTTCGGAAAAAAACATAGTACTTACATGCCCATAGCATTACTTCATGATGACCTTACCTCAGCCCTTGCTTCAAAATTGCTGTCAGCCGTCATCTATCTAGACTTTAGCAAAGCTTTTGATACTGTTAATCACAATATTCTTTTATCAAAATTAAACTTTTGGGGTGTTCAAGGCACTTCCATTAAATTTTTTTCCATTCCTATCGCTCAAACCGCTCACAATTCGTTAAATACAACTCTATTATCTCAACAAATCCCAAGCAGGTCTCCCTAGGCGTAGCACAAGGTAGTGTGCTGGGCCCCCTACTATTTCTTATCTACATAAATGATATATCTAGAAGTTCCTCTGTTCCAAAGTTCTACCTCTTTGCAGATGATACTGCTCTACTGTACACTGCTAAAAATGTAACTGAAGTACAGGCCAAAATTAACAGCAGCTTGTCAGATATTGCTGCCTGGCTAAAATGCAACCGGCTCACCCTTAACACCAAAAAATCTACATACCAAATTTTTCCCATTCGTTCTACAAATCTGGTTATTAAAATTAATAATGACACACTGGAGAGAAAATTTTCTACAAAATATCTTGGAGTTTATATCAATGAGGATCTGAAGTGGACCAACCACATACAAATTGTAGAAAACACATTATCACGAAATATCGGCCTGGTGCGCAGGTCACAACATATCCTGGACTCGGGTCACCTCCTCCTGCTCTACAATGCCCTTGTTCTCCCTTTTCTGACTTACTGCTTGCCTGTTTGGGGAAGCACGTTCAAATATAAACTAAACAAATTGATGCTTCTCCAGAAAAAAATTGTTCGTATAATTGATAAATCTGACCCTTTTGCTCATACTAGTCCTCTATTTAAGAAATATAATATCTTGAAAGTTGAAGATCTTGCTGAAGTAGCCCTGCTAAAAATACTACATAGTCACCTAAACCATTCACTGCCTTGCTCTCTGGCTGAAAAAATACACTTGATCAACCCAAATCCTCTGCTCCCTGTTATTAGACAAACACAACACTTTCAAGTTCCCTTTGCCTCAACTATGTATAGGAAATTCTCTCTCTTTATTGCGGCCCCTAGAGCCTGGAATAAAATGATACCGCAAAAAATTAGAAGGCTGGAAGACATCCCACTAAGTGCTAAATTCTTCAAAACAGTTGTAGCAAAACTATACCTAGATAGATACTGAAACTAAGACTCCAAAATCTCATATATATATATATATTTTTTTTGCTGGACCTCTCAGTCTGTTCAATTTCTCAACCTGTCGCATGCACCAGCTTCAGTTACCAGATGTCATTAAACAAAGAAGTATAAAGCGCGCTTCCAGCTTAATTTGGCTTGTGAAGGTCCCACACAGGCCCGCCTCCGGCACCTGCACACCTATCATATCCTTAAACTCACCACGCGCCTCATACTCTCCACGTCATCTGTTGTGTAACAAAATTTCCGCTCCCTTTCCATACTCTAACCTAGAACTCTACTTCAGGACCAGTTGCTGACTGACCGGCGGCGACGCATGGCTCGGCGCGGCTGGCCGCTATCCATGCGGGGAAGTCCGGGATGCCCCGCTGCCCGGGCTGGAAACCAGTGCTGCTCCTGGCCCTGCCGATGCTGCTACCCTGGGGCGGTGAAACCGTGGTGCTCGGTCCCGGGGAGCAGATCAAGCCACTGGAAATTGTGCTGTCGTCGGTTCGTCGTGGGTGCTTGCTGGTCGGCGATGTTTTGCTGGTCGCCTGGGAAGCGAGGACGTCATCGCTCATCATCATGCATCCTCATGGGCGGCTCTGCTCCTGCTTCTCTGGGGCGGTGAAACCGGTGTGCTCGGTCCCAGGGAGCGGTGCGCGCCGCCCGAACTCGTCGTCTGAGCGACCTGAGAGACCGTGTTGGCCGGCGACTCTATCCACCTCCATTCATCGGCAGCATGGGATCGACACAAAATCGGAACGATTTTTGCGAGGCGCTGATCGGTAGCGCGTAGCGTACGGAGTGAGGTCCGGCCCTGGGCGGCGAGCTGTGGTCCCGGACGGCGTGATGTGGCTGGTATGATGGATAGCGCCGGTGGATGTGCTGACCGTGACGGGCTGGACTGTGCCGGTGTAGGTGTGTCCACCCTTGTCGCACTGCTGTCTGCGTTTCACTAGACGGCTTCCGTTTCCTGATGAGCGACCCCCCCCGCTTTGATTGTATTGTTGTGGGGGTTAGGTCGCTGTAGCCTCGTGCGTTGCGGCGCTGCGGTGGCCGTGCCGCCATGTGTTCTGCCATGGTCTAAATGATTGTGTACTGGGTACAGGGTATCATTATTGTTTTGGAGCTTTTGAGTTGATCTATCTCCTTGCCCCCTCCCCCGGCGTAATCTAGGGGCCCCGCGCCGGGGGCTTGATGGGGGACGAGTGTGGCCTGATGGCATACTAGGAGCTCGCGGAACTATCAGACTAGCTGGTGCATGTTAGTATCCAAATCTGAGATCGAACTCTGTTGTGATGTCCTCTGCTGGAAACACTGAATACATTGTATGGTTACAAAACGAAACAAAGTGCGTAGTTGCGGGAAATCCCGGCAAAGCAGCCCCAACTAATCCTAACGCTAGAGATAGCCTACAACCAATCGAACATCGTGTTCCATTTCCGTCCAGAAGCCCACGTCCCAGCCAGAACCGTGGGATTGCATGATGCTCTCATGGGCGCCATATGACCTATGATGTCGGCGCGCCCCTAAACTCCAACTATGATGATGATGACGATGCTCTCATTTCATACGTGGCCAGTGGTGAGTTGTCTGCGCTCGTTCGTGGATTAGGCGGGACACGGTGTAGGCAAAGCGCGTCATACTGGTTGCTGGCGTGGCGGTGTGAAGTGCTCAACCTATTTATTTATTATCGTGGTGTGAGCATACGTAAACTATACACTGAAAAAACAACACCTCGAGCGTAGAATTCCAATCTGTCTAGTCCTAAAAGTACCCAATTTTTAAGCATTTTTCTAGAATTTTTAGTAAATCTATTCTGACAACGGCCTTAATTTCAGCATTAAAAGTGTAACATTACAAGCGTGTGGTAATTTAATATCTGTGCTATTTTAGCACGGGACAGTTCCATTCGTGCTGAAAATGCAAAGGGGTAAATTTATACGTCATGCATTCTGCAGAGTATTTCTATGGAACTCGCAAACTGCCTCAAGAATAGTCTTACTCTCCTGTGGTGAAACAATTCTGCCAATAGATTAAAACGAGACATTTGCTAATTTAACTACGCTAATGTAATGTTTTCATTCCTCTTATTTTCTTTTGAGTGTGTTTCTATGATATAAGAAGGTATTTTTTTACTACAACTAACACATTGGTAGAACCGTGCCGTTTTGTTTTCGCTACAGTTCTGAGCTTGAAACAACGCGTTGCAGTTCTGCATTCCACAGAGTGTTGATCACGACGCGTGGAGGCTAGTCTAGTCGTGGAGAAGAAACGAAGATGAAATCATTCTAGCTAAGTGCAACAAATAGCAAAGAGCTTTTGAATTGCCTAAATGGGCCTGATATGAATCGTTTATATACCTATCTTTGTCCGGCATCCAGGCGTCGTCAAGGGTTTTCCACAAGAGCCCGGATGCACAGTGGTGAGGTAGTGATAACCTATATTTTCACTTGAATTAAGAATATCCAATAATATTCCAGCACAGATATCGAATGTGCCCTTTTCCGAACAATAAAGGGATTTCAACCCCCCCCCCCACTCCCGTAGCGATGCTTTTGTTAGCCACTCTCGGGATATAGATGGGTCATTCCAGGACAAATCGTCCAGGTAGGAAAAAGTCCAACATGACCCACTCCTCAGATTTCCACCAAACTTTTACTCAAGGCCCTCTATACAAAAGAACAATTGGGCCTATTTTCAGGTCAAAAGGTCAAAGAGGTCACCAGATAGAGGTCATGAAGGTTTCAAAGCTAACACAAACATTGAATCAGAAATAATTTCATCTCTTAAAAGTGGCTGATCTAAATTGATTTGTATGGATATCGCTGGATAGAAGATACCCACATCGGTTCATATAAGAAAAAATAAAAAAATTTCATTCAGGTCAGGTTTTGACCTCGTGACCTTGTGACCTCCTCTTTAAATTTAAAATTTAAGAACATATTCTAATTTTTCACTGGGTGCTCCTCAGGGTATAAGCTAACCAATGGTGGGTGATCATTGCTTAAATCAGATTTAGTAACAAGTCACAGAGGCCATCAGCTAGGTAAAGTTATCGTTTTTGGCCATGAACGGTTTTCCGGCCACCTCAGAAAAATAGGTGGGGGCTGGCCTCCGAGACCCCCTCCAGTGCGCGTGTTAAGAAAGTTGTGCAGCGCCTCAAAGAGGTGATCCGCGGTGATGAGTGGAAATGATGCAGTGGTAAGCGGATATGAAAGAGGAAAAGTTGCGAAGTGTAAAACGAGGAGGTCTTAGACAGAAACATAAACCTAGTGATGTTTGTGCAAAGAGGAACTAAATTATTGTAGTGATTGAAGGCTGATTCAAATATTGTTCCAGATTGGAGTGCAAATTAAAGGTACCTATTTCGATTATTAGAAGTAATTATGAAAACAAATATTTAAAACTCTCCGTCGCAGTGTATGTTTTTAGAGTGTATATTAATCAGCCTAATCAGAGTAAACTGACCTCAAACGCTCGATGAGAATAAACCGGGTCGTTTTTTTAATCGGTGTTTCTTTTCAGCAGCAATGTAATATTGAACGCGGGTTCATTTTGCACCTTGCAAAGATTTTTCTACGCCAGGAATTTCACATTTTAATCTATTTTTACTCCCTCACTTCCAGTTTACACTGTTCCGGTTTAGCCGACAATCTTTTTACTCCAGTGGTATAATAATATTTCCTCAAAACACATGCATTTTGCATTACATCGTTAAAATGGGGGGAATAAGCTGGAAAGAGGAGTTGATTTTGGCACCGTAAAAATAATCCTAAAAATGGCGTACTTTTTGTAGTTGATATTTTCATCACTCACGAGAAGGGGTTTTATTATTCCTGTTTCATGGCATTTTACGCTTCTCAATCTAAAAATATCGGGTGTAAGATATTCACGGAACGAAGATTGGATTTTGGCACCGTAGAAAAATCGAATTTCTGGCGTACTGTTTTCAGTGTACAGTGAGATTACTGCACTCATTCTTTTTCTGTAATGTTGATAAGTTGTTACTTGGCCTTTCTCATCGATTCATTGATGTTGAAAATTGGAATAAATCATATATTCGGCCACACCCCTTCGTCAGAATCATCAAACTGGCTCCCGATCAACATTTCCAACAGGGAAAGAGTTAAAGACGCCATATGACCCTGACCGATGGTGCGTCGATAAGCCCCAACAATTATTAAATAGTTTTTGCACGACATTCCCAAGATGATTTTGACAGCAACATTCACACACCATAGTACGTATGTATGCACGTAAAAGCCTGTCTCAATTTAGACTATAAACCACTTGCGTTCGATATTTAGGAATTTACTTACCTTGCCACACTCATTAAGAAAAATAAGAAAATAGTTTATCGGTCAAATATCTCAATTTTTTCTTTTTGTTGTGTTTGGCCCCGTGATTTCTCCTGTTGGTTCTTTCTTGGAATCTGGCTTTTTTGCCCTTTTTCTAGTAGCTGGCATCTAGGCAATTTTTGGTTTGTCCCTTGTATAAATATGACTTCTTTTGGCCTTCTCTGCTCTTGAAAAGATGTTTCGACACCGAAAAAAGAAAAAGAACAGCAGAAAAAACTAGTGTGGTGGTGAGAGGGAGGGGATAAAACTTTGTAAAAAATACGATCCAAAAAATGACGGCCACCAAACACCGGATGCGAGGCATGCGATACTATAGGCGCCCTTTGGGTGAAAAGTTGGCGGCAAAGTGCATCTTCTGAGGCTCCACCCTCCCCCAATTATCAAAATCCTAGATCCACCACTGTTCGAGAGCAAAAGTTCACAGTTGGAAAAACATGAAAAATATTAAATGTTAGCGGGGAGTGGTGTGACCAAGATAATTGATGATGCTAAAACATTTTCTGGTTCTGTGGATGGAAGCATTTAATGGCCACGCGGGATTGGAAGGGCACTCCTGGCTTCCTACGAAATGGGTAGTGTGCTAAAAAAATACTGCGTCAAGTCAATATCAAACCGTCAACAATTAGTTTTAAACGGTGATACAGGTAGCTTTTCTGGTCGTTTTAGCCTCAAATCTGGGTTTTGTGGTATTTATTTGGCCATTTTGTGAAAAATGACCCCTTTTTGGACGTTTTTATAACTCCGTTTGGCGTTTCTCCGCCGAAAAAAACTGGCAGCCCTGGGCAGCATCTATAGTCTTTAGAATAAGGGCATCACAAACGAGGTCATAGGCTCCCAACCCCGTTGAGGGTTTCCGGGCGCTTGCCGGAATATAGTCTTTAGAAGATGGAAGAACACAAAAATTGGGAAACATTTTTAACCCTGACGCCTCTAAGTTGTATCCCCCCGCCTCCAAATGGGGTCTTGATCCCCTAAAGACACTATAATTGCCAGCACAAGAAATGCCCCCCCCCACGGATTTTTCCTTAAAAAAAAATGCCCTGGTGGTGGGGTCGGGGTCTCCATGACAAGTCCCTTGATGACTTTAGTGAGACTCCGACTCCAACAGTCGAGCTGAGAACAGCTTGGACAAAATGTATGAAAAAGCAAAAAAAAGAAAAAAGAAGATATGTTCCGTGCTCTTGAACGGAAGTTACATGCTGATGTCTCATATTGATATCGTGAATATCTTGCAGTTAGGTTTTTCAATACGTACTCTAGAAACATACTCATTATTTTAATTTTCGGCTTGTGTTGCCTAATGCAAACTTTACCTTGCCAACTTAAATACTGTACATCATATTGATCTGCTCAGACGAAGCTTGTTGTTATACTGTTGCTCGTGTAAAATGTTATTCAAATATGTGTTGCAATCTCTCCGAGCCCACTCAGGTTGTTCCTCAACAGAATTTCCAATGTTTTTCTTGATAATGCTTTAAAAAATAAAGTGAAACCGGTCGAAAAATGCGTTCCATATTACTTACCTGACATGATATTAACTCTTCCAATCCTATTAATTTCCTTATCTATGAATTTTGGCGAATTGGTCTACGATTTAAACAGAGAAGAAAGAAACATCGTCAACTCAATCATCCGAACTAATAAGAAGATCTCAAAAGCAACATCAGCCATCGAATTTGACCAGCGCTGTTTATACGAAAATATTCTGCCGAAATATACTAATATCCATATAGACCCGGCGTCACAAGGTCTAAAGTGCACCCGCGAATTTCGAAGAAGACTCGTTGAAAACCAGCTTCGGATAAAAGAAGGTGAACTCCTTAGTTTACAAAACCAATCCTATCCTCATAATAATAATAATACATATCCTATCATAATAATCATATCCTATCCTCATAATAATAAACCAATCCTTCATAATAATTTCGATAATTCCCCTGTGAATGAATCTAGAAAAACTCAGCTTAGGCTACAGATTGAAGAAAAGTTCGAAAACTGCTTGCATAGTGATAAGGTTAGAATAGTAAACAAACTTAATAGACTTTACCAGGATGACGTGAAATTGCCCGAAAAACATCAGGGCTATATCAATCTCTCTTCTATAATACTCACAGAAGAGCAAGCTGAAGTGCTAAACTTAGGCTTGAACTGTCACTTACAATCCAAAAGGAAGTTAATAGACAAGAAAACCGAACTTGAGATTTTATACCAGGATATTCTCCAACTTGAGAAAGATAATAAAGTAGTGCTAGCCCCTCATCTCAAAGGTGAACTTATTGGTGAGGGCAGTAAACTACTGGGTGTCGACAACAGCAAGTTATTAACTCCACAGCTGAAGGAAGCAGCCAAGCAACTTCGCCAGAACCCACAAGTACTAGTCAGACGAGCTGACAAGTCTCCAACATTCGTCGTAGTTGATCGTCAAGACTACCTACAAAAGTTGAACGCCATCCTATCTGACGAGAGCAAGTTCTCCCGAGTTCACGTCGCCACCGGAGAGGACCCCATCAAGAAGCACAAGGCACGCGTCAACTCGCTCATCGCCAGTGCCAACGCACAACAGGACAGCCTTCACTTCAAACCAATCGTCGGTGAATTTGAACCCGGCTACGCGTACGGTACTATCAAGACACATAAACAAGGTAATCCTTTGCGCCCTATTATTTCCCAAGTTTGTACATCCACTTATGGTCTTCCCAAGCGTTTAAATGATCTTTTGAAACCCTACATCCCCGCTAGGTTCTCAATACAGTCCCCAAAATAATTTTTGGATATACTTAGAGCAAAAACAACCTCAGGTATTCTGGCCTCAATCGATGTCGAGAGCCTTTTCACAAATGTCCCCGTAGACGAGACTATTTCTATAATAACCAACGAGGTGTATCACACTAAATCAAACCAACTCCCCCTTTGCGCCTTCCAGAGCCTATCCTCAAAAAGCTTCTTGAAGCGTGTAAGAAAGACGCGATATTTAGGGGACCTGACAATAAACTTTATACCCAGAACGATGGCGTGGCCATGGGCTCCCCATTTGGCCCCTTACTTGCGGAGTTATATATGTCTAACGTTGAAAACAAGGTGCTTTCTCCGGAAGCACCCCATGTGTACCTACGCTACTGTGATGATTGTTTTTTTAGATATTCAAAGCGTAGATCATCTTCATAATCTGATCCGGGACTTTGAACGAAACTCTGTACTGCATTTCACCTTTGAATTATCGCGAGATAACGTTTTACCCTTTCTAGACATCACTATAGAGAGTGGTACCAGCCAGTACATAACTAGCGTATACAGAAAAACTACGAACACAGGACACACACTTAATGCCAGAAGCGAGTGCCTCTCCCGATACAAAAACAGCGTAGTAAGATCATTTGTACGCCGTGCGATCACCCATGGCTCTACCCACCAAGCCACACACGAAGAGTTTTCCATAGTCAAACAAATTTTAGTCAATAATGGATACACCAACACCCAGGTTGACACAGAAATCCAACGACAACTCAATCACCAACACTCTACACAGCACTCACCACCAACACAAACCACATACCAACTTTACTATAAAAATTATATGAACACAGCCCACAAAACCGATGAACGAGTTCTCCAACACATTCTGCGCAAGAACATCAAGTGTACGGACACAAACACTAGAATAGGACTTAGAATATATTACACGAGTAGGAAAGTGAAGGATCTACTGATGCGTAAAAATCCCCGCGAGACAGGGAAGTTGAATAGAAGTTAGAACCAACGTAATGTACCAGTTTAACTGCCCAGACGAAGGTTGTAGACTCCGTCAAAATCATTACGTTGGTTTCTCTTTAACTACCCTGTCTCGCAGGCTGACGATGCACCTCCAGAAGTCGTCCATAAAAGACCATATGCAAACTGAGCACAACATCACCCTCACCCGAAAACACCTTGTTGACAACACTGAAATAGTTCATATGAGTGATGCCAGACGTATCGAAATAGCAGAGGCCATACATATTCATGACTACGCTCCCCCCATATGCAGCCAGCGGAACAATAGACTGGAAAAGTTAGCTTTATGGGGCACCAAGCAGCAGGCAGCCTTGGTAACCCATAACCGCACAGATGATGGAGGAGGAAGAAGCGGTTGTGGGGATGTCCGAGGTGGGGATACTGTGCCTCCCGCATCCGTGTCCACAGTAGCACGTAGCCACAGAAGCGGCAGGAGCTATCCACAGGAATCGTCATTTAGTTAGGTAGTTAATTTTTATTTATTTGAGGTGTGGTTATATGTTTAATGTCATGCTCACATAAAAAGCTGAAGTGTGTTCGATTGTGTTTTAGATTTGCTCAACATGAAATGTATTTTAGTCGTTTATGTACACTGTCATATTGATATCGTGAATATCTCGCAGTTAGGTTTTTCAATACGTACTCTAGAAACATACTCATTATTTTAATTTTCGGCCCGTGTTGCCTAATGCAAACTTTACCTTGCCAACTTAAATACTGTACATCATATTGATCTGCTCAGACGAAGCTTGTTGTTATACTGTTGCTCGTGTAAAATGTTATTCAAATATGTGTTGCAATCTCTCCGAGCCCACTTAGGTTGTTCCTCAACAGAATTTCCAATGTTTTTCTTGATAATACTTTAAAAAATAAAGTGAAACCGGTCGAAAAATGCGTTCCATATTACTTACCTGACATGATATTAACTCTTCCAATCCTATTAATTTCCTTATCTATGAATTTTGGCGAATTGGTCTACGATTTAAACAGAGAAGAAAGAAACATCGTCAACTCAATCATCCGAACTAATAAGATCTCAAAAGCAACATCAGCCATCGAATTTGACCAGCGCTGTTTATACGAATATATATATATATATATATATATATATATATATATATAGGGACAAAATGTATAAAAAGAAAAAAGAAGATATATTACGTGCTCTTGAACGGAAGTTACATGCTGACACACACACACACATATATATAAATAAATAAAAATACATATATATATATATATATATATATATATATTATCATAAACGTCGGAATAAAGAAGCCCGGGACCCACAGAAAAAATAATAATTCAGGGATAAATTTCGCCTCGACGACCAAGGAGCAGCTCAAAAATGCATTCATCTCTGTATTTTTGTGCTCTTAGAGTGACAACTGGACAGGCATATCTAGCAAGAAACTCGGGGACCGATTTTTTAACCGGTTTAATTAAGAAATAGCCTTGTGTCTAGACATGCGTGTGTAGTTGTGACTCTGGAGCACGAAAACACAACGATGAATGCATTTTTGGTTAGCTCTTATTCGCTGAATTGAAATTTGTTCCTGAATTATGAATTATTTTTCTTTCTGTGGACATGCGTATTGATAGAAAACTCTAGCCGCACGCGGGGTGCCTTTTTTCCCTCTTAGATGACTTGATGAATTAGACTAGATGACTTAGATGACTGCATTCTGCTCCACACCCTTTGTTAGGCATTGTCTGCCACTAACAATCTTCGAATAAGCATTTATCTCTGAACGGTAAATGTGTCCTATTTTTTTCAAATTCGAAGAAAAGGAGCTTGGGAACGTTTCGTGTCGTCAGCCGCAGGATAATTAGTGATGATTTCTGTGAAATGTTCCTTTAAACAAGCCTCTGGGACATTTCCAGCTGATGATATGGACTCCATTGAAGGTGCCCCCCTCCCCTGACGAAAACGTTCCGCAGCCACTGCTCTTTACAAAAAAACCTACTTACAAAGAGGGTAGGCAGATTACTAACCAGATTGTGTGACTTTCGAAAGCGTGGGAACAAAAAGGCTGACAAAAATACACCTAAGTTTTCCGAGTAAGTTCCGGCGATTATGCAATATTTTTCGCTCGAACGGATATTTTTAAGTTGATTAGTATAGATACTCAGAATACTCAGAAATTGGCGACGTTGATATGATTTTGCACAATATTTGTAAATTTTCGTTTACAAGCTAACTTAACTTGTATGTATGAATGATTTAGTCATGCACTAAATGGAAAATTTGGGAGTTTAGAAGAAAACAGATTGTTGTCTCACATGTGGTACGATACGAACATTGTCTGAGCTTGTTGCATGTATTGCACGTGGCTCAAGGATTTGTGAAATGTTTTTTAACATGTTTGCGCCTTTTTGACAATATCATTTCATTCACTGTCACTATCAGTGTGAAATGAGGGCGTGAAATACCTGCCGTTGAGTTGCAATAAGTCACGTGGTGGTACTTTTTAACATCCTAGTTTAAACAGGGACATAATGGGAAAACAAAAATCTCGTCTATAACAGTGATAGACAGATATTCACATTTACTCCAACACAACAGATGTACGCGTTTCAACAGAAGTCTTCGTCAGCATCTAAAGAATGAGGGATTAAGGACACGTCACCAAGACATGCTGCAGTTTCATCGTTTCATCGTTTGGATTTTCCGTGCAAAATTATCTTGCGACAAAACTATAAAAGCACCCTTCTTGAGCGTATCCAAATAATATTTCTTGAATTATTCAATGAATCTAGGCTTGGTATAAAATGCTAGAATTATTATTATTATTATTATCTTTTTATCTTATTTATTTATTTATTTTTCTTTTCTTTTCTTTTCTTTGCTTATCTAACTCCTAATGCAGCCGCCGATTTTACCCATTTCATGAAACCGGGCCTAAGGTTGAAAGGTTCATTTATAGCTATATGTGCTGCTTCTGTGGCTCTCCTATTTTCTTTGTTTTTACAAACTGCTATGATTTTAGCTCCATCCCAGTTTGGTAAATGCTTTGTTTTCATGGAATGTATGACAAATGCACTGAATTCTGAGTTGTTTCGAAGGTCTCTTCCATGTTCTTTTCGTCTAGTTTTTGAATCCCTCTCAGTTTCACCTATGTATGATTTCGTACACGACTCGCATGGTGCCTGGAACACTACACTTTTTGCTTCTGTGTCGTCTGAGCTTTCTTTTTCGCTAACATGCTACTGACTTTTTTACCGGAGCAAAATGCTGCTTTGCATCCCGTTCCTTCAAGTTTGTGAGCAATAATTTCAGCTGGTTTCGAGTACGGTATCGTAAAAAATCGCACCATTTCCCTTTTGTTGGCTTTCGCGGATCGTTTTCGGATATCTATAGCTTTCTTCCTCATGTTTATCAGAAACCCTCTGGATATTTTAGCTTCGTAAACGATGTTATGATATGTTCTATCTCTTCTTGTAGATATTCTTCACTGCAAATGCGAAAGTTCCTGAGAAAAATCCGATTACTACTCCTCGCTTCACCCTATGACTATGACCTGAGTAATAATGTACATAGCATTGCTTGTGCGTTGGCTTTCTATATACTTTGAATTCAACTTCGTCATTCTTCACAATCTCTGTTAGGAATTGAATGAACAATCTCTGTTGTTAGGAATGACGATTGCGTCAAATTGCGAGAAATATGGTGCGATTTGTTACGATACCGTACTCGAAACCAGCTGAAATTATTTCTAACAAACTTGAAGGAACAGGATGTAAAGTAGCATTTTGCTCCGGTAAAAAATCCGTAGTATGTTAGCGAAAAAAGAAAGCTCAGACATCACATAAGCAAAAAGTGTAGCGTACCAAGTGCCGTGCGGGTCGTGTATAAAATCATGCATAGGTGAAACTGGAAGGGAATTAAAAACTAGGTTACAAGAGCATAGAAGAGACCTTCGAAACAATTCAGAATTCAGTGCATTTGTCATACATACCATGAAAACAAATCATTTACCAAACTGGGATAGAGCTAAAATCATAGAAGTTTGTAAAAACAAAGATAATAGGAGAGCCATAGAAGAAGCACATATAGCTAGAAATGAAACTTTCAACCTTAGGCCCGGTATCATGAAATGGGCAAAATCGGCGGCTGCATTAGGAGTTAGATAAACAAAGAAAAGAAAAGAAAAATATATAAATAAATAAGATAAAAAGATAACAATAATAATAATTCTAGCATTTTATAACAAGCTTAGATTCATTGAATAATTCAAGAAATATTATTTGGATATGGCTCAAGAACGGCAGGGACGGACGCAGACCCGAGTTTTTTTTGGGGGGGGCGAACCCATGTCTGCCTCTCCTGGGGGGGACATGCTATTTGGGTGCTCGACAGACCTAGTATAAGCTACCTCTCCAAGTACATGATCGCTCTCCTGGGGGGACGGGAGGGAGGGTGGGAGCAAATATGTTATTGCTCGACAGACCTAGTGTAAACACCTTTTTAAATTTTCCGGCCTTTGGGGGCCAACATATAGTTTGGTCCCCCTCGAACGCTTTGGGGGGCATGGCCGGAATACACCCCTGCGTCCGCCAATGAAGAACCGTGCTTTTATAGTTGTGCGGCATGAAAGTTTTGCACGGAAAATCCAAACGATGGAACTGCAGCATGTCCTGGTGATGTGCCCTTAATCCCTCGTCCTTTAGATGTGGACGAAGACTACTGTTGAAACGCGTACATCTGCTGTGTTGGTGTATATGTGAAAATCTGGTATATGCTGCCTTATAACAGATTGCCATGCAGCTCTCAAAGTATCGCCAAGGATGTTTAGAATGAATAAATAGCAACAATTTAAACAATTCCACATATCGTGCGTGCATGTCCCAATTGGCAGGCTTAGTGTCAATATCGAACTCATGAAAAGCATCAGTTCTAATGGAAGACACTGTGTGTTCTCCATCCAACGCTATCGTTCTGATATGCGCAGGTATAAGAGGCAGGTATCTACTTACCTTGCTGAAATTGCAAACAAAACGACGTTTCTTCAGGAAAATATATCAGAACCACGCTCCACTGCGCCTGAAATCTTCCACGGCGCAGCACTGCTCCAGCAATCTGATGATTTTTAGTGTGAGCGTTGCCTTAAATAGACCTTCATGGTGCACTATCCAGTTTTACCGCAGTGGGAAGTGGAGGGACCGGTAGTGCTTGTTGGCCGTATTTCAGAAAACCGGAACTAACGAGATATCGCTAGGGCCGACGTTGATTTCACCTCAGGTGGAGCCGTGACTGCAGAGCATCCGACTATTCAGCAATCAGCCTTGCTAGAACCAGTCGGTGTCCAGCTCCAGCATTGTGCGCTACAGACATACCGTTGTCAGTGCCAAACATAGAAAGTTCTTGCGGTTTTGTTGACGAATTTAGCTTAACAGGCTCAGGCTCACTCACCCTTGGAACAGTCCAGAGCCGGTGTTTGGCAGTTGAGGGGCCATTGACGAGAGCATGCTGTACACGGTGGCTGCTGTGAGGGCGGTACGCAAACCACAATATCACTGCCAACCCCAGTCTCCAATGCCGTCCATGTGCTAGAATAAACTCTATAAATAATAAATGAATATATAGTAAATACTATACACTATATACTATACTGTGAATAAATAGTAAATACTATAACCTTCAGACTCTTGGTTCCAGAATTCAGCAAACCTTTGTCATTCTCTTCGCATCCGATCCCGCCTCAAAAAAGAAGGGCGTAACTAGGCCTTATCTCCACAATGCATTGTCCACGTTTTACA
Source organism: Lepas anatifera (assembly GCA_034440635.1). Taxonomy (NCBI): domain Eukaryota; kingdom Metazoa; phylum Arthropoda; class Thecostraca; family Lepadidae; genus Lepas; species Lepas anatifera. The sequence goes on along the minus strand of JAOTON010002108.1, from coordinate 15,854 downwards.
GCTGAATATCCAGCTTTACATAAGCAAGTCGACCTCGAAATGTGTATATCAGCATTAAAGAAGGCTCCGACACTACTGCACACTGGAGGGGATGGGAGCCTTATATATGTTATCATAGGCGGATCCAGGGGGGCACGTGCCCCCCGCGATCGACCCTCGGCGCCCCCCTGAAAGGTCGATGGCGCCCCCCTGAAATGTCGCTTCCCACCTCCCCCAGGATACGAAAGTCGGCGCCCACCGACAGGATTTTGCGCCCACCTGATAGGTTTTGCCGGTCATAAGTGGCGCCCCCCTGGTCCGGATGGCGCCCCCCGGGAAGGTGCCCCCCCGATCGGCAATCCTGGATCCGCCTATGTATGTTATATGTATGTATGTATGTTTATTTCAGAACATCCTCATACAGGACAGGCTTTTCATATTCCATCGTGAAATGGATGCAACAGGAGATAAAAAAGAAAGAGGCGTAAAAATGACAAAAATACATAAAAAACCTGCGAGTCGATTGACATGCATATTGACCATGCTAGGTTGGAGAGAGGTCATTTTTAATTTCCGACCTTGAATATTTATATCGTACATCATTCGATTTTCCGTAACGAGAGGAAGCGAATGGTGCCTAAATAATTGTGCTAACTCAACTCTGTTAGACGCTGAGGCCCAAAAACTCTGCTAAAAATGCCACCTTCTTTGATATGTTAGGACCACAGTATTGACCTGAGCCAAAAAGTGGCTGATATAGCTTCTTCATGAACTTGTATGAGCTATCCACCAGACTTCGCGTTTTTTTCGCTTTTCCGCAAAGGGGTCAAGTTTAAGGGGGCTGTTCAAACACTCCCCACCAGGCCGAAGGTGGCTCGGAGGCCCACCGAAGTGCGAGCTAAGAAAGCTCCAGAAATTTTTAGGATTTGAGTTCAGATGAGAGTACAATGCTTGTATAATGCGTCAAAGTCGTGGCATCCACCGGTGCAAGCTTATGAAGCCCTTGCTTTCCCTTTACCAGAAGTGCTCAATCAAAGCCCGCTTTAAGCTTGGCTGCAACAACTTTTACCCCTTTTGAGCTTACGAAAATATATTTCATGACCCTGACAAACTGTTTGTTGAGAGAGCCGAATAGGGTCTTCACTGTTATAGGAAATTGTGTAAGGTAGCGAAGAAACGCTACTCACATGGTATTCCAAAATCAACCTCATGGCAGCACATGCTACCAAAATTTTCTGTTCTTATATTGCGCCGCGCAGCCATCACTAAAGTAGAACATATACTTGATGTTGGGTACGAGCAGGGGGGGGCAGAGTTTAGTTCCAACTAGTCTGGCAGTCGTGGCGTGACGCCGCCGCTACCTAAATCCTCAGCGGTGGCCTTCATCCTGGGGAATTACTCACCTTGGCGTCTGGATGCAAAGCGGTGCTTCATGAGCTTCGCTATATGCTGGTTTAGGGTCCCAAAGCATTCTTTTGTCTCTACAATTTCCTTTAAAGGGAATGTGGCACCTTTATAACGATATTTTAACCTAGATAGCCAAGTTGTAAAGCATGCAGGAAAACTCGGTACTAACACATCATTTGTCAAGGAACTCAAACTTCCGTAGAGAAAAGCAAAGAAAGTCGAACCTACCTGAAATGTATCCAAAATGTGCCCAAGGAGCCGACCACAGTTGTCAGCTGTTGGCATGATGCCATGCTGACGTCACGGTGAGTAGTCACAGGGGCGCAGCTAAAGCTTTGGTATGGGGGGGCACACCAACTTTGAGGGGCACCCCGGGGAAAAAGGGCACTTCTTAACGTAACCTAAAAGACTTGCAATATCTTTGTTTATATCATTTTTTGGGCATCTTTGGTTCAATAAAAATGCAAATAAATCATTGACGGAGAAGGAAAACTCGATTAAAACCGAAAAAAGAGAAAATATCACCAAAATGTCATGAAAGTAGCCAAAACACGACTGTTTTGGATAGAGTTAAGGGCAAATCAGCCAACTCATGCAAGTACTTGACATCAGACATATCAGCGGAGCATGTGATATCTGTTACCATGTGGAAGTTAAGGCATATTGGAGTCGAAAATTCATTTGTTATGCCCACTGGTTTTGTCGTGACGTGTGAGCCCTGGTCGAACGCGGATTAAGTTCCTTGCCTCCCACAATCGCTGCGGGACGAGGAGTGGCATAGTGACTTTGGAAGATTAAAATTTGTGCTGCCGAAATAATTTGGGAGATACCTTTTGAACGCGCTTATTAACTTCCATATTCTCAAGGATCGGTCCCAGTTAAGAGTAAAGAAAAGGTGAACAGGCCGGTGGTTTGGATGGGGATGGTGGGACAGGGCTGAAAATTGTGGAAACTAGTTCTCCATTTAAATTAATTAGTAGGAATCCTGATTTTGGGGACTGTGCTCTGAGCTCAGGGGCACATGCCTTTTTATCATCCCTTCCCAGACTCCACCAGCATAATAGGCAATTTATATAACCAGGGGTGCCTAGGCATCACAAGCCGTTTTAGAGATTCCTCATTCCTCGTTAGCTCCGTTTTACAAGGGAAATTTCCATCGTGTTCTTATTCCCCATCTATTCAAGACCAGCTCTGGGGCCCCCAAGTGTGGATCAGAGGCCTCCAGAGCAGCTTCCCCCATCCCCCCAGTTATGCCTCCAGGGACTAGACTAGCTCAGTGACCCCGCCCCGAGATGACGGGAGTTGGCCTTGTTTTCTTATTATCTGTCTACTAAAGACCACCTCAGGGGTCCCTGATGTAGATCAGGGCCCCAGAGCAGCTCATGCTTCACCCAGGGACTAGACTAGCTCATTGGCCCTAGAGATGAGGTCATCAGACTAGCTCAATGGGCCACAGATAGGCTCATAGGGCCTTAAACCAGTTCAAGAAACCCCAGAATGGTTTAAGGCGCCAGATCACCTCAGGGGGCCTCAAGCCAACATTAGGGGCTCTCACAAGCTCAGAGCCCAGACCAGCTCAGGGTACCCTCAGAACCCAGATCCGCTCTTTGGCCCCAGATCAGCTCTTGGGGCCCCAGATCAGTTCAGGGGCCTCAAGTCAGCTCAGGGGGCAAGATCAAGTTAGGGCCACTAAATCAGCTCAGTGATCCCTGACCAGCTCGGCGCCCAATCAGTTCAAAAGCCCCAGAGCTGCTCAGGGGACACCAGATCGGCCCATAGGGCACCAGATCAGCTTCGAGGACAAACCATCAGATCAGTGGTCCCGACCAGCTCGGGGCCCAGATCAGCTCGGGAATACCAGATCAAGTCAGGAGGCACTTAATCAGCTCAGGAGCCCCATACCATCTCAGGGGCTCTTACCAACCCCTGTTGGCCCAGCTCAGCTCAGGGCCTGGGAGCTGCTCAGGAAATCACGTAATCAACCCAGGAGGCCCAGGTCTGCTTAAAGGGCACCATACTAGCCATGGAACACCAGACTAGCTCAGAGGGAATCAGATGGGCGCAGGAGACACATTGATGACTCAGCAGGCACCAGATCGACTCAGGGGGCCTTAGTTAAGCTCAGGGGGCAGTATATCTGCTCAGGGTGCACCAGATCGATCAGCTCAGGGGACAAGTTCAAGTCAGAGGCACTAAATCAGCTCAGGGATCCCTCACCAGCTCGGGGCCCAATCAGTTCAAAGCCCCAGAGCTGCTCAGGGGACACCAGATGCCCATAGGGCACCAGATCAGCTTCGGGTACAAACAATCCGATCAGTGGTCCCCGACCAGCTCAGGAATACCAGATCAAGTCAGGAGCCACTCAATCAGCTCAGGAGCCCAATACAATCTCAGGGGCCCTCATCGGCCTCTGTGGGCCCAGCTTAGCTCAGGGCTTTAGACCTGCTCATGAAATCACGTGAGGAGGCCCAGATCAGCTTAAAGGGCACCAGATTAGCTCAGGGGCACCAGACTAGCTCAGAGGGCATCAAATGGGCTCAGGAGGCACCAGATCGACTCAGGGGCATTAGTGCAGCTCAGGTGGCACCAGATCGATCCGCTCGGGGGCCAGATCAGCTCCCAGCCCCCCAGACTATGGCAGGGGCCTAAATCAGCTCAGGGAGCAACATAACAACTCAGGGACACAAGATAAGCTCAGGGCCCACCAAACCAGCTCAGGAGCACCAGACCATCTAAGGAGACATCAATAATTAGCTGAGGGGGCACCTAATCAGCTGAAGCGGCACCATATTGACTTAGGAGACAGTAGATCAACTTGGGTAGAAATGAGATCAGCTCGGGGGCCCGAATCAGCTCATGGGGCAGTAAATCAGCTATTAGGGCACCAAGCAAGCTCGGAGGCATTAGAAAAACTCATATAGGTTCAGCAGGCACAATTATTTGCTCAGTGGGGCACTCGATTGACTCAGGGGCACCAGATCAGCTTAGAGGGCAAGTAATCAGCTCAAGGGGCCAGTACCAGCTGAGAGGCCACGACATGAGCTCAAAGGGCACCAGATTAGCTTCACCCGTACGATTCACCCGTCAGTCGGTCAGCTGATGATCAGCTGGTCGGCTGCTCTTCCGAGTGCTCCGCGTTTCTTGCTCCAAAATAGGTGAATTTAGTGTTTTTCCTCATAGAACGAGTGGCTAAGATGTAGCTGACGATATTCTCTACATGTGCATTGAAGATCTTGATAACGTATAGACTCTGAAACTAGCATGAGGAACATTAAAGTTTGCAGTGCTGCTGAAGATTTCTGTGATCACCGTAAAAATACTTTCGACAAACCCGACGCCTCAGCGCATACTGACCAAAATGCCCTCTGTTTTTCTGACTCTTAAATCTCGTGACTTTGTCGGCTAGACACTTGTTTACTAGAGAGGGTGAATTGCTCGAAACTGAAAAAGCATGTTCGAATAATAGTCATGTTTACCTGGAAACTCGATATTAGGTCTTATAAACACTACAACCGTCGTCAATGCTATGAAGGATAAGGTTTTATAACAGAGCTTTCGCTGAGCGGTCCCATATGTGCGACCGCTCGCGTTGGCTCTGTTTATTCCTGGTCTTTCAGACAACCCGAAGGATTGATTTCCACCTCTGATAACACTTCGTAGTTCGACAACACTTGCTCCAATGAACATAATACGACTTCTGATTCTTATTTCAAGTCTTCTTCTGTTAGATCAGAACAACACTCAAGACCGCGACTCCCAGACAGAGCAACATCTGCTACATTTGTCACCAGGTTTCACACCCCGCAGACCGGCTACTTCTAAAGAGTACCACGTCGGAAAGTGAACAGTAGATATTGTGTTGTCAGCGGTGTTAGTTGTTGTCGATCAACTTTAGCAAAATCAAACCTGGTATTTTCTTAGTGTTCTTAATGTGTTTTCTGTACAACTCAGTGTTCAACAAATGTGTTCCGGCTAAGAATAGCCACATATATTTTGTGGAGCGGCTCGATGAAGTGCAATAAATAAATAAATTATTGGCGACGATGAGGCATTAGGTGGGTACATACTAGGTGCCCATACTCTTCCCGGGTGCTTGGAAAGGCGACGGAATGCCCTAGCTGACCGAAAAATGTATTAAATTGTCCAACAATAGTTTCAATCGCTACATGCGGTCCAGTTACATCTAGGTTCAACGGCGTAGGGCACTAAATTTCGAGCGACACGGCCCAAATTTGGTACACCACCTGGAAATCAAAAGGGCACCCTGGCAGTGATGGGAGCACGTGCCCCCTGTGCCCCCTGGCTGCACCCTGGACAGTATATCAACTCCGGGAGGCATTAAATAAGCTCAGGGGCCCGGATCAGCTCAAGGGGCACTAAAACAGCTAATAGGGCACCAGACAAGCTCGGAGGCATCATACCAACTCAGAGAGTATTATATAGGTTCAGAAGGCACACTTATTTTCTCAGGGGGCACCAGATTGACTACGAGGGCACCAGATCAGCTCAGAGGGCACATGATCAGCTCCAGGGGGCACCAGATGAGCTCCGCCCGTACGATTATTGGCGACGATGAGGCATTATCTGGAAATGGATTACGTGCTTATACTCTTTCCAGGTGCTTGGAAAGGCGGCAGAATGCCCTAGCTGACCAAAAGAGGCACTTAATTGTCAAACAATAGTTGAACTCGCTAAATGCAGTCTAGTTCCATCGAGGCTCAACGGCGTAGGGCACTAAATTTCGAGCGGCATGGCCCAAAGAGGGCACACCACCTGGCAATCAAAAGGGCACCCCGGCACCGATGGGGGAGGGCACGTGCCCCCTGTGCCCCCCTGGCTGCGCCCCTGAGTAGTCAGCCTATTGAAGCTTGTTGAATGTGGTAGTAGTTGCCAGATCATGATTTCATGCGCAGGCAGAGGTTTATTTCTTACCATAGAGGAGCATTTGAAATATCATAATATTGAGCTTATTGTACATTTTTTTAGAGAAATCATGGACATTTTAATGATTTTCGGCTAAAAAACCTTATTTACACCAAATTCCGGGATTCGAGCAAGGTGCCACATTCCTTTTAACACGCGCAGTAGAGAGGGGCCTGGAGTCAACGTGCAGTCGAGGGGGCCTTAAAGTTCCCTCCCCCTGAGATCTCGGAAATCAAGAGGGTTAGAAGAGTGAATTATAGCTAAGTTTTGTTGGCCTTGCTCAATATCTTCAAGGTCAAACGAGGTCGTAAAAGTCAAATCTGGGCCATGCTGCATACCTGATCGGAAATGCCGCGATTATGCGAAAAAAACCGGGAATGCACCAAAGTGGACTAGGATCATAGATGGGGCGGGGGTCCCACATAATGTTCCTGAAAGTTTGCGGGTAAGGTGACTCGAGGTTGCTATATGTGACGTAACAATATTACATGTTCCCAATAATGTACAATATAACTGACACTATAGTAGCGTTTTGGAAAAGGAGGTCGGTTTGATTTTGAAAAAGACCTTTGACCTTCACCTGTGATCTAGACCTTGGCCCAGAGTAGCCTAAGCCATGAATTCATAGCATAGCATACGTCATACTTAATAATACTATTTGACCGGAATACTAGGGTCAATGACCTTGACCTGTTACCTTTAGCTTCGTGTGGGGTGACCTAGACATACGAACCGATTTTGTAACGTTATGACGTCACCACTAGGTCTACAGAACAGGCGAACTGGTGCGACCGCACGATTGTAACGGCCGCGTGATAGGTTTCATTTTGAAAGTCGATAAGTAAAAAAATCCGGTACGATTTTCAAAATGCCTTCACCAATCGACACGCTTGTGAATTCTCTCAAATAAAGCCAAGTAGCGTTTTCCAGCGGCTAACGGTTATTTGACCATCTCGGAAAAATAGGTGGAGCACTTTAAGACCCCCCACCCCCACTGCGCGTGGTAAGGTACACCTGTCAGTGCTGACCCACTGGCTGTAACGTACATACCTCGCTGTCTAGCTCGTCGGAATAAGAATCTGATACAGTTTTATCCTGTAACCCTTCAGCCAGTGAAAGTCTCGGGGACGTCATAACGCCTTTCTCACTTGGGCAGTCCGTGCAGTTCTGCATCATGCTGTTTGCGCCACATACTGCATAATCAAAACAAGTCATGGTAAGAGAGACCCTGTAAACCTAGACTGGAAGTGATGAGCTTGCATTTTTATGGCGGTCACATGCACAAGCAGATTTGGTACGGCTGCCACCAACTAACCCGCAGTCTTTGGAGCGGAGCTTACAGAAGCTTGAAAACCCTGTTTTCGGGGTAGTGGAATCTTGTTTGAAGGTGGTGCTTAGCTCCTGCAGGTTTCCCATCACGAGTAACTCATTATCTAAACTGCATTTGCAGGAATGATAACGGTATTGCTTTTATTCCTGCTAAAGCAGGATGCTACGTAATTTTGTTGAATGAAACATGCATATGCCATGAGCTTAATAAAAATTTAAGCAATAGGGTACCTAGTTGCAATGGCAAATTTTCAGAACTACAGCAAAACCTAGGAAATAGTATACCATATATGACAAAGGACAATACAAATGGAAATTTGATCAAAGTGTTGCATTTTAAAGTATTCATATTTTTAAAACCAATCCAATTTCTATCCTGAAAACCTCCAGTACAATACAATACATACCCATCACTCTTCAAAATGGCAACATGGTTCAAAAAGAAAATTGCTAATGCATGACTTTCCAAATACGGACGCCAAACAAACGTCTCTGATCAGGCAAAACCAGTAGTAAGAAATCATTTCTCCGATTCGGTAAATAACGTCTTCTTAAAATGTATGTCGCCTAAAAGCTCAAACTATGCCTCTGTGTATGAACTGTCACGTGGTTTTGTACACTTTTTTGCCTTGGAGCTACTGAAACCTTGGTTGAATTTTTCTTCAAAGACAACAATGGCACGCACTTGTTTGTGCATATTCTTAGACAACGACTGATGTTGAACCAACGACGCGTGGTGGTGCGGTGGTTGAAGTGAAGAAGCAATCTTAAATATTGTTATCGGGCAATTTTGAAAGATTTGATATGTGTTTTACAGCTTGTTTCACCAATTTAAATGTTTATGACAAGGCCAGAGATAGGAGCCCGTTTAATTTCTCGAGTACATGTATTATTTGTGCCTCGGGATTTCTTCAGACCGGATGGGCCTTTAAAATAAGCGATTGAAACATATGATTAAATTTATAAATCGAAAAAAATTGAAACTTTGATTGAAACATTGGAAGAAAAAGTATTTAAAGGAGGTTAAAAGAGGTTTGCAAGGAGTGATGTCTATACTGGACGCGCAGTGAGGACGAATTCTGACTGAATTCCGCCGTCACAACGCGCACTGCTCCTCAAAAGACAAGTTTAAGGACCAGCGATATTTAAAAAAAGAAACCACTACTCCGCTACCAGTGAGAGTTTGCACGTAGCGGAGGAGCGGAGTAGCGGTCTCAAGTAGCGCACCGCCCAGCTCTGTCAGGAAAGTCAAATGAGGTCTTTTAAGGATCATACTGCACATCATTGTAATATTTTGATCATGCTCGTCACTACAATATCGCTAACTTGTCTACCTGATGCTGTTCAAAATGTATATACACAAACGTGGTAATAACACAAATGTATTCGAAAAGCATGACCTTTGATGACATCTGGTGACCTGGTCATTGACCTGACGTCAGCATAGTAAGCAGCCTTGCAATTTGTATTTCCAAGTGCCTTGGAATGAAGTTCAAAAGCTTGATCTAGCTCTTCTGGAAGCTGAGGTATGCACATCCTGGTCGGGTCTACCATGTTTCAGAAGAACAAAATTGTCTTAAATTAACATAGCGATAACGTCATCACCCGTTGAACTGACCTAATCTGATATCAATTATCGTCACAATTTTTCAAATTGATCACCTGACGCGTATAGTAAAGACAGGTATAGTCTTTAACCCTCGCCCCACCGGGGGGCCATCGATGGCCCCCCTAAGGTTTTCCGGGATAGCAGAAAAACGACGAGGCGCAGCACCGCGGTTGAGGGCTCTACCTTTCACTGCATCATTTTCACATCATCCCTGAAATTTTTACCCCGGGTCACCCAAGGTCAGGTCACCAGACGAGGTCAATCAAGGTCACCTCACTTCACCTTTAGAGCTCTGTAAGAGCTACTTTCAAAGTCGATCGATTTGAAACTTCTTACACTTCATGACCCCTCCAGGGTCTACAAGGTGTATATCCGGGAGTTTTTTTCGATTTCGTGCCCTGAGGTCAGGTCACCAGGCGACCTCTCCCATTGGAAAAGCATGGGGAAAAGCTATTTCATGATATAAAAGCCACAAAAATGATTGCAAATACTCCAGACTGCTCAGGAACAACGTTTTTGGACACCCCTTTCACGGATCCCAGGGGTCATATTTGCCCTTTGACTTTTCCAAGGTCATCCAGAAGGTCACCAGAGGTCAAAAACAGTATTTTGACAATAACTTTTGACCTAATTGAGCTAGAGCGGGTTGAAACAAACACCACTCGTGTTTGTCTTGTCACTGGCTTTCATTTGATATACGGCAAGGTCACTTTTTGACCTTTCGTGACCTCAGGTCATATTAGGTCACGAGGTGACCTCTGGCGGTGAAACCACTGGCGGGAGGTCTTTATGTTCCACATAGCGGAAAAAGTACTGGCAATTTTCTATCAAATGTGATTTACCAGACCTCAATAGCTCTAATGGCATAAGAGTTATACCCAGTTTGCTTAAGCAACGCATTGGCATATTTGAGTGGAAAATAGCCGATCTTGACCTAATTTGACCCTCTGGAGGTCAAACCATTGACCTGAGCACTAAAACATGCGAAGTAATTTCTTCACTGAATTCACGCGAGCTTTCTATTGCACTTTGCAGATTTGCGCTAACGCCCATATTTTCGGAGTTAGAGGGGGGGCCATCGATGGCCCCCCGGTGGGCGAAGGTGGCGCCGGGACCCCGGTGGGGCGCGGGTTAATTGATATCGGCTCGGGACCATTTGCGAAAAACGAGGGGTTCAGAGGGTGACCTCCATGCGCTGACCTGTCTGAATGCCTTCTTCGCCACACCCCTTTGGATCCGTCTCTGGGTTTAGGTGAGCGCAAGAATACTCAATCAATCGTGGGAACGAAACTAGTCGGTGATTTCTCTTCCCGTACATGCAGCACTTTCTCGCTGCTGGATCCAGAAATTCGACAACAGCGGTATGCTAATCCGGGCGTTGGAATTGAACAAACAAGTGCGCTGTGACCTGTATTGCATGGCTGGGCGTTTCCAATCCGTCCTGCTGGGCAGACTGGTTGGAAACGGGCCGGAGCCGATACTGCACTGACCTGCCAGAATCGCCGCTCAGCTCTGCTGCTGGTTCGACGGGTAGGCAGTTTAGAAACTATTCTCTCAAATCAGCATCTGCTGACCCTTAGTTTCCACGGCTACGGCTCCAGCCTCAGATACTTCTAAGGAAAAACACTTAATTTATTGTTATAATTTCTGTCCGTTGTACCAAACATGATGCCTAGTCAAACCTTCATATTTTTGTTCTATGGCTGTTCATATCATTGAATGCGTTGTTAATACATCTACCGTGAAACAAATAACATTTTTTCAGCTACCACTTGCAGAAAAACGCTTTTACGCTTATTATCAGGCGCGATGTATTTAAAAAAATGTACTGAGATATCGATTATCTCACGCTGCACTCTTTCACCTTAAAACAGAGGCGCCATATGCTTAGCAAAATGGGACCAGGAGGCCACTACCTTCCTCCAATGTTTAGATTATTAACCATGGCCTATACACTATAACCTTGCACCGAAACAAATGACCTACAAATAACCCATTGGTATTTGGTATATATTACCAAAATAACCAATTGAACATTTCTGTAAACTACGGTGAAGTGAATTGAGAAACGCAGGGAATGGGCTTGATGCATTCATGTGACCAGACACCGCCTTCCTGCACTTCCCCGTCTCCCTTGAAACACAGCTAATCAAAATTTTTGCGACGGGTTCCATGGAAGGGTTGAAGCTAGCATCAGAGACGCAAAATTCCTCGCAAAATGATGTTTCCGGTTAACAAACTCAGGTAACCAAATCTGTCCTGTTTGCTCATTTTGTAGCGCGCTGTGCTCCGGCCTTTCTCGAAAGCCATGCAGCGTAGCAGTCCACTGGAAGGGTATTGGGAACCCCCTCGCACCGGTTGGGGAGGGGAGTGTTAGGAACACCCCCTCGAGTCTTTCCATTGGCTAAAAAAAAACAGTGGCAGAAAGCGCCACCGTACTTCGCACAGCTTATCCCTGATCAATTCTGCAACATTTCACACGTTTTAAGGTTTAGTCAGCTCAGGTGAGGTCACCAGTGCAGGTCAAGTAACCTTACCTCGAAAAATTTAAGATAGTATAAGTGAGGAAGCGGGTGAATATACCCAATTGAGACCTACCATATGTTAGGTCTCAATTACCCCTCAATTACCTCAATACCCCATGCATTTCCAATGAAGAGGCCATGGTGCGTATCTGACCCCAAGTCATCAATATCTGACCCCAACCCCAATAACCCCAAGTCATCGATATGAAAAGTCCTGAAGTATATTTTGCAGTACTCCATGGGCCGATTACGTGATATATCCCAATATATATATATATATATATATATATATATATATATATATATATATATATATATATATATATATATATATACATATATTCGTTGAATATGACGGCGAAATGGGCCTTTGTTTACTTTTCGGCTAAGTGATTCTATGGTCCTAAAATAAGCTTCTTGTTCTCGCGATTGAATTCTTTTAAAATATGACCAAACGACTCTGGGTTTTGCAGTGTTTCGATATTTCTTATATCATCCTCTGGATATAATTAAACATATTAAAATACACAACAGCGAAAATGTGTCATTTTATTAGTGTACCATTCATGCCCATGCCGGGATACCAATGTAACTAACCTTAGAAACCCGTCCTTTCAAAAGAAATTCACCTCCCGCTTGGAAAACAAGTGTTCACCAGAGCTGTGAACTTCCTCATATGTTGTGTTTACGGATAGGGCGCAATTGAAAATAAATGCGTCCCCTCCTGGCGTAATTAACAGAAGCCTGAGTCCATGGCTGGAGATCTCTTCTCTCGATCCAGGGGGAGGGGGTCATTGGTGGGTTAACGCTGGCACGGCAATACAAGCCCTATACAAGAGCCTATTGAAGACTAAAAATTCAGGGGGGGTCCTGACCCCCAACCCCTGCCGGGATTTCCACCCATGCCTGAGTCAAATGCGCCAATTGCAATGATCTACAAATCCCTGATAATTATATGACTAAGCAATCTTCAGCTCTGCAAATGCTTTGAAATATTGCGGAATTGATGAAACTTTGTGATAGAAGTCTTCCCATCACTCAGAAACATACTTTATACCTACCACAAGCGCCCTTCCTTAAGCGGGTGCAATACACCCAATCTGCCCTGCGTGCTAGCCTTATGAAAACCCAATAACAGGACCCAGAGTTATGACGAATCTAAAGAACTTTAAAAATGTATATTTTGCACGCCCCTGCCAACAAGTCTCAAAACTTTCAGTTTCCTTTTTAGTGAAAGTATAGTCAGGGGCTTATCAGAAATAGGGTTAAATTATGTCTCAAAGGAAGATACGCAAAACGCATTATTATTGTGGTTTCTTGCTATTTGAAAAATCCCTGATTACGAAACTGTCAATTGATTTTGTATCTTCGGAAAAATTTTGGGAGGCCCACTCACTTATTATTGAAAAAGTTTAACAGTTTCGATAAAATGCTGAAACACTTCACCCATCACTTACTTTTTGAAAACTATTTGAAGTTGAAAAGTAATGATTTTAGAACAAAAATGCCTTCTCAAGTATTTGTATTTGAATTAATTTTACAAAACTTTAAAAAACACAAAATGAATTAGTTTGCCCTAAAAACGAAAAAAACATAATTACTCAAGTATTTAGCCGTTTCATACCTCGGGTCTTGTATTGTCTTCTGCTTCAGCCCCAGGATGACGAAACTTTTGCGACAAAAAGGACACGTGACCCCCCATGAGGTGGCTGTGCGTTCCTGATTGGTCAATTGTGTTTTTTCTTAGAGAGTCCTATATTTTTGTTTTAATATCATTTTTGGCTGTAGATTTTGAAAATAACTTTTTATTTGATAATTTTAAACTTTCAAGTCACTGGCATCGATAAATGGGACCAGTTTTTTTAGAGAATTAGATAGCCTTAGCCGGGGTACGTCATTTACATTGATAAAAGGTGTACCTGTAAAGTCGTCTGGAAATGTTGAATTTAAGACAATTTTAAGGCATTTGCAGGCCGAATTCGTAAAACTGAGAGCGGGACTGCCGTAACAACTTTTTGTTGCCTTGCGGTCTAGCCAATAAAATTTGTTCGCGTATCTCCCTTTAAACAGCTCATTGATTTTTTCTCTGTCAAGAAAGTGTTGACCGCGAAAGGGAAGGATGCGGCAGCAAACTAGATACCTACTCCCGTTACGATGTCAGAAAAATACCCTGAGCCTTCATTGGAGTAGAGAATTCTATAAAGGAACTGCTCCAGTGTTCACGTGTGACGTCATCCCAAATTCGGAGACGGTCGGCCCTCCAGCTCTGTCAGAAATCATCAGAAAATTGATGACCCCCCCCCTTTCGTCAGCAACCGTCAGCAATTGCTAGACCACCTCTCAGTAGCAAGACTGTTAACCACCTCCAAAAGCAATAGTGAAATACGCAGGGGTGTGTATTTATGTCTCGGTGGGAGTGACCCGGGCACCCGCAATGGAGAGCGATTGAAGTGGAATTGAAATAGCAATTACATTTACGGGTTATCAATCAATTGATTCGTAAATTTTTAACCTCATTTTTGTTCTTAATAATGTCAGTGGCGCAACCAGGATTTCATTTTGAGGGGGGATTGGTCTTGAAAGTGTGCACGCCCCCCGATGTGTGCCAGACCCCATATACTCGAAGTGTGCGGAAAGAAAATACATGGAATTATTTTTGTGTTTGTGGCGCTCTTTTTGTAATACGAGTTTCTATAATTTCTAGATTTGAAGGTATGTTATCATTTTAGTTCCAGCTTTAGAATGTATATTTCATCTTTTAATTGCATCCAGCTTTAGATGGTCACATGAGTCGGTCTTCATCGGTATGCGCTTACCCTGGGTTTGCTTCAGGTAAAAAATCAGGCACGTCGCCACCAGATGTATAGGAACAAACCCTAGACTGGTGATAACGGGTGGGGGGGGCGTGGGAGCCAAACTTGGAGAATACTGGCTGCATATAAAACATAACGACGATTCACTTCACACCAACACATTTACGCTGGTAACAGGGAGAAAATTTAAAAATGTTGAAAGTCCAAAATGTGGGGACGTCTACTCCCCCTGATTCTATAGTAGGGGGGACATGTCGTAATCCCCCCGTTTTTGAAGCCTATGTTAACACGCGCACGCATTGACGAGGCGGGTACCCGCCCTCCCCTCCCCTTTCAAGGAGATAGAAGAGAAGCAGCGGCGCTAGCGCCGCCATTGCATAACATACCTTTTTCCTCATTACTTTTACAACTTTGGTAGAGAATTTTAGGGTTAGGTCATCTCCAGATCCAAGTCACCAGTACAGGTCAAGTGACCTGACCTCAAAAAAAGGTTAAGATATCATAAATTCGGAGCAGGGGTGAACTTTTGATTGAAACTCACATATCACATTGGGCCCATCAGGTTCTCTAAAAATATGTTCCGCTATTTTTGATATTGATGACCTAGGAGTCAGGTACGAGAGCATGACCTCTCCATTAGAAATACATGGGAAAAATGGTTTTTTCTGCATAACTCAGTAACGGATTTAACGATAGAGCGTTTATTTTTGCTGCATTATACTCGCCTTGGCTTTGCAGTTCTAATGATATGCATTCTATAATTTGACCCTGACCTGACCTCAGGTCAGGTCAAATCCTTGACTTGACCTAGCAAGGTCAAATTATATATCATTCGATTCAGCTTCCTTATGGCGAGGGTTCACTTAATATAGTTTGAGTCGTTTTGCTTTCTCTTTATTTTGTTCAGATGTAATGGCCAAAAAACTTAATTTACATGTTATCCCTAATACGGCATGTTTTGACCTCTCGTGACCTTAAATGTGACCTGACAAAAAATGGTTCAATTGTTTTCGATGGGGAAGTGGATGGGCTACCCAATGTCATTTACCGTTTTTCGCTACCTACCGTGGTTCTCGAGATCTTAGGGGGGCGGGTACCCGCCCCCTCGTCAAAGCGAGGGTGGCTCAGACCCCCGTCAATGCGCGTGTTGAAGTCCTCTTCATTATGTGTAGGAACGTACAAAGTCTGTTACAGTGAGCTAAACTGTTTCTCTATGCTTGCGTTTTGGGAAATAGTATGTTATTTTGACGAGCTTCTCTGTCATGCCTC
>JAOTON010002107.1:0-135273 GCA_034440635.1 Lepas anatifera | reverse complement strand
CGACTGACTGACTGACAGAAAAGTAAAGGTATCTTGTGACGGGACATGCTACTACACTGCCGACTCCAACTGCCAAAACTCAAAATCTGAACCGTTGCAGTAACTGCTTAGCTTTTCAGCATACTAATAGATTACTACCTTTTCTACAAATTTGTATCTTTTGGTGAGGTTTCGTTTACTAGAAACTGTTTTATTAGACTTTTTATTAACCGGAAGTAGGGTCGGTTACTGCCAGAACTAGGTGCCAAAACTGAACTCACGAAAGAATGTAACAATCGCTTAGAAAATCTTAATGCCGACTTAAAAATAGTAATGCTTAAAATTTGTACCTTTTCACGATGTTTCTTTCCACGGCAACTGTAAAATTGTAGGTTAAAATTACACTACTTTTATTACGGCGGAATAATTTTTGGTGCCGTTAGTGTTCATGCTACTGCCAAAACTTAAAAATCCGAACCATTGCAACAACTACTTCGCTTTTTCGTCTTGAAATATGTGTCTGCCTTTTCTACAGATTTGTATCTTTTGGTGAAGTTTCGTTGGCTAGAAACTGTTTTATTAGACTTTTTGTCAACCGGAAGTAGGATCTATGACTACCAGAGCTGGGTGCCAAAACTCAACTCGTGAATAGATACAACAATCGCTTAGAAAAGCTATATACCGAGCTAAAAATAGACATTTTTAAACTTGTAGCTTTTCACGATGTTCCTTTCCAGGACAACTGTAAAATCATAGGTAAAAACCTCACTAATTTTATTACAGCGGAATACTTTCTGTTGCTCTTGGTGTTCATGCCCGGAACCGAAAATTGTATACCAGATCAGAAATAACCCAGCATTCTTCCCCATATCCCAAGATATCAATAATTCCCCATACCAGGACCAGGGGCGCACTTAAAACGTTGTGAACACAAGAAACAACGACAGCGCATAGGCGGATTCAGGACTTCGGGCAAGGGGGGCGCCATCCAGAACAGGGGACACCACTTTTGACCGGCAAAACCTATCAGGTGAGCACAAAATCTTATTGGTGGGTGCTGATTTTCGCAACCGGTGCGAGGATGGGAAACTACATTTCAGGGGGGCGACATAGACCTTGCAGGGGGCGCCGAGGGCTGATCGGGGGGAGGGCGCGGGACCTCTGCCCTCTGGATTCGCCTATGCGACAGAGGCGTGTCTGGAAAGGGGTGCAGTTGGAAAAGGCGTTCAAACGAGACTGCTGGCAACGAGATGTATTCTACAGAGGCGTGCTCAGAAGGTTAGGAAAAGGGTACAGTTGGCAAAGGCGTGTCCAGGAGACTGCTAGTAGGGAGCATGTAATGCAGACAGGTGTGCTCAGAGTGCTAAAAAAGATATATAGTACAAAAGCGATCTCAGAGTGTTGGAAAAGAGTACATTGTACAGAGTAGTCTCAGACTGTTCGGAAGGGGTTGCAAGTGGAAAAGGCGTCTCCAAAAGACTGCTGGTGGGGATGATTTATTCAGCGGCGTGTTCAGAAAGCTGGGAAGAGGTGCAATTGGCAAAGACGTATCCAGATCAGTGGCGAAGCCAGAGAAGTCGTTGGGGACCACGGACCCCCTTGGGCAGATCTTGTGCACTGGAAAACACGAGCATTGAACTGGACGGCCCCTGAGCTTGGTCGCACGGGACCCCCGAACTTAGTTTCAGAGGGCCCCTGGGCTTGATCTCAGGGGGCCCCGGAGCTTAGTGTACGACTGCCCTCCCAGCTTAATCTCGGGGACCCCCGAGCTTAATGTCAGATTGCCCTCCAAACTTGATCTCGGGGTCCCCGAGCTTGGTCTCAGTGGCCCTTGGTTGGTCTCGGGGAGTTCCCCGAGCCTGGTCTCAGGGGTACTCCGGTATCGAGGGCTCCGAAGTATCAAACATTGATCTTGGGGCCAACTGAGCTTAGTCTCAGGGGGCCCCGAGTTGGTCTCAGGGACCCCGAGCTTGGTCTCTGGGGGCCCAAGCTGGGTCCCACGGACCTTTTCTTCTTTGTCCCACCAGCCTTTCGGTCTTGATCTCACGGGCCTTTCGATCTTGGTCTCAGGGGCCCCGAGCGTGGGGTCAGGGGTCCCTCGAGCTTGGTCTCTGGGACCCCAAGCTTGGTCTCAGGTGCCCCCCCGAGCTTTGTTTCAGGAAACCCCCGAACTTGGTCCCAGGGGACCACCGAGCTTGGTTTCAGTGGCCCGAACTTGGCCTCAGGGGCTCCCCGAGCTTGGTGTCAGGGTCCCTCGATCATCGCTATCGAGGGCTCCGGATTAGCGAACATTGATATCAGGGGCACCTGAGCTTGGTCTTATGGGCCCTGAGTTGGTCTCAGGGTTCTGAACTTGGCCCAGGGGCCCAAATTGGGGCCCCTGGGATCTTAGTATTGAGATCTTAAGAAGGCCCGTGGGACCGATCTTAAGATTGGTTCCACGGGCGTTTTGATCTTGGTCTCATTGTCTTTCGGTCTTGGTCTCAGGGAGCTCCCCGAGTTGGTCTCAGGGAGCCCCCAAGCTGGTCTCAGGGCCCCCAAAGCTTGGTGTCAGGGGACCCTGAACCTAGTTGCAGGGGATCCCCCGAGCTTGGTCTCAGAGGACCCCCAAACTTAGTCTCAGAGGACCCCCAAGCTTGGTCTTAGTGGCCTGAGCTTGATCTCAGTGGGCTCCACGAGTTTGGTCTCAGGGGACCCCCGAGCTTGTCCTCAGTGGCCTGAGCTTGGTCTCAGGGGGCTCCACAAGCTTGTCCTCAGTGGCCTGAGCTTGGTCTCAGGGGCTCCAGAAGCTTGGTCTCAGGGGCCCTCGATCATCGGTATCAAGGGCTCAGGATTATCAAACATTGATATCGGGGGCCCCTGAGCTTGGTCTCAGGCGCCCCGAGTTAGTCTCAGGAACCCGAGCCTGGTCTCAGGGGCCACAAGATTGGTCCCACGGGCCTTTTGATCTTGGTCTCACGGCCTTTCGGTCTTGGTATCCCCCGAGCTTGGTCTCAGTGGCCTGAGCCTAGTGTCAGGGGGCGCCATGGGCTTGGTCTCAGGGGCCCCATGATCGTCGGTATCGGGGGCTCCGAAGTATTGAACATTGATCCTGGGACCCCTGAACCTGATCTCAGGGTGGCCTGAGCTTGGTTTCAGGGGACTTCCTGAACTTGGTATCAGGGCAGCCTGAGCTTGGTTTCAGGGGACCCCCGAACTTGGTCTCAGGGGCTTCAAACTCGGTGCCACGGGCCTTTTGATCTTGTTCCCACGGGATTTTCGATCGTGGTCTCACGGGCTTTTCGGTTTTGGTTTCAGGCAGCCTCCGAGCTTGGTCTCAAGGGCCCCCGAGCTTGGTCTCAGAGGACGCCCAAACTTTAGTCTCAGAGGACACCAAGCTTGGTCTCAGTGGGCTCCACGAGCGCGGTCTCAGGGGCACCTCGATCATCGGTATCAAGGGCTCCGGATTATTGAACATTGATATCGGGGCCCCTGAGCTTGGTCTCAGGGGCCCTGATTTGATCTCAGGGGCCCGAACTTGGTCCCAGGGGCCCAAAGATTGGTCCCACGGGCCTTTCAATCTTGGTCTCACGGGCCTTTTGATCTGGGTCTCATGGGCTCCCGAGCTTGGTCTCAGGGGCCCCGAGTTGGTCTAAGCGGCCTGAGCTTGGTCTCAGGGCCCCAAACTTGGTCCCACGATCCTTTCGATCTTGGTCTCACGGGCCTTTGGATCCTGGTCTCAGGGGGCCCCGAGCTTGGTCTCAGAGGATCCCCAAGCTTGGTCTCAGTGTGCTCCACGAGCATGGTCTCAGGGGCCCTTGATCATCGATATCAAGGGCTCCGGATTATCGAACATTGATCTCGAGGGCCCTGACCTTGGTCTCAGGGGCCCTGAGTTGGTCTCAGGGGCCTGAACTTGGTCCCAGGGGCCTCAAGATTGGTCCCACGGGCCTTTTGATCTTGGTCCCATGCAGTGGCGTAGCCAGGATTCGGCCAAGGGGGGTCCGACTACCGTCGGGGGCCCCCAGGCCGGGGGCCCCCTTAGTAGTCGGGGCCCATCTCCTATATGTGTCGTATAATATTTTGGCATTATAACATTTACACGACGGAAATTTTTCTATCCATTTTTAAGTGTTTGTTATTATTCTGTTAATAGTTTGATTTTTCTCGATCCGACCAAGTGTTGGTAAGTTTAGGTCACCAAATATTAAGGCTGGCCCAAACCTATATGACAGCGTGGCTATAATAACAGTTTGGTGGCACATTTCGGAAATCAAATGCTGCTGCGTGCATGATGTTAAACCTGACTTTACCTCAATTCACTCTGGTAATCAGCTACGAAGTCATTGAAGGTCAGTCGTTTTGAGTACGAATAAATGGTCTTCTACGGAAAATGATTACCAATTTTTTTCCGGGTGTCGAATTAATGAACTCTTTAATCAGAAAGTTTCCAAAGAAATGGAAAAAATGAATAAAAATACAAGGGATATGGTGGATGGTGGTGTATTCCGGACGTCATATACCGTCTATTCCGCGGAAACATCTTGATGAATTCACCAGAGCTACTTTCTTACCCTCGCTATGTTGTAAATGAGCAAATTACCAAAACAATAGGCCCCTGAGATAATTATCGCCTTGGATTACTCTGTCATTGTTATTTTAAACCTTGCATACCTATTTTTCTTTTTGGGATTATGCTCATCAATGTGTGTCATTCCCCTTGTTTTTCTGGTTTCCTACAAAAATATTTGAAAGTTGTTTATTTCAGAATATTTAGGACGGTAGTTATTGGGACTAAGCTAATAGATTGAAAAACCAGCTTAAGTTCCAAATTCCCTGTTCGATTTGCTATTATGGATGCTAAAATTAGATTAATTTTTGCCTTTCCTTCAGGAATGGTGCCTGATCAATATGTTTCAATTTGCCTTTTTGGTACGCAATGGGAATATATAAATTTTTCAGAGGCATATGATTTTTGAAATCTTCTTTGAGCCTAGGATCTCTAGCGATATCTCTGGATTGTATTCTAAAATCTAAAAGAAACGGAAAGGAAAAAGGACGCTCAATAAAAGGATATATGAGTGTGCCCCAGATGCTATATAAAACCTATTCCATGGACAGTCCTACTGATGAAACTGCTCACTTACTCCTCCCTAGCCATTGGTTGGAGATCCCGGGGGCTTGGGGAGGTGAGTACTTCCTTGGACTTTAGGTCTCTGATAGGCTTTGTACAGGGCTTGTATTGCTATGCCAGTGTTAAGCCATCCAGGACCATCACCCACCGCCCCCCCCCCCCTGACTCCTGGGTCGAGCAGAGATCTCCAGGGGCCTAGCACTTGACACGGCGCAGAAACCAGTATCTGGGACCCCTGAAAACAACACTTTTCCCGCAAATCAGTACTTACGTCCCCCAAAACCAGCATTTGGGGGTACCATGAGACTACCTACTGGGACTCCCTGGAACTTACTCTCGTGAGGCCCTGAGGATAACTTTGAGGGGAGGGGAGGAAGGAGAGGAATGCTCGCTGAGACTAGCTTTTGGGGACACTTGAGGGCAGCTTCTGGGAACCCCCTGAGACTAACTCCTGGAGACCTCGTGAGACTAATTGTCGGATCTCTGAGATTAGCTCTCCGGCCCTCCTTACACTAGAACTAAAAGGTCCCTGAATATAACTCGGGCTTCCGAGATCAGTTCTTGGGGGACCTGAGACTAGCTCTGGGGCCGTCAAGACCAACACTTGGCGCTACTCACAAGGTTAATTTCCGGCCCCTCTCCCGATTAGATCTCAGGGAGTCTCTGATACTGATTCACGGCGCCTCTTGACCAAAATTGTGGACTCCTGAGAATCTCTCGGGGCTCCCTAGATTAGTTATCGGCAGCACCTCTGGGCCTATTTATCGGCCCCCAGATTTGCTCTGGGGAGGGGGCTGAGACTGACACTCGGGCCATCCAGATTAGCTCTTGGGGATCCCCTGAGGCCGTCTCTGGGGTGAGGCGGGGGCTGGGAATGACTTCCGACAGCCCTCTGAGACTAACCCTGGGTCGCCCCCGAGACTAACACTCGATGAGGGAGGCGTGGAACCACCCCTGAAACTGAGTATTTGGCACGGCACTCCCGAGACTGACTCTCGGAAGCCCAGATTAGCCCTCAGAGGTCTAAGGCTAACTCGGAGCCGTGAGACCAAAATTCGGGAGCACCTCTGGGAATTACTCTCAAAGCCCCAAAATCAGCTCTTGGACGAACCGGAGACTAGCTCCCGGGAGCACTCTGAGACTATCTTTTAGGTGCTCCCTGAGATTGACTCTCGGGGCCTCTTATGCAACAACTAGGGGGCACAGCCTCAGGCTAAATCTCGAGGCTTCCCAAGATTACCCCTCAGGGGCACCCTGAGATCAGCACTCTGCGGATCAAATGAGACTAGCTCTCGGACCCCTAGATTAATTCTCGGAGCCACCTGAAAGTAAATATTGACTCCTGAGAGAGACGCCCGTAAGACTATGGGACCGAATATCGGGGGTCCTCTAAGACTGAATCTCAGGGTCCCCTTGACCGACCCTTGGGGTTCTCTGAGACTGACTCTCATGGAGCCCCTGAAATAGTCTGTCGCGAGGCCCTGAGAACCACTCTCTGGGGACCCTGGGACGAGCTCGGCCCCCTGAGACCGACTCTCCGGGGCCCCTGAGACCGACTTTCGGGATCCCCTGAGACTAACTCTCAGGGACCCCCTGAAATCTACTTTTGGGGGTCTTGAGACTGACCCTCGGGGCGGGGCCCTGAGGCCGACTCCGGGACGCCCTGAGAACGAATCTTCATGTGCTTCTGAGACTGATTCTGGGGCCCCGTTATCAGAGAATGCTTTGCAGTGGTTTAGAGTGGACCAAAGGGGGGTCCTCGGACTCCTAGAACCCCTTGGCTACGCCACTGCATCCACACATTCGGGGCCCGCCCAGATCAGCACTTGGAGGCCCCTGAAATCATTACTTCCCCCCGATACCAAAACTCCGGAGCCCCTGGATACTGATGCACGGGGCTCCTAAGACCAAGCTCGGGGTTCCACTTAGATCAGGTTCGGGGGCACCCTTAGGCCTATGCTTGCGCTTTTCTCAGGAGTAACTCGACACCGTTGTTTGGGGGAGCAGATCAACATTCGAAGGCCCCCGAGACTAATGCTCGGTACTCTGGAGCCCCTCGATACCAATGCTCGGGGACCCTGAGCCCAAGCCTCGGCCCCTGAGACCAAGCTCGGGGCCCCCTGAGACCGAGCTCGAGGGCCCCCTGAGACCAAGCTCAGGGGGCCCCCGAGAATCAATGTCTGGTTACCTAGAGTCTCGATACCGATGATCAGGGGCCCCTGAGACCAATTTCGGAGGTCCCTTGAGACCAAGCTCGGGGGGCCCTTGAGACAAAGCTCAGGGCCCCCTGAGCAGAGCTGCAAAGAGTCGGGCTCTCGGGTCATAAAGTGCCCGACAGATTTTAGGGCACGGTTGGTCTTGCGACAGATCTTACAATCTGTGAGAAAAAAATCTTGAAAGGAAACAGAAAATATTTTTTGTTCTAAAAAAACTCAATATTAGAATTGTCACCTCTTTCACTCAACAAGTTTTTCATGAATTTGCACCTCTCCCATATCAAGCCAGTGTGCGGCAAGAACCGATGGAAAATCGAGGGGCTTATGCACAAAGGGTCTTTTTCGAGGGACTTATGAATCGGGGAACCTTTGAATAGAGGGCCTTATGCACAGAGGGCCTTTTAAACGTCACCCAGAAAATCCTCTGCTGGAAAAATTCCTTCACCGGCCTGTCGGGCCCGATTTGTATTCCATAGCACGCGACAGCCTGGCCCGACAGGCCGCCGTAAAGGTAAAGGCGACAGGCAAAACAGTTTTTTTCCTTCGTTTCCTTCGTTTGGAAGTACGCTCAACGCTGCCGCAAGGGCGCTGTTTGAACAGCGCCCTTGCGGCAAAGCCAGTGTAAAAAGTGTAAAAGGTATCTTTGGTTTGAAGAAAAGCAGCCCTGCGGTTTGGTGTGTTGCCTTGTGGAAGGTTGTGTTTTTGATTATTTTTCTCTTGCATTACTTTGGTATACATCTTGAGTAAACTGGTTGAGCCTGGATTTCATCGTCCATAGTTGAAGGGCTGATAAATGGCTCCGATTAAGCTGAAGCCCCTTCCACCGTCCCGTGTCAAGCTTAAATGTGGATTTGAGGGATGTGGGTATTTTGGCGAGAAACGTTTTTTTAAGGAGCATCAGCGAATCAAGCATTCTGGGCTGCCCTGCAAGTTCAGGAACAGTGGTTTTGGCCAAGGAGGTCGTTTTGAAGCATGGATCAAACAGCGGGCAGATCAGAACAGTGTGGGGAGAAAACAAAGAAGTAAGTGATGTGGTGTTCGTTGTAATTTCGGCAGCTTACATTTATTTCCACAGAGTATGTTATGCTCACTGTTGATCAATAATTTTAAATGATATTAGTAAGGGAAAAATGAATTTTACCAGCAGACTGGTCAAATTAGACTAGAACATTTGATTTTCCCTTCCATCTTCTTTTAAATCCAATGCCTGTTTGTCCAGAATTAACCACAAAAGTTGCATACCTTCATTAGTGGATTTGTAGATGCCAAAGAAACAAAACTCTTCACATTTCCACATTAATTTGAGTTTTAAGTACCAAACTATTTCTCCTATTTCATTTTATTCACTTACCTAAATATGCCTATGATCTATGTCAAGGGGACAAAGATATAACAAAAACCTCGGCCTGCGGCCTCGGCAGGTGCCGCTCTGGCGCAGGAGAAGCCGGTGACAATGTACGTTAGCCAAACAGTTCGATTGACAGGCGAGTTTTTTCAGCAGTTTGATACTTATAACAACACAATGTTGGAGTTTTAGGTTTTGTGTTCTCATTATGGCTCCATTCAATCCCCTGTCTAGGCCCATGTTTTCCTAAATTAGCATGTATCTGCATACTGCACCACGCTTGCCTTCTGTTTATGTCATCACATAAATAAACACACGTATAATGTTTGTTTTGTTAAGCAAAGACTAAGCATGACCAGAAGAAAGGCGATGCAATATAAAATATGACGGGTTTTCCGACAGTATTTCACCTATACCTGCAGATTTTCACCCAATTCAGTCTATTTTTTACCGAGTTATGCCCCAGCTCGAGACCTCAGCCCCACCACCGAACTGATGTCCTGGATCCGCCTATGCTTGAGCTCCTTACCCCAACCCCTTACATATGTCCTGGATCTGCCTATGCTCGAACTCTGTAGCCCCACCTCTATACTGCCCTGGACCCGCCTATGCTTGAACTCTTTAGCCCCTACCCCTAATGATGTCCTGGATCCGCCTATGCTCGAGCTCCCGAGCCCCACCCACGTACTGATGTCCTGAATCCGCTTATGCTCGAGCTCCTTAGCCCCACTCCCGTACTGATGTCCTGGATCTGCTTATGTTTTAACTCTTTAGCCCCTACCTGTTTTAACTCTTTAGCCTCTTGATGTCCTGGATCCGCTTATGCTCGAGCTCCTTAGCCCCACCCCCGTACTGATGTCTTTGATCCGCCTATACTCGAGCCCCTTAGCCCCGGCCCCGTACTGATGTCCTGGATCCGCCTCTGCTCGAGCTCCTTAGCCCGACACCCATACTGATGTCCTGGATCCGCCTATGCTCGAGCTCCTTAGCCCCATCTCCGTACAGATGTCCTGGATCCGCCTATGCTGGATCTCCTAGGCCCATCCCCGTACCGATATGCTGGATCCGCCTATGCTCAAACCCCTTAGCCTCTAACCCCGTACTGATATCCTGGCTCCGCTTATGCTCGAGCTCCTTAGCCCCACCCCCGTACTGATGTCCTGCATCCGCCTATGCCCGAACTCTTTAGCCCCTACCCCTCTGCTGATGTCCTGGATCCGCTTATGCTTGAGCTCCTTAGCCCCACCTCTGTACTGATGTCCTTTATCCGCCTATACTCGAACCCCTTAGCCCCACCCCCGTACTGATGCCCTGGATCCGCCTCTGCTCGAGCTCCTTAGCCCCACACCCATACTGATGTCCTGGATCCGCCTATACTCCAGCTCTATAGCCCCACCCCCCGTACAGATGTCCTGGATCCACCTATGCTCGATCTCCTTAGCCCCACCCCCCGTACTGATGTCCTGGATCTGCCTTTACTCAGGCTCCGGAGCCACACCCCTGCACTGATGTCCTGGATCCGCCTATGCTCGAGCTCCTTAGCCCCACCCCCGAACTGATGTCCTGGAACTGCCTATGCTAGAACTCCGTAGCCCCACCTCCGTACTGTCCTGGATTCGCCTATACTCAAACTTTTTAGTCCCTACCACCCTACTAATGTCCTGGATCCGCCTATGCTGGAACGCCCGAGCCCCACCACCGTACTGATGTTCTTGGATCCGCCTATGCTCGAGCTCCTTAGCCCCACCCCCGTACTGAGGCCTGGATCCGCCTTTGCTGGAGCTCCTTAGCCCCACCCCCGTACTGATGTCCTGGATCCTCCTATGCTCGAACTTCTTAGCCCCACCTCCGTACTGATGTCCTGGATCCGCATATGCTTGAACTCCTTAGCCCCTACCCCCTACTGATGTCCTGGATCCGCCTATGCTCGAGCTCCTTACCCCACCTTCTTCCTGATGTCTTGGATCCGCCTATGCTCGAACTCCGTAGCCCCTACCCCCCCCACTGATGTCCTGGATCCGCCTATGCTCGAGCTCCTTACCCCACCCCCTTACTGATGTCCTGGATCCGCCTGTGCTCGAACTTCGTAGCCCCACCTCTGTACTGCCCTGGATCCGCCTATGCTCGAACTACTTAGCCCCCACCCCCTACTGATGTCCTGGATCCGGCTATGCTCGAGCTCCCGAGCCCCACCCCCGTACTGATCAGCTGAATCCGCTTATGCTCGAGCTTCTTAGCCCCACCGCCGTACTGATGTCCTAGATCCGCCTCTGCTTGAGCTCCTTAGCCCCATCCCCGTACTAATATCCTGGATCCGCCTATGCTCGAGCTCCGTAGTCCCTACCCCCTACTGATGTCCTGGATCCGCCTATGCTGGAACTCCCGAGTCTCACCCCGTACTGATGTCCTGATTCCGCTAATGCTCAGCTGCTTAGCCCCATCCCCGTACTAATGTCCTGGATCCGCCTATGCTCTAACTCCCTAGCCCGAACCTCGTACCGATGTCCTGGATCCGCCTATGCTCTAACTCCCTAGCCCGACCCTCGTACCGATGTCCTGGATCCGCCTATGCTCTAACTCCCTAGCCCCACCTTCGTACTGATGTCCTGGGTCCGCCTATGCTCGAACTCTTTAGCCCTTACCCCCATGCTGATGTCCTGGATCCGCTTATGCTCGATCTCCTTACCCCCACACCAGTAACGCCCCACCTCCGTGCCCCCCCGCCCCCGAAACGACATAGGCGGATCCAAGGGGAAAGGGGACAGGTGCCCCCATAGAATCTTAGCGCCCCCTGAAATTGTCCCGGAAACCCTGGAAAGTTCGATGGCACCCCCTGAAATGTCGTTTTCCCCGAGATGCAGGTATCGGGGTCTACTGATAGGTTTTAGCGCCTACTTGATAGGTTTTTCCGGCCAAAAGTGGCGTCCCTGGTGTAGATAGCGCCCACCAGGAAGTTTCCCCTTCCACCTCGCCCCCGATAGGCAATCCTGGATCCGCGTATGGGAAGCGACATTTCAGGGAGCGTCATCGACCTTGAGAGGCGTGTCTTTACAATTTCAGAGGGCGCCGATGGTCGATTGGGGGTTGGGGGAGGGGATGGGGGGAGAAGGGTGGGGGGCGCCTAGCCTACTTATTCCCTGGATCCACCCATGGTCCAAAAACAGAAACATAATACTCTTATTGTAAACTCAGACTTTTACGGTACTCTAATTACTTGTGATGCATTATGGGTAGTGTTGGGTACTTTTTTACCAGACCATAAATAAACAGAAACGGCCGCGCCGATCGCCGGCGTTGCCGCGACGTGGACGCAGGGGTGACGCGTGGTGATTTGCTACAACGATGCGTGGAGAAACGGCATGTTTGTATAGGTAACTTGGTGTTTCATTGATATATATGCAGATGGAATGTCGACATATGTCTCTTACCTAGCTGCATGCAAAATTTCATTTCCCTCCAATGACTCTAACCACCCTAAACCCCGGTGTGAAGCAAAAATGAACTGATAAAATTACCACTGTGAAATGCATTTTACGGCTTATAGCGCGGAAGCCGTAAGAGATAAGTGGGGGTATGAGTGAGAAAAATGACGGCAACGAAGTTTTCTATCCAGCCGTGTTAAGTTCAATACCGTAGCTATCATGGTCTGGAAACCAGGGGGCTGAGAATAAAAATTTTAAAAACTTATATTTTATTTTTGCCTATAAAATAAACAGTTTCAGTCTGAAAGTTTTTATCTCTAAATATATAATAAAGGAGGCTATTCTCTCTTATTATCTGAAATGGGAACTAATTTTTATCAATTAGATCGGAAGATATAAGCGTTTGAATGTTATTTTGGGAAATGCAGACCTTCACGGAATGGGCCAAAAAGGACCCTTAAATTTCCGTTTTTGTTTTGTTTCTGTGTTTGTGCAGTACTGCACAAACCGGCCTTTAAGTTGATATTTGACTCAGAACCTGAAATGCTGTAGCTTCAGATATTTCGAGCCTGTAGTTTAGACCATGAGTTTTATGCCAAATTTAGGGTGCAAAGTTGAAAAGCTAATTTAGAGCCCTAAATTAAAAGCTTTTTCTTTCCAACTTTTTGTGTGAACTACAAATTTCCCTGATGTAAAAGGGTGCAAGTTTGAAGAGTCTAGATGAATTAGCAAAAAATAGAAAAATAAAAGTTAAAAATCACATAATGCAAAATTCTGGGCAAAATTTTGAAAATTTTGAAAATTGACAACCGTGGTGCCTATTCATTTGGAAGTGCCTTCTATCCACAAAAGTTTTAGGTCTCTGATACCAGCGCTCAGAACAGACAACAACAACAACAACAACCTCGGCCTGCGGCCTCGGCAGGTGCCGCTCTGGCGCAGGAGAAGCCGGTGACAATGTACGTTAGCCAAACAGTTCGATTGACAGGCGAGTTTTTTTCAGCAGTTTGATAGTTATAACAACGCAATGTTGGAGTTTTAGGTTTTGTGTTCTCATTATGGCTCCATTCAATCCCCTGTCTAGGCCCATGTTTTCCTAAATTAGCATGTCTCTGCATACTGCACCACGCCTGCCCTCTGTTCATATCATCAAAGAAATAAACACACGCATAATGTTTGTTTTGTTAAGCAAAGACTGGGCATAACGAGAAGAAAGGAGATACGATATAAAATATGATGGGTTTTCCGACGGTATTTCACCTATACCTGCAGATTTTCATCCAATTCTGTCTATTTGTTACCGAGTTATGCCCCAGCTCGAGACCTCAGCCCCACCACCGAACTGATGTCCTGGATCCGCCTCTGCTCGAGCTCCTTAGCCCGACACCCATACTGATGTCCTGGATCCGCCTATGCTCAAACTCCTTAGCCTCTACCCCCATACTGATATCCTGGCTCCCCTTATGCTCGAGCTCCTTAGCCCCACCCTCGTACTGATATCCTGGATCCGCCTATGCTCGAACTCTTTAGCCCCTACCCCCGTGCTGAGGTCCTGGATCCGCTTATGCTCGAGATCCTTAGCCCCACCCCCGTACTGATGTCCTTGATCCGCCTATACTCGAGACCCTTAGCCCCACCCCCGTACTGATGTCCTGGATCCGCCTCTGTTCGAGCTCCTTAGCCCCACACCCATACTTATGTCCTGGATCCGCCTATGCTCCAGCTCCTTAGCCCCACCCCCGTACATTTGCCCTGGATCCGCCTATGCTCGATCTCCTTAGCCCCCACCCCCGTACTGATGTCCTGGATCCGCCTCTGCTCGAGCTCCTTAGCCCCACCCCCGTACTGATGTCCTGGATCCGCCTCTGCTCGAGCTCCTTAGCCCCACACCCATACTTATGTCCTGGATCCGCCTATTCCAGCTCCTTAGCCTCACCCCCCGTGCTGATGTCCTGGATCCGCTTATGCTCGAGCTCCTTAGCCCCAACCCCCGTACTGATGTCCTTGATCCGCCTATACTCGAGCCCCTTAGCCCCACCCCCGTACTGATGTCCTGGATCCGCCTCTGCTCGAGCTCCTTAGCCCCACCTCTGTATTGCCCTGGAACCGCCTATGCTCAGCCCCGACCCTCTACTGATGTCCTGGATTCGCCTATGCTCGAGCTCCCGAGCCCCACCCCCGTACTGATGTCCTGAATCCGCTTATGCTCGAGCTCCTTAGCCCCACACTCGTACTGATATCCTGGATCCGCCTATGCTAGAACTCTTTAGCCCCTACCCCCGTGCTGATGTCCTTGATCCGCCTATACTCGAGCCCCTTAGCCCCACCCCCGTACTGATGTCTTGGATCCGGCTCTGTTCGAGCTCCTTAGCCCCACACCCATACTTATGTCCTGGATCCGCCTATGCTCCAGCTCCTTAGCCCCACCCCCGTACAGATGTCCTGGATCCGCCTATGCTCGATCTCCTTAGCCCCACCCCCGTACTGATGTCCTGGATCCGCCTCTGCTTGAGCTCCTTAGCCCCACCCCCGTACTGATGTCCTGGATCCGCCTCTGCTCGAGCTCCTTAGCCCCACACCCATACTTATGTCCTGGATCCGCCTATTCCAGCTCTTTAGCCTCACCCCCGTGCTGATGTCCTGGATCCGCTTATGCTCGAGCTCCTTAGCCCCACCCCCGTACTGATGTTCTTGATCCGCCTATACTCGAGCCCCTTAGCCCCCACCCCCGTACTGATGTCCTGGATCCGCCTCTGCTCGAGCTCCTTAGCCCCACCTCTGTATTGCCCTGGAACCGCCTATGCTCAGCCCCGACCCTCTACTGATGTCCTGGATTCGCCTATGCTCGAGCTCCCGAGCCCCACCCCCGTACTGATGTCCTGAATCCGCTTATGCTCGAGCTCCCGAGCCCCACCCTCGTACTGATCAGCTGAATCCGCTTATGCTCGAGCTTCTTAGCCCCACCGCCGTACTGATGTCCTAGATCCGCCTCTGCTCGAGCTCCTTAGCCCCATCCCCGTACTAATATCCTGGATCCGCCTATGCTCGAACTCCGTAGCCCCTACCCCCCTACTAATGTCCTGGATCCGCCTATGCTGGAACTCCCGAGTCTCACCCCGTACTGATGTCCTGATTCCGCTAATGCTCAGCTGCTTAGCCCCATCCCCGTACTAATGTCCTGGATCCGCCTATGCTCTAACTCCCTAGCCCGACCCTCGTACCGATGTCCTGGATCCGCCTATGCTCTAACTCCCTAGCCCGACCCTCGTACCGATGTCCTGGATCCGCCTATGCTCTAACTCCCCTAGCCCCACCCTCGTACTGATGTCCTGGGTCCGCCTATGCTCGAACTCTTTAGCCCTTACCCCCATGCTGATGTCCTGGATCCGCTTATGCTCGATCTCCTTACCCCCACACCAGTAACGCCCCACCTCCGTGCCCCCCGCCCCCGAAACGACATAGGCAGATCCAAGGGGAAAGGGGACAGGTGCCCCCCATAGAATCTTAGCGCCCCCTGAAATTGTCCCGGAAACCCCTGGAAAGTTCGATGGCTCCCCCTGAAATGTCGTTTTCCCCGAGATGCAGGTATCGGGGTCTACTGATAGGTTTTAGCGCCTATTTGATAGGTTTTTCCTGCCAAAAGTGGCGTCCCTGGTGTAGATAGCGCCCACCAGGAAGTTTCCCCTTCCACGTCGCCCCCGATAGGCAATCCTGGATCCGCGTATGGGAAGCGACATTTCAGGGAGCGTCATCGACCTTGAGAGGCGTGTCTTTACAATTTCAGAGGGCGCCGATGGTCGATTGGGGGTTGGGGGAGGGGATGGGGGAGAAGGGTGGGGGGCACCTAGCCTACTTATTCCCTGGATCCACCCATGGTCCAAAAACAGAAACATAATACTCTTATTGTAAACTCAGACTTTTACGGTACTCTAATTACTTGTGATGCATTATGGGTAGTGTTGGGTACTTTTTTACCAGACCATAAATAAACAGAAACGGCCGCGCCGATCGCCGGCGTTGCCGCGACGTGGACGCAGGGGTGACGCGTGGTGATTTGCTACAACGATGCGTGGAGAAACGGCATGTTAGTAAAGGTAACTTGGTGTTTCATTGATATATATGCAGATGGAATGTCGACATATGTCTCTTACCTAGCTGCATGCAAAATTTCATTTCCCTCCAATGACTCTAACCACCCTAAACCCCGGTGTGAAGCAAAAATGAACTGATAAAATTACCACTGTGAAATGCATTTTACGGCTTATAGCGCGGAAGCCGTAAGAGATAAGTGGGGGGTATGAGTGAGAAAAATGACGGCAACAAAGTTTTCTATCCAGCCGTGTTAAGTTCAATACCGTAGCTATCATGGTCTGGAAACCAGGGGCTGAGAATAAAAATTTTAAAAACTTATATTTTATTTTTGCCTATAAAATAAAAAGTTTCGGTCTGAAAGTTTTTATCTCTAAATATATAATAAAGGAGGCTATTCTCTCTTATTATTTGAAATGGGAACTAATTTTTATCAATTAGATCGGAAGATATAAGGGTTTGAATGATATTTTGGGAAATGCAGACCTTCACGGAATGGGCCAAAGAGGACCCTTAAATTTCCGTTTTTGTTTTGTTTCTGTGTTTGTGCAGTACTGCACAAACCGGCCTTTAAGTTGATATTTGACTCAGAACCTGAACTGCTGTAGCTTCAGATATTTCGAGCCTGTAGTTTAGACCATGAGTTTTATGCCAAATTTAGGGTGCAAAGTTTAAAAGCTAATTTAGAGCCCTAAATTTAAAGCTTTTTCTTTCCAACTTTTTGTGTGAACTACAAATTTCCCTGATGTAAAAGGGTGCAAGTTTGAAGAGTCTAGATGAATTAGCAAAAAATAGAAAAATAAAAGTTAAAAATCACATAATGCATAATTCTGGGCAAAATTTTGAAAATTTTGAAAATTGACAACCGTGGTGCTGATTCATTTGGAAGTGCCTTCTATCCACAAAACTTTTAGGTCTCTGATACCAGCGCTCAGAACAGACAACAACAACAACAACAACAACAACAACAACAACAACAGACTCGGCCTGCGGCCTCGGCAGGTGCCGCTCTGGCGCAGGAGAAGCCGGTGACAATGTACGTTAGCCAAACAGTTCGATTGACAGGCGAGTTTTTTTCAGCAGTTTGATAGTTATAACAACGCAATGTTGGAGTTTTAGGTTTTGTGTTCTCATTATGGCTCCATTCAATCCCCTGTCTAGGCCCATGTTTTCCTAAATTAGCATGTCTCTGCATACTGCACCACGCCTGCCCTCTGTTCATATCATCAAAGAAATAAACACACGCATAATGTTTGTTTTGTTAAGCAAAGACTGGGCATAACGAGAAGAAAGGAGATACGATATAAAATATGATGGGTTTTCCGACGGTATTTCACCTATACCTGCAGATTTTCATCCAATTCTGTCTATTTGTTACCGAGTTATGCCCCAGCTCGAGACCTCAGCCCCACCACCGAACTGATGTCCTGGATCCGCCTCTGCTCGAGCTCCTTAGCCCGACACCCATACTGATGTCCTGGATCCGCCTATGCTCAAACTCCTTAGCCTCTACCCCCATACTGATATCCTGGCTCCCCTTATGCTCGAGCTCCTTAGCCCCACCCTCGTACTGATATCCTGGATCCGCCTATGCTCGAACTCTTTAGCCCCTACCCCCGTGCTGAGGTCCTGGATCCGCTTATGCTCGAGATCCTTAGCCCCACCCCCGTACTGATGTCCTTGATCCGCCTATACTCGAGACCCTTAGCCCCACCCCCGTACTGATGTCCTGGATCCGCCTCTGTTCGAGCTCCTTAGCCCCACACCCATACTTATGTCCTGGATCCGCCTATGCTCCAGCTCCTTAGCCCCACCCCCGTACATTTGCCCTGGATCCGCCTATGCTCGATCTCCTTAGCCCCACCCCCGTACTGATGTCCTGGATCCGCCTCTGCTCGAGCTCCTTAGCCCCACCCCCGTACTGATGTCCTGGATCCGCCTCTGCTCGAGCTCCTTAGCCCCACCCCCGTACTGATGTCCTGGATCCGCCTCTGCTCGAGCTCCTTAGCCCCACTTCACCCTCCGCCCCGACCCCGTACTGATGTCCTGGATCCGCCTATGCTCGAGCTCCCTTAGCCCCACCCCCGTACTGATGTCCTGGATCCGCCTATGCTCGAGCTCCTTAGCCCCACAATCCCCTACCCCCGTGCTGATGTCCTTGATCCGCCTATACTCGAGCCCCTTAGCCCCACCCCCGTACTGATGTCTTGGATCCGGCTCTGTTCGAGCTCCTTAGCCCCACACCCATACTTATGTCCTGGATCCGCCTATGCTCCAGCTCCTTAGCCCCACCCCCGTACAGATGTCCTGGATCCGCCTATGCTCGATCTCCTTAGCCCCACCCCCGTACTGATGTCCTGGATCCGCCTCTGCTTGAGCTCCTTAGCCCCACCCCCGTACTGATGTCCTGGATCCGCCTCTGCTCGAGCTCCTTAGCCCCACACCCATACTTATGTCCTGGATCCGCCTATTCCAGCTCTTTAGCCTCACCCCCGTGCTGATGTCCTGGATCCGCTTATGCTCGAGCTCCTTAGCCCCACCCCCGTACTGATGTTCTTGATCCGCCTATACTCGAGCCCCTTAGCCCCACCCCCGTACTGATGTCCTGGATCCGCCTCTGCTCGAGCTCCTTAGCCCCACCTCTGTATTGCCCTGGAACCGCCTATGCTCAGCCCCGACCCTCTACTGATGTCCTGGATTCGCCTATGCTCGAGCTCCCGAGCCCCACCCCCGTACTGATGTCCTGAATCCGCTTATGCTCGAGCTCCCGAGCCCCACCCTCGTACTGATCAGCTGAATCCGCTTATGCTCGAGCTTCTTAGCCCCACCGCCGTACTGATGTCCTAGATCCGCCTCTGCTCGAGCTCCTTAGCCCCATCCCCGTACTAATATCCTGGATCCGCCTATGCTCGAACTCCGTAGCCCCTACCCCCCTACTAATGTCCTGGATCCGCCTATGCTGGAACTCCCGAGTCTCACCCCGTACTGATGTCCTGATTCCGCTAATGCTCAGCTGCTTAGCCCCATCCCCGTACTAATGTCCAGGATCCGCCTATGCTCTAACTCCCTAGCCCGACCCTCGTACCGATGTCCTGGATCCGCCTATGCTCTAACTCCCTAGCCCGACCCTCGTACCGATGTCCTGGATCCGCCTATGCTCTAACTCCCTAGCCCCACCCTCGTACTGATGTCCTGGGTCCGCCTATGCTCGAACTCTTTAGCCCTTACCCCCATGCTGATGTCCTGGATCCGCTTATGCTCGATCTCCTTACCCCCACACCAGTAACGCCCCACCTCCGTGCCCCCCCGCCCCCGAAACGACATAGGCAGATCCAAGGGGAAAGGGGACAGGTGCCCCCATAGAATCTTAGCGCCCCCTGAAATTGTCCCGGAAACCCCTGGAAAGTTCGATGGCTCCCCCTGAAATGTCGTTTTCCCCGAGATGCAGGTATCGGGGTCTACTGATAGGTTTTAGCGCCTATTTGATAGGTTTTTCCTGCCAAAAGTGGCGTCCCTGGTGTAGATAGCGCCCACCAGGAAGTTTCCCCTTCCACGTCGCCCCCGATAGGCAATCCTGGATCCGCGTATGGGAAGCGACATTTCAGGGAGCGTCATCGACCTTGAGAGGCGTGTCTTTACAATTTCAGAGGGCGCCGATGGTCGATTGGGGGTTGGGGGAGGGGATGGGGGGAGAAGGGTGGGGGGCACCTAGCCTACTTATTCCCTGGATCCACCCATGGTCCAAAAACAGAAACATAATACTCTTATTGTAAACTCAGACTTTTACGGTACTCTAATTACTTGTGATGCATTATGGGTAGTGTTGGGTACTTTTTTACCAGACCATAAATAAACAGAAACGGCCGCGCCGATCGCCGGCGTTGCCGCGACGTGGACGCAGGGGTGACGCGTGGTGATTTGCTACAACGATGCGTGGAGAAACGGCATGTTAGTAAAGGTAACTTGGTGTTTCATTGATATATATGCAGATGGAATGTCGACATATGTCTCTTACCTAGCTGCATGCAAAATTTCATTTCCCTCCAATGACTCTAACCACCCTAAACCCCGGTGTGAAGCAAAAATGAACTGATAAAATTACCACTGTGAAATGCATTTTACGGCTTATAGCGCGGAAGCCGTAAGAGATAAGTGGGGGTATGAGTGAGAAAAATGACGGCAACAAAGTTTTCTATCCAGCCGTGTTAAGTTCAATACCGTAGCTATCATGGTCTGGAAACCAGGGGGCTGAGAATAAAAATTTTAAAAACTTATATTTTATTTTTGCCTATAAAATAAAAAGTTTCGGTCTGAAAGTTTTTATCTCTAAATATATAATAAAGGAGGCTATTCTCTCTTATTATTTGAAATGGGAACTAATTTTTATCAATTAGATCGGAAGATATAAGGGTTTGAATGATATTTTGGGAAATGCAGACCTTCACGGAATGGGCCAAAGAGGACCCTTAAATTTCCGTTTTTGTTTTGTTTCTGTGTTTGTGCAGTACTGCACAAACCGGCCTTTAAGTTGATATTTGACTCAGAACCTGAACTGCTGTAGCTTCAGATATTTCGAGCCTGTAGTTTAGACCATGAGTTTTATGCCAAATTTAGGGTGCAAAGTTTAAAAGCTAATTTAGAGCCCTAAATTTAAAGCTTTTTCTTTCCAACTTTTTGTGTGAACTACAAATTTCCCTGATGTAAAAGGGTGCAAGTTTGAAGAGTCTAGATGAATTAGCAAAAAATAGAAAAATAAAAGTTAAAAATCACATAATGCATAATTCTGGGCAAAATTTTGAAAATTTTGAAAATTGACAACCGTGGTGCTGATTCATTTGGAAGTGCCTTCTATCCACAAAACTTTTAGGTCTCTGATACCAGCGCTCAGAACAGACAACAACAACAACAACAACAACAACAACAACAACAACAGACAACCACGACGAGACCGGAAAAACTGTCAGAATAGAAGCCGTTTCTTACTTCGTTCGTCACCGGCTTCTGACAACAACAACAGACAACAACGACGAGACCGGAAAAACTGTCAGAATAGAAGCCGTTTCTTACTTCGTTCGTCACCGGCTTCTGACACAGCCTAGTGCAACCTTTACTCATTCCTTTTACTCTTAACTTCCTTGGAAACATGATATTTATTTGACATTTACTATCTAACTGACTTAAGGTTATTTATTAGCCTCATTAACTTCAGATCCTAAACCACGTACCCTCATGGAAATGAGCACGGCAATGCATGAAAAACTTTGAGATAGCCAACAGCTTCAAAATTTAGGGTTTTTCATGTAAACATGCATTTAAAGTCATGGAAAGCTAATATCACATGTTTGTATTCAACTACAAGTAGCCATGATCCTTAAAAACACTTTCGAATATCAAAAAAGTGCCCCTCCAATCTTGTTTGTCTGGCCATCAGAGCAAAATCCATATATAAATTTTGGGGGTTCCTTCCAAATTACCCCCTCCCACCTCCAAAAAACTGAAATCATGAAAATCTGCAGAAGCTGGCATAAGTAAACGCATGGTATGGGAACCAGGTCAGCTTTCTTCCATTGCAAACTATATTTCTTAAGTATTCTGGGCTGGACTATGTAACATAATAACAAAATATCACTTATTCTCATTCTAGTGCAGCATTTTTTGTCAATGGCGGCTGCAGAGGACTGAAAAAGGGGGCTGCTTTTCATGTTATTGTATATTTCCACCTGTGACCTAAATCATCTGAATTCAAGACTGAGTCTTATTCAAGACCCAGTCGAGCTGACTTTGACACACACTATTTGTATGCTGTACGTCCACAAATCTCAAATTACATCCAATAATAAATTTCCTTTACCAATGGTGACTCCAGAAAATGGGAATTGGTGGTTCGGTATTCAATTTGTTATAGGTTTCTGCCGATAACCTTAATTTCCTGAGCGTGTCTGATAATTGAAAAACCGAAGAACAGTCTCAGTTCTAGAGTTTTGAAAATTAATAGACTTGTGCCATTCCACTTAGATTTTCCATAGGCGGCTTCAGAGCACGAAAAATAAGGATATCACACATATAAGGATCAGAGCACAAAAATAAGGATAATGATATCCATTGGTGCCAAACTTGAAGTTTTTTATGCTAATTTTAGTATTTTCTATTAAGAATGTGGAAAAAGAGTAGGAACATTTTACCAATTGAATGGGTTTTAGACAATTTTAATAGTCCTATCCTAACCACCCGACAGATTTGGAGGTTTTTTCGAAAGTGCCCGACAGATTTGAGATTTTTTGCAGCTCTGCCCCTGAGACCAAGCTCAGGGCCCCCCGAGATCAATGTTCGATACTCTGATGTCCTCAATACCGATGATCAGGGGCCCCTGAGACCAAGCTCGGAAAGCCCGTGAGACCAAGCTCGGGGGGCCCCCTGAGACCAAGACCAGGGGGGCCCATAAGACCAAGCTTGGGGGCCCCTGAGACCAAGCTCGGAGGTCCCTTGAGACCAACCTCGGGGGCCTGATATCGAGCTCGGAGGGCCCCTGAGGCCAAGCTCAAGGGGGCACCTGAGACCAATGCTCGTGTTTTCCAGTGCATAAGATCAGCCCAAGGGGGGGTCCGTGGACCCCAAGGACCCCCTTGGCTACGCCACTGGTCCCATGGGCCTTTCGATCTTGGTCTCACGGGCCTTTTGGTCTTGGTCTCATGGGATCCTGAGCTTGATCTCAAGGGGGTCCAGAGCCTGGTCTCAGGGCCCCCTTCGAGCTTGGTCTCAGGGGCTTGCTTCAAACGTGGTGCCCCGGGCACTTTTGATCTTGGTCCCACAGGCTTTTCGATCTTGGTCTTACGGTCTTTCGGTCTTGGTATCAGGGGTTCCCCGAGCTTGGTCTCAGGGCCCCCGAGTTTGGTCTCAGGGGACCCGCGAGCTTGGTCTCAGAGGACCTCCAAGCTTGGTCTCAGTGGCCTGAGCTTGGCCTCAGTGTGCTCCACGAGCATGATCTCAGGGGCACCTCAATTATCGGTATCAAGGTCTCCAGATTATCGAACATTGATTTCGGGAGCCCCTGAGCTTGGTCTCAGGGGCCCCGAGCTTGGTCTCAGGGCCTTCAAACTTGGTGCCCCGGGAACTTTTGATCTTGGTCCCACGGCCTTTTATTGGTCTCACGGCCTTTCGGTCTTGGTATCAGGGGTTCCCCGAGCTTGGTCTCAGAGCCCCCGAGTTTGGTCTCAGGGGGCTCCACGGACCTGGTCTCAGAGGTTTCTGAACCCCAAGACTAACTTCCGGATGTCGCTGAGACTGACTCTCGGAGGCAATCTGAGACTAACTTTTGGGTGCTCCCTGAGATTTGCTCTCGGGGCCCCTTATACAAAAATGGGGGCACAGCCTGAGGATAAGTCTCAAGGGCTTCCAGTATTGTCCCTGGGGGCCCCCTGAGACCAGCACTCTGCGCATCAAGTGAGACTATCTCTTGGGCCCTCAGATTAATCTCGGGGCCACCTGAAAGTAAATATTTACTCCTGAGAGAGACGCCCGTGAGACTATGGGCCCCCCTGAGACCGACACTCGTGGGGAGGGACCCCTGAGACCAAATCTCAGAAGTCCCCTAAAACTGACTCTCGGGGTCCCCTTGACCGACTTTTGAAGTTCTTAGAGACTGACTCTCAGGGGACTCGCTGAAATAGACTTTCGCGGGCCCTGAGAACCATTCTCTGGGGCCTCTGGGACTAGCTCGGCCCCCACTGATACCGACTCTCAGGGCCCACTGAGACCGACACTCCGGGCCCCCTGAGACCAACTCTCAGGGGCCCCCTGAAATCTACTTTCGGGGGCCTTGAGACCGACTCTCAGGGCGGGGGCCCTAAAGCCGACTCAAGACGCCCTGAGAACTAATCTTCAGGGTCCCCTGAGACTGACTCAGGGGGCACAGTGATCAGAGAATCATTTGCAGTGGCTCAAATTAGCCCAAGGGGGGGTCCGTAGACTCCTAGGACCCCCTTGGCTATGTCACTGCATCCATACATTCGAGGGCCCTCCGGGATCAACATTTGAATGCCCCTGAAATCATTGCTTGCCCCCCCCCCACCGAGACCAATACTACTGAGGCCCTTGATAGTAATGCACGGGGGCTCCTAAGACCAAGCTCAGGGTCCCACTTAGATCAGGCTCGGGGACACCTTTAGGGTCGTGCTCGCGCTTACCTCAGGAGTAACTCGACACCCATGTTCGGGGGCTCCCCAGATAAATATTCGGAGCCCCTCGAGACTGATGCTCTGTACTCTGGAGCCCCTCGATACCGATGCTTGGGGGCCCCTGAAGCCTGGGGCTTCTGAGACCAAACACAACATTCCGTGAGGCCAATGCGCGCTCCTCACTCGTGAGGCCATCGATATCGATAGTTGGGGGTACTCCGATATCAATATTGCCCCCCCCCCTTGAGATCAATGTTCGGCACTCCAGTGCCATCGCTACCGATGCTCGGGGGACCAAGCTCGGGGCCCCTGAGACAAAGCCCGGAGGGAAGGGCCCTGAAACCGGAGGAAAGTTCGGAGGACTGAAAAGTTCGGAGGATCCCTGACACCAAGTTCGGGGAACCCCTGAGATGAATCTCGGAGGGCCCCTGAGACCAAGCTCAGGGCCCCCCTGAGACCAAGCTCGGGAGCCCATGAGACCAAGACAAAAGGGCCCGTGAGACCAATATCGAAAGGCCCATGGGACCAGGATCAAAAGGCCCGTGGGACCAGGTTTGGGGCCCCGAGGTCAAGCTCGGCCCCTGAGACCAGCTCGGAATCCCTGAGACCAAGCTCGAGGGGGACCCTGAGACCAAGCTCTGGGCCCCCCTGAGACCAGGCTCGGGAGCCCATGAGACCAAGACCAAAAGGCCCGTGAGACCAAGATCGAAAGGCCCATGGGACCAAGTTTGGGGCCCTGAGACCAAGCTCGGGCCCCTGAAATCAACTTGAGGCCCCTGAGACCAGGCTCAGGGGCCCCCTGAGACCAAGATCGAAAGGCCCGTGAGACCAAGATCGAAAGGCTCGTGGGACCAAGATCAAAAGGCCCGTGGGACCAAGTTTGGGGCCCTGAGACCAAGCTCGGGCCCCTGAAATCAACTTGAGACCCCTGAGACCAAGCTCAGGGCCCCCTGAGACCAAGATCGAAAGGCTCGTGGGACCAAGATCAAAAGGCCCGTGGGACCAAGTTTGGGGCCCTGAGACCAAGCTCGGGCCCCTGAAACCAACTCGGGGCCCCTGAGACCAAGCTCGGGTGCCTGAGACTAACTCAGGGTGCCTGAGACCAGGCTCAGGGGGCCCCGATATCAATGTTTGATAATCCGGAGCCCTTGATATCGATGATCGAGGGCCCCTGAGACCAAGCTTGTGGAGCCCTTTGAGACCAAGCCCATGCCATTGAGGACAAGCTCGGGGTCCCCAGAGACCAGGCTCGTGGGCCCCTGAGACCAAGCTCAAATTCCTCCTAAAACCAAGACCGAAAGGTCCTTGAGACCAATATCGAAAGGCCCATGGGACCAAGTTTTTGGGGCCCTGAGACCAAGCCAGGGCCCCTGAGAACAACTCAGGGCCCCCTGAGACCAAGGTTAGGGCCCCCGAGATCAATGCTCGATAATCCGGAGCCCTTGATACCGATGATCGAGGTGCCCCTGAGACCACGCTCGTGGAGCCCACTGAGACCAAGCTCAGGCCACCGACACCAAGCTTGGCGGTCCTCTGAGACTAAGTTTTGGGGGTCCTCTGAGACCAAGCTCAGGGGCCCTGAGACCAAGCTCGGGGAACCACTGATACCAAGACCGAAAGACCGTGAGACCAAGATCAAAAGGCCCGTGGGACCAAGTTTGGGGCTCTTGAGACCAAGCTCGGGGCCCCTGAGACCACCTCAGGGCCCCGCTGAGACCAAGCTCAGGGCCCCGGAGATCAATGTTCGATAATCCAGAGCCCTTGATATCGATGATCGAGGGCCCCTAAGACCAAGCTTGTGAAGCCCCCTGAGACCAAGCTCAGACCACCGGAGGACAAGCTCGGGGGTCCCCTGAGACCAGGCTGGGGGCCCCTGAGACCAAGCTCGGGGGGCTTCTGAGACCAATATCAGGGGGCCCCAAGATCAATGTTCGATAATCCGGAGCCCTCGATAGCGATGATCGAGGGACCCCTGACACTAAGCTCGGGGAGCCCCTGAGGCCAAGTTCGGGCCACTGAAACCAAGCTCGGGGGTCCCCTGGGACCAAGTTCGGGGGTTTGCTGAAACAAAGCTCGGGGGTCCCCTGAAACCAAGCTCGTGGAGCCCACTGAGACCAAGCTCAGGCCACTAAGACCAAGCTTGGGGGTCCTCTGAGACTAATTTTGGGGATCGCATGAGACCAAGCTCAGGGGTCCCCTGCAACTAAGTTCGGGGTCCCCTGACACCAAGCTTGGGGGGCCCTGAGACCAAGCTCGGGGGCTCCCTGAGACCAAGACCGAAAGACCGTGAGACCAAGATCAAAAGGCCCGTGGGACCAATCTTAAGATTGGTCTCACGGACCTTCTTAACATCTTAAGACTAAGATCCCAGGGGCCCAATTGGGGTTCCTGGGACCATGTTTAGGCTCCTGAGACCACGCTCAGGTGCCCCCGATATCAATGTTCAATAATCCGGAGCCCTTGATACCGATGATTGATGTGCCCCTGAGACCACGCTCATGGAGCCCACTGAGACCAAGCTCAGGCCACTGACACCAAGCTTGGGGGTCCTCTGAGACTAAGTTTTGGGGGTCCACTGAGACCAAGCTCGGGGGTTTCCTGAAACAAAGCTCGGGGGGCACCTGAGACCAACTCAGGGCCCCCTGAGACCAAGCTCAGTTGGCCCCAAGGTCAATGTTCGATACTTGGGAGCCCTCGATACCGGAGTACCCCCTGAGACCAGGCTCGGGGAACTCCCCCGAGACCAACCAAGGGCCACTGAGACCAAGCTCGGGGTCCCCGAGATCAAGTGTGGAGGGCAACCTGACAATAAGCTCGGGGGTCCCCGAGATTGAGCTCGGAAGGCAGTGGTACACTAAGCTCCGGGGCCCCTGAGATCAAGCCCGGGGGCCCTCTGAGACTAAGGTCGGGGGTCCCGTGCGACCAAGCTCAGGGGCCCTCGAGTTGAATGCTCGTGTTTTCCAGTGCACAAGATCTGCCCAAGGGGGTCCGTGGTCCCCAACGACTCCTCTGGCTACGGCACTGATCTGGATACGCCTTTGCCAATTGCACCTCTTCCCAGCATTCTGAACATGCCTCTGAATAAATCATCCCCCACCAGCAGTCTTCTGGAGACGCCTTTTCCACTTGAACCCCTTCCTAACAGTCTGAGACCACCTCTGTACAATGCACTCTTTTCCAACACTCTGAGATCGCTTTTTGTACTCTATATCTTTTAACACTCTGAGCACGCCTGTCTGCATTACATGTTCCTACTAGCAATCTCCTGGACACGCCTTTGCCAACTGTACCCTTTTCCTAACCTTCGAGCACGCCTCTGTAGAATACATCTCGTTGCCAGCAGTCTCGTTTGAACGCCTTTTCCAACTGCACCCCTTTCCAGCAGTCTAAGCACGCCTCTGTCGCACAGGCGAATCCAGGGGCAGAGGTCCCGCGCCCTCCCCCGATCAGCCCTCAGCACCCCCCTGCGAGGTCTATAGTCGCCCCCCTGAAATATAGCTTCCCATCCCCGCTCCGGTTGCGAAAATCAGCACCCACCAATAAGATTTTGTGCTCACCTGATAGGTTTTGCCGGTCAAAAGTGGTGCCCCCTGTTCCGGATGGTGCCCCCGTCGGAAATCCTGAATCCGCCTATGCGCTGTCGTTCTCTGTTGTGTTGACAACGTTTTAAGTACGCCCCTGCTCCTGGTATGGGGAATTATTGATATCTTGGGATATGGGGAAGAATGTTGGGTTATTTCTGATCTGGTATGCAGCCTTCGGTTCCGGGCATGAACACCAGGAGCAACAGAAAATATTCCTCTGTAATAAAGTAGTGACATTTTTAATCGATGATTTTACAGTTGTTCTCGAAAGGAACATCGTGAAAAGGTACAAATTTTAAGAATTGCTATTTTTAGCTCGGCACAAAGCTTTCCTAAGCGATTGTTACATTCCTTCGTGAGTTGAGTTTTGGCACCTAGTTCTGGCAGTAACCGACCCTACTTCCGGTTAACAAAAAGTCTAATAAAACAGTTTTAGTGAACGAAACCTCACCAAAAGATACAAATTTGTAGAAAAGGTAGTCATCTATTGTCATACTGAAAAGCTAAGCAGTTGCTGCAATGGTTCAG
Organism: Lepas anatifera; assembly: GCA_034440635.1. Taxonomy (NCBI): domain Eukaryota; kingdom Metazoa; phylum Arthropoda; class Thecostraca; family Lepadidae; genus Lepas; species Lepas anatifera. The sequence goes on along the minus strand of JAOTON010002107.1, from coordinate 106,823 downwards.
ATTTTGAGTTTTGGCAGTTGGAGTCGGCAGTATGACAACTGCCAAAACTCAAAATGCCAAACGGGCCTTTCAATCTTGGTCTCACGGGCCTTTTGATCTGGGTCTCATGGGCTCCCGAGCTTGGTCTCAGGGGCCCCGAGTTGGTCTAAGCGGCCTGAGCTTGGTCTCAGGGCCCCAAACTTGGTCCCACGATCCTTTCGATCTTGGTCTCACGGGCCTTTGGATCCTGGTCTCAGGGGGCCCTGAGCTTGGTCTCAGAGGATCCCCAAGCTTGGTCTCAGTGTGCTCCACGAGCATGGTCTCAGGGGCCCTTGATCATCGATATCAAGGGCTCCGGATTATCGAACATTGATCTCGAGGGCCCTGACCTTGGTCTCAGGGGCCCTGAGTTGGTCTCAGGGGCCTGAACTTGGTCCCAGGGGCCTCAAGATTGGTCCCACGGGCCTTTTGATCTTGGTCCCATGCAGTGGCGTAGCCAGGATTCGGCCAAGGGGGGGTCCGACTACCGTCGGGGGCCCCCAGGCCGGGGGCCCCTTAGTAGTCGGGGCCCATCTCCTATATGTGTCGTATAATATTTTGGCATTATAACATTTACACGACGGAAATTTTTCTATCCATTTTTAAGTGTTTGTTATTATTCTGTTAATAGTTTGATTTTTCTCGATCCGACCAAGTGTTGGTAAGTTTAGGTCACCAAATATTAAGGCTGGCCCAAACCTATATGACAGCGTGGCTATAATAACAGTTTGGTGGCACATTTCGGAAATCAAATGCTGCTGCGTGCATGATGTTAAACCTGACTTTACCTCAATTCACTCTGGTAATCAGCTACGAAGTCATTGAAGGTCAGTCGTTTTGAGTACGAATAAATGGTCTTCTACGGAAAATGATTACCAATTTTTTTCCGGGTGTCGAATTAATGAACTCTTTAATCAGAAAGTTTCCAAAGAAATGGAAAAAATGAATAAAAATACAAGGGATATGGTGGATGGTGGTGTATTCCGGACGTCATATACCGTCTATTCCGCGGAAACATCTTGATGAATTCACCAGAGCTACTTTCTTACCCTCGCTATGTTGTAAATGAGCAAATTACCAAAACAATAGGCCCCTGAGATAATTATCGCCTTGGATTACTCTGTCATTGTTATTTTAAACCTTGCATACCTATTTTTCTTTTTGGGATTATACTCATCAATGTGTGTCATTCCCCTTGTTTTTCTGGTTTCCTACGAAAATATTTGAAAGTTGTTTATTTCAGAATATTTAGGACGGTAGTTATTGGGACTAAGCTAATAGATTGAAAAACCAGCTTAAGTTCCAAATTCCCTGTTCGATTTGCTATTATGGATGCTAAAATTAGATTAATTTTTGCCTTTCCTTCGGGAATGGTGCCTGATCAATATGTTTCAATTTGCCTTTTTGGTACGCAATGGGAATATATAAATTTTTCAGAGGCATATGATTTTCGAAATCTTCTTTGAGCCTAGGATCTCTAGCGATATCTCTGGATTGTATTCTAAAATCTAAAAGAAACGGAAAGGAAAAAGGACGCTCAATAAAAAGGATATATGAGTGTGCCCCAGATGCTATATAAAACCTATTCCATGGACAGTCCTACTGATGAAACTGCTCACTTACTCCTCCCTAGCCATTGGTTGGAGATCCCGGGGGCTTGGGGAGGTGAGTACTTCCTTGGACTTTAGGTCTCTGATAGGCTTTGTACAGGGCTTGTATTGCTATGCCAGTGTTAAGCCATCCAGGACCATCACCCACCGCCCCCGCCCCCCCCCTGACTCCTGGGTCGAGCAGAGATCTCCAGGGGCCTAGCACTTGACACGGCGCAGAAACCAGTATCTGGGACCCCTGAAAACAACACTTTTCCCGCAAATCAGTACTTACGTCCCCCAAAACCAGCATTTGGGGGTACCATGAGACTACCTACTGGGACTCCCTGGAACTTACTCTCGTGAGGCCCTGAGGATAACTTTGAGGGGAGGGGGAGGAAGGAGAGGAATGCTCGCTGAGACTAGCTTTTGGGGACACTTGAGGGCAGCTTCTGGGAACCCCTGAGACTAACTCCTGGAGACCTCGTGAGACTAATTGTCGGATCTCTGAGATTAGCTCTCCGGCCCTCCTTACACTAGAACTAAAAGGTCCCCTGAATATAACTCGGGCTTCCGAGATCAGTTCTTGGGGGACCTGAGACTAGCTCTGGGGCCGTCAAGACCAACACTTGGCGCTACTCACAAGGTTAATTTCCGGCCCCTCTCCCGATTAGATCTCAGGGAGTCTCTGATACTGATTCACGGCGCCTCTTGACCAAAATTGTGGACTCCTGAGAATCTCTCGGGGCTCCCTAGATTAGTTATCGGCAGCACCTCTGGGCCTATTTATCGGCCCCCCAGATTTGCTCTGGGGGAGGGGGCTGAGACTGACACTCGGGGCCATCCAGATTAGCTCTTGGGGATCCCCTGAGGCCGTCTCTGGGGTGAGGCGGGGGGCTGGGAATGACTTCCGACAGCCCTCTGAGACTAACCCTGGGTCGCCCCCGAGACTAACACTCGATGAGGGAGGCGTGGAACCACCCCTGAAACTGAGTATTTGGCACGGCACTCCCGAGACTGACTCTCGGAAGCCCAGATTAGCCCTCAGAGGTCTAAGGCTAACTCGGAGCCGTGAGACCAAAATTCGGGAGCACCTCTGGGAATTACTCTCAAAGCCCCAAAATCAGCTCTTGGACGAACCGGAGACTAGCTCCCGGGAGCACTCTGAGACTATCTTTTAGGTGCTCCCTGAGATTGACTCTCGGGGCCTCTTATGCAACAACTAGGGGGGCACAGCCTCAGGCTAAATCTCGAGGCTTCCCAAGATTACCCCTCAGGGGCACCCTGAGATCAGCACTCTGCGGATCAAATGAGACTAGCTCTCGGACCCCTAGATTAATTCTCGGAGCCACCTGAAAGTAAATATTGACTCCTGAGAGAGACGCCCGTAAGACTATGGGACCGAATATCGGGGGTCCTCTAAGACTGAATCTCAGGGTCCCCTTGACCGACCCTTGGGGTTCTCTGAGACTGACTCTCATGGAGCCCCCTGAAATAGTCTGTCGCGAGGCCCTGAGAACCACTCTCTGGGGACCCTGGGACGAGCTCGGCCCCCTGAGACCGACTCTCGGGGCCCCTGAGACCGACTTTCGGGATCCCCTGAGACTAACTCTCAGGGACCCCCTGAAATCTACTTTTGGGGGTCTTGAGACTGACCCTCGGGGCGGGGCCCTGAGGCCGACTCGGGACGCCCTGAGAACGAATCTTCAGGTGCTTCTGAGACTGATTCTGGGGCCCCGTTATCAGAGAATGCTTTGCAGTGGTTTAGAGTGGACCAAAGGGGGGTCCTCGGACTCCTAGAACCCCTTGGCTACGCCACTGCATCCACACATTCGGGGGCCCGCCCAGATCAGCACTTGGAGGCCCCTGAAATCATTACTTCCCCCCGATACCAAAACTCCGGAGCCCCTGGATACTGATGCACGGGGCTCCTAAGACCAAGCTCGGGGTTCCACTTAGATCAGGTTCGGGGGCACCCTTAGGCCTATGCTTGCGCTTTTCTCAGGAGTAACTCGACACCGTTGTTTGGGGGGAGCAGATCAACATTCGAAGGCCCCCGAGACTAATGCTCGGTACTCTGGAGCCCCTCGATACCAATGCTCGGGGACCCTGAGCCCAAGCCTCGGCCCCTGAGACCAAGCTCGGGGCCCCCTGAGACCGAGCTCGGGGCCCCCTGAGACCAAGCTCAGGGGGCCCCCGAGATCAATGTCTGGTTACCTAGAGTCTCGATACCGATGATCAGGGGCCCCTGAGACCAATTTCGGAGGTCCCTTGAGACCAAGCTCGGGGGGCCCTTGAGACAAAGCTCAGGGCCCCCTGAGCAGAGCTGCAAAGAGTCGGGCTCTCGGGTCATAAAGTGCCCGACAGATTTTAGGGCACGGTTGGTCTTGCGACAGATCTTACAATCTGTGAGAAAAAAATCTTGAAAGGAAACAGAAAATATTTTTTGTTCTAAAAAAACTCAATATTAGAATTGTCACCTCTTTCACTCAACAAGTTTTTCATGAATTTGCACCTCTCCCATATCAAGCCAGTGTGCGGCAAGAACCGATGGAAAATCGAGGGCTTATGCACAAAGGGTCTTTTCGAGGGACTTATGAATCGGGGAACCTTTGAATAGAGGGCCTTATGCACAGAGGGCCTTTTAAACGTCACCCAGAAAATCCTCTGCTGGAAAAATTCCTTCACCGGCCTGTCGGGCCCGATTTGTATTCCATAGCACGCGACAGCCTGGCCCGACAGGCCGCCGTAAAGGTAAAGGCGACAGGCAAAACAGTTTTTTTCCTTCGTTTCCTTCGTTTGGAAGTACGCTCAACGCTGCCGCAAGGGCGCTGTTTGAACAGCGCCCTTGCGGCAAAGCCAGTGTAAAAAGTGTAAAAGGTATCTTTGGTTTGAAGAAAAGCAGCCCTGCGGTTTGGTGTGTTGCCTTGTGGAAGGTTGTGTTTTTGATTATTTTTCTCTTGCATTACTTTGGTATACATCTTGAGTAAACTGGTTGAGCCTGGATTTCATCGTCCATAGTTGAAGGGCTGATAAATGGCTCCGATTAAGCTGAAGCCCCTTCCACCGTCCCGTGTCAAGCTTAAATGTGGATTTGAGGGATGTGGGTATTTTGGCGAGAAACGTTTTTTTAAGGAGCATCAGCGAATCAAGCATTCTGGGCTGCCCTGCAAGTTCAGGAACAGTGGTTTTGGCCAAGGAGGTCGTTTTGAAGCATGGATCAAACAGCGGGCAGATCAGAACAGTGTGGGGAGAAAACAAAGAAGTAAGTGATGTGGTGTTCGTTGTAATTTCGGCAGCTTACATTTATTTCCACAGAGTATGTTATGCTCACTGTTGATCAATAATTTTAAATGATATTAGTAAGGGAAAAATGAATTTTACCAGCAGACTGGTCAAATTAGACTAGAACATTTGATTTTCCCTTCCATCTTCTTTTAAATCCAATGCCTGTTTGTCCAGAATTAACCACAAAAGTTGCATACCTTCATTAGTGGATTTGTAGATGCCAAAGAAACAAAACTCTTCACATTTCCACATTAATTTGAGTTTTAAGTACCAAACTATTTCTCCTATTTCATTTTATTCACTTACCTAAATATGCCTATGATCTATGTCAAGGGGACAAAGATATAACAAAAACACAGCCTAGTGCAACCTTTACTCATTCCTTTTACTCTTAACTTCCTTGGAAACATGATATTTATTTGACATTTACTATCTAACTGACTTAATGTTATTTATTAGCCTCATTAACTTCAGATCCTAAACCACGTACCCTCATGGAAATGAGCACGGCAATGCATGAAAAACTTTGAGATAGCCAACAGCTTCAAAATTTAGGGTTTTTCATGTAAACATGCATTTAAAGTCATGGAAAGCTAATATCACATGTTTGTATTCAACTACAAGTAGCCATGATCCTTAAAAACACTTTCGAATATCAAAAAAGTGCCCCTCCAATCTTGTTTGTCTGGCCATCAGAGCAAAATCCATATATAAATTTTGGGGGTTCCTTCCAAATTACCCCCTCCCACCTCCAAAAAACTGAAATCATGAAAATCTGCAGAAGCTGGCATAAGTAAACGCATGGTATGGGAACCAGGTCAGCTTTCTTCCATTGCAAACTATATTTCTTAAGTATTCTGGGCTGGACTATGTAACATAATAACAAAATATCACTTATTCTCATTCTAGTGCAGCATTTTTTGTCAATGGCGGCTGCAGAGGACTGAAAAAGGGGGCTGCTTTTCATGTTATTGTATATTTCCACCTGTGACCTAAATCATCTGAATTCAAGACTGAGTCTTATTCAAGACCCAGTCGAGCTGACTTTGACACACACTATTTGTATGCTGTACGTCCACAAATCTCAAATTACATCCAATAATAAATTTCCTTTACCAATGGTGACTCCAGAAAATGGGAATTGGTGGTTCGGTATTCAATTTGTTATAGGTTTCTGCCGATAACCTTAATTTCCTGAGCGTGTCTGATAATTGAAAAACCGAAGAACAGTCTCAGTTCTAGAGTTTTGAAAATTAATAGACTTGTGCCATTCCACTTAGATTTTCCATAGGCGGCTTCAGAGCACGAAAAATAAGGATATCACACATATAAGGATCAGAGCACAAAAATAAGGATAATGATATCCATTGGTGCCAAACTTGAAGTTTTTTATGCTAATTTTAGTATTTTCTATTAAGAATGTGGAAAAAGAGTAGGAACATTTTACCAATTGAATGGGTTTTAGACAATTTTAATAGTCCTATCCTAACCACCCGACAGATTTGGAGGTTTTTTCGAAAGTGCCCGACAGATTTGAGATTTTTTGCAGCTCTGCCCCTGAGACCAAGCTCAGGGCCCCCCGAGATCAATGTTCGATACTCTGATGTCCTCAATACCGATGATCGGGGGCCCCTGAGACCAAGCTCGGAAAGCCCGTGAGACCAAGCTCGGGGGCCCCCTGAGACCAAGACCAGGGGGGCCCATAAGACCAAGCTTGGGGGCCCCTGAGACCAAGCTCGGAGGTCCCTTGAGACCAACCTCGGGGGCCTGATATCGAGCTCGGAGGGCCCCTGAGGCCAAGCTCAAGGGGGCACCTGAGACCAATGCTCGTGTTTTCCAGTGCATAAGATCAGCCCAAGGGGGGGTCCGTGGACCCCAAGGACCCCCTTGGCTACGCCACTGGTCCCATGGGCCTTTCGATCTTGGTCTCACGGGCCTTTTGGTCTTGGTCTCATGGGATCCTGAGCTTGATCTCAAGGGGGTCCAGAGCCTGGTCTCAGGGCCCCCTTCGAGCTTGGTCTCAGGGGCTTGCTTCAAACGTGGTGCCCCGGGCACTTTTGATCTTGGTCCCACAGGCTTTTCGATCTTGGTCTTACGGTCTTTCGGTCTTGGTATCAGGGGTTCCCCGAGCTTGGTCTCAGGGCCCCCGAGTTTGGTCTCAGGGGACCCGCGAGCTTGGTCTCAGAGGACCTCCAAGCTTGGTCTCAGTGGCCTGAGCTTGGCCTCAGTGTGCTCCACGAGCATGATCTCAGGGGCACCTCAATTATCGGTATCAAGGTCTCCAGATTATCGAACATTGATTTCGGGAGCCCCTGAGCTTGGTCTCAGGGGCCCCGAGCTTGGTCTCAGGGCCTTCAAACTTGGTGCCCCGGGAACTTTTGATCTTGGTCCCACGGCCTTTTATTGGTCTCACGGCCTTTCGGTCTTGGTATCAGGGGTTCCCCGAGCTTGGTCTCAGAGCCCCCGAGTTTGGTCTCAGGGGGCTCCACGGACCTGGTCTCAGAGGTTTCTGAACCCCAAGACTAACTTCCGGATGTCGCTGAGACTGACTCTCGGAGGCAATCTGAGACTAACTTTTGGGTGCTCCCTGAGATTTGCTCTCGGGGCCCCTTATACAAAAATGGGGGCACAGCCTGAGGATAAGTCTCAAGGGCTTCCAGTATTGTCCCTGGGGGGCCCCCTGAGACCAGCACTCTGCGCATCAAGTGAGACTATCTCTTGGGCCCTCAGATTAATCTCGGGGCCACCTGAAAGTAAATATTTACTCCTGAGAGAGACGCCCGTGAGACTATGGGCCCCCCTGAGACCGACACTCGTGGGGAGGGACCCCTGAGACCAAATCTCAGAAGTCCCCTAAAACTGACTCTCGGGGTCCCCTTGACCGACTTTTGAAGTTCTTAGAGACTGACTCTCAGGGGACTCGCTGAAATAGACTTTCGCGGGCCCTGAGAACCATTCTCTGGGGCCTCTGGGACTAGCTCGGCCCCCACTGATACCGACTCTCAGGGCCCACTGAGACCGACACTCGGGCCCCCTGAGACCAACTCTCAGGGGGCCCCTGAAATCTACTTTCGGGGGCCTTGAGACCGACTCTCAGGGCGGGGGCCCTAAAGCCGACTCAAGACGCCCTGAGAACTAATCTTCAGGGTCCCCTGAGACTGACTCAGGGGGCACAGTGATCAGAGAATCATTTGCAGTGGCTCAAATTAGCCCAAGGGGGGTCCGTAGACTCCTAGGACCCCCTTGGCTATGTCACTGCATCCATACATTCGAGGGCCCTCCGGGATCAACATTTGAATGCCCCTGAAATCATTGCTTGCCCCCCCCACCGAGACCAATACTACTGAGGCCCTTGATAGTAATGCACGGGGGGCTCCTAAGACCAAGCTCAGGGTCCCACTTAGATCAGGCTCGGGGACACCTTTAGGGTCGTGCTCGCGCTTACCTCAGGAGTAACTCGACACCCATGTTCGGGGGCTCCCCAGATAAATATTCGGAGCCCCTCGAGACTAATGCTCTGTACTCTGGAGCCCCTCGATACCGATGCTTGGGGGCCCCTGAAGCCTGGGGCTTCTGAGACCAAACACAACATTCCGTGAGGCCAATGCGCGCTCCTCACTCGTGAGGCCATCGATATCGATAGTTGGGGGTACTCCGATATCAATATTGCCCCCCCTTGAGATCAATGTTCGGCACTCCAGTGCCATCGCTACCGATGCTCGGGGGACCAAGCTCGGGGCCCCTGAGACAAAGCCCGGAGGGAAGGGCCCTGAAACCGGAGGAAAGTTCGGAGGACTGAAAAGTTCGGAGGATCCCTGACACCAAGTTCGGGGAACCCCTGAGATGAATCTCGGAGGGCCCCTGAGACCAAGCTCAGGGCCCCCCTGCGACCAAGCTCGGGAGCCCATGAGACCAAGACAAAAGGGCCCGTGAGACCAATATCGAAAGGCCCATGGGACCAGGATCAAAAGGCCCGTGGGACCAGGTTTGGGGCCCCGAGGTCAAGCTCGGCCCCTGAGACCAGCTCGGAATCCCTGAGACCAAGCTCGAGGGGGACCCTGAGACCAAGCTCTGGGCCCCCTGAGACCAGGCTCGGGAGCCCATGAGACCAAGACCAAAAGGCCCGTGAGACCAAGATCGAAAGGCCCATGGGACCAAGTTTGGGGCCCTGAGACCAAGCTCGGGCCCCTGAAATCAACTTGAGGCCCCTGAGACCAGGCTCAGGGGCCCCCTGAGACCAAGATCGAAAGGCCCGTGAGACCAAGATCGAAAGGCTCGTGGGACCAAGATCAAAAGGCCCGTGGGACCAAGTTTGGGGCCCTGAGACCAAGCTCGGGCCCCTGAAATCAACTTGAGACCCCTGAGACCAAGCTCAGGGCCCCCTGAGACCAAGATCGAAAGGCTCGTGGGACCAAGATCAAAAGGCCCGTGGGACCAAGTTTGGGGCCCTGAGACCAAGCTCGGGCCCCTGAAACCAACTCGGGGCCCCTGAGACCAAGCTCGGGTGCCTGAGACTAACTCGGGGTGCCTGAGACCAGGCTCAGGGGGCCCCGATATCAATGTTTGATAATCCGGAGCCCTTGATATCGATGATCGAGGGCCCCTGAGACCAAGCTTGTGGAGCCCTTTGAGACCAAGCCCATGCCATTGAGGACAAGCTCGGGGTCCCCAGAGACCAGGCTCGTGGGCCCCTGAGACCAAGCTCAAATTCCTCCTAAAACCAAGACCGAAAGGTCCTTGAGACCAATATCGAAAGGCCCATGGGACCAAGTTTTTGGGGCCCTGAGACCAAGCCAGGGCCCCTGAGAACAACTCAGGGCCCCCTGAGACCAAGGTTAGGGCCCCCGAGATCAATGCTCGATAATCCGGAGCCCTTGATACCGATGATCGAGGTGCCCCTGAGACCACGCTCGTGGAGCCCACTGAGACCAAGCTCAGGCCACCGACACCAAGCTTGGCGGTCCTCTGAGACTAAGTTTTGGGGGTCCTCTGAGACCAAGCTCAGGGGCCCTGAGACCAAGCTCGGGGAACCACTGATACCAAGACCGAAAGACCGTGAGACCAAGATCAAAAGGCCCGTGGGACCAAGTTTGGGGCTCTTGAGACCAAGCTCGGGGCCCCTGAGACCACCTCAGGGCCCCGCTGAGACCAAGCTCAGGGCCCCGGAGATCAATGTTCGATAATCCAGAGCCCTTGATATCGATGATCGAGGGCCCCTAAGACCAAGCTTGTGAAGCCCCCTGAGACCAAGCTCAGACCACCGGAGGACAAGCTCGGGGGTCCCCTGAGACCAGGCTGGGGGCCCCTGAGACCAAGCTCGGGGGGCTTCTGAGACCAATATCAGGGGGCCCCAAGATCAATGTTCGATAATCCGGAGCCCTCGATAGCGATGATCGAGGGACCCCTGACACTAAGCTCGGGGAGCCCCTGAGGCCAAGTTCGGGCCACTGAAACCAAGCTCGGGGGTCCCCTGGGACCAAGTTCGGGGGTTTGCTGAAACAAAGCTCGGGGGGTCCCCTGAAACCAAGCTCGTGGAGCCCACTGAGACCAAGCTCAGGCCACTAAGACCAAGCTTGGGGGTCCTCTGAGACTAATTTTGGGGATCGCATGAGACCAAGCTCAGGGGTCCCCTGCAACTAAGTTCGGGGTCCCCTGACACCAAGCTTGGGGGCCCTGAGACCAAGCTCGGGGGCTCCCTGAGACCAAGACCGAAAGACCGTGAGACCAAGATCAAAAGGCCCGTGGGACCAATCTTAAGATTGGTCTCACGGACCTTCTTAACATCTTAAGACTAAGATCCCAGGGGCCCAATTGGGGTTCCTGGGACCATGTTTAGGCTCCTGAGACCACGCTCAGGTGCCCCCGATATCAATGTTCAATAATCCGGAGCCCTTGATACCGATGATTGATGTGCCCCTGAGACCACGCTCATGGAGCCCACTGAGACCAAGCTCAGGCCACTGACACCAAGCTTGGGGGTCCTCTGAGACTAAGTTTTGGGGGTCCACTGAGACCAAGCTCGGGGGTTTCCTGAAACAAAGCTCGGGGGGCACCTGAGACCAACTCGGGGCCCCCTGAGACCAAGCTCAGTTGGCCCCAAGGTCAATGTTCGATACTTGGGAGCCCTCGATACCGGAGTACCCCTGAGACCAGGCTCGGGGAACTCCCCCGAGACCAACCAAAGGGCCACTGAGACCAAGCTCGGGGTCCCCGAGATCAAGTGTGGAGGGCAACCTGACAATAAGCTCAGGGGTCCCCGAGATTGAGCTCGGAAGGCAGTGGTACACTAAGCTCCGGGGCCCCTGAGATCAAGCCCGGGGGCCCTCTGAGACTAAGGTCGGGGGTCCCGTGCGACCAAGCTCAGGGGCCCTCGAGTTGAATGCTCGTGTTTTCCAGTGCACAAGATCTGCCCAAGGGGGTCCGTGGTCCCCAACGACTCCTCTGGCTACGGCACTGATCTGGATACGCCTTTGCCAATTGCACCTCTTCCCAGCATTCTGAACATGCCTCTGAATAAATCATCCCCCACCAGCAGTCTTCTGGAGACGCCTTTTCCACTTGAACCCCTTCCTAACAGTCTGAGACCACCTCTGTACAATGCACTCTTTTCCAACACTCTGAGATCGCTTTTTGTACTCTATATCTTTTAACACTCTGAGCACGCCTGTCTGCATTACATGTTCCTACTAGCAGTCTCCTGGACACGCCTTTGCCAACTGTACCCTTTTCCTAACCTTCGAGCACGCCTCTGTAGAATACATCTCGTTGCCAGCAGTCTCGTTTGAACGCCTTTTCCAACTGCACCCCTTTCCAGCAGTCTAAGCACGCCTCTGTCGCACAGGCGAATCCAGGGGCAGAGGTCCCGCGCCCTCCCCCGATCAGCCCTCAGCACCCCCTGCGAGGTCTATAGTCGCCCCCCTGAAATATAGCTTCCCATCCCCGCTCCGGTTGCGAAAATCAGCACCCACCAATAAGATTTTGTGCTCACCTGATAGGTTTTGCCGGTCAAAAGTGGTGCCCCCTGTTCCGGATGGTGCCCCCCGTCGGAAATCCTGAATCCGCCTATGCGCTGTCGTTCTCTGTTGTGTTGACAACGTTTTAAGTACGCCCCTGCTCCTGGTATGGGGAATTATTGATATCTTGGGATATGGGGAAGAATGTTGGGTTATTTCTGATCTGGTATGCAGCCTTCGGTTCCGGGCATGAACACCAGGAGCAACAGAAAATATTCCTCTGTAATAAAGTAGTGACATTTTTAATCGATGATTTTACAGTTGTTCTCGAAAGGAACATCGTGAAAAGGTACAAATTTTAAGAATTGCTATTTTTAGCTCGGCACAAAAGCTTTCCTAAGCGATTGTTACATTCCTTCGTGAGTTGAGTTTTGGCACCTAGTTCTGGCAGTAACCGACCCTACTTCCGGTTAACAAAAAGTCTAATAAAACAGTTTTAGTGAACGAAACCTCACCAAAAGATACAAATTTGTAGAAAAGGTAGTCATCTATTGTCATACTGAAAAGCTAAGCAGTTGCTGCAATGGTTCAGATTTTGAGTTTTGGCAGTTGGAGTCGGCAGTATGACAACTGCCAAAACTCAAAATCTGAACCATTGCAGCAACTGCTTAGCTTTTCAGTATGACAATAGATGACTACCTTTTCTACAAATTTGTATCTTTTGGTGAGGTTTCGTTCACTAAAACTGTTTTATTAGACTTTTGTTAACCGGAAGTAGGGTCGGTTACTGCCAGAACTAGGTGCCAAAACTCAACTCACGAAGGAATGTAACAATCGCTTAGGAAAGCTTTGTGCCGAGCTAAAAATAGCAATTCTTAAAATTTGTACCTTTTCACGATGTTCCTTTCGAGAACAACTGTAAAATCATCGATTAAAAATGTCACTACTTTATTACAGAGGAATATTTTCTGTTGCTCCTGGTGTTCATGCCCGGAACCGAAGGCTGCATACCAGATCAGAAATAACCCAACATTCTTCCCCATATCCCAAGATATCAATAATTCCCCATACCAGGAGCAGGGGCGTACTTAAAACGTTGTCAACACAACAGAGAACGACAGCGCATAGGCGGATTCAGGATTTCCGACGGGGGCACCATCCGGAACAGGGGGCACCACTTTTGACCGGCAAAACCTATCAGGTGAGCACAAAATCTTATTGGTGGGTGCTGATTTTCGCAACCGGAGCGGGGATGGGAAGCTATATTTCAGGGGGGCGACTATAGACCTCGCAGGGGGTGCTGAGGGCTGATCGGGGGAGGGCGCGGGACCTCTGCCCCCTGGATTCGCCTGTGCGACAGAGGCGTGCTTAGACTGCTGGAAAGGGGTGCAGTTGGAAAAGGCGTTCAAACGAGACTGCTGGCAACGAGATGTATTCTACAGAGGCGTGCTCGAAGGTTAGGAAAAGGGTACAGTTGGCAAAGGCGTGTCCAGGAGACTGCTAGTAGGAACATGTAATGCAGACAGGCGTGCTCAGAGTGTTAAAAAGATATAGAGTACAAAAAGCGATCTCAGAGTGTTGGAAAAGAGTGCATTGTACAGAGGTGGTCTCAGACTGTTAGGAAGGGGTTCAAGTGGAAAAGGCGTCTCCAGAAGACTGCTGGTGGGGGATGATTTATTCAGAGGCATTTTCAGAATGCTGGGAAGAGGTGCAATTGGCAAAGGCGTATCCAGATCAGTGCCGTAGCCAGAGGAGTCGTTGGGGACCACGGACCCCCTTGGGCAGATCTTGTGCACTGGAAAACACGAGCATTCAACTCGAGGGCCCCTGAGCTTGGTCGCACGGGACCCCCCGACCTTAGTCTCAGAGGGCCCCCGGGCTTGATCTCAGGGGCCCCGGAGCTTAGTGTACCACTGCCTTCCCGAGCTCAATCTCGGGGACCCCGAGCTTATTGTCAGGTTGCCCTCCACACTTGATCTCGGGGACCCCGAGCTTGGTCTCAGTGGCCCTTGGTTGGTCTCGGGGAGTTCCCCGAGCCTGGTCTCAGGGGTACTCCGGTATCGAGGGCTCCCAAGTATCGAACATTGACCTTGGGGCCAACTGAGCTTGGTCTCAGGGAACTGCCTCAAGAGAGAGGTGCCTAAATTTCAAAAGCTACCAGATAGACGATACTAGGAGCGGACTAGAAACAGAGAGAATAAACCTCCAGAAATAGCCGGTCGGTTAGCCCCACGAGTCACGCACACTCGGAGAATGTTCTTTTGCTTCTTGGTTTGCCTCATCTTTCGTCACTTACGGGGGGTCCAATCAGATCTCTCCTCGACCTTCGTGGATGGATCCGTCAATCAGCCTTACCAGTCGATTAGTCGCTTTGGATTAGGGTACTTCGTTTTGTATTTTTGGTAACTGATTGAACTGATAACGTAACTCTGGCTCAACATTTAAAATCATGCCGGAGCAAACATTTATCAGAGCCAGGTGCTCCATTAGTCCGCTACTCTACTCACTGGCGGACGCAGGAGTGCCGTTTAGGGAAGGGGGCCAACACGGGAAAAAAAATCGTAAAAACAGTATTTTTGAAGAACATCAGCCGTAGGTTCGCCATTGGAGGGGGTTGGGCATCGCCCTTTGGCTTCCCTTCTGGATCCACTGGTGACTCCACTTCTCCACTACGTTTACAGACTCTCCAAGTGGTAGCGGTTTATCAGGTTTTTACCAAAAAGTAGCGGAGTAGAGTAGATGCGGACTATCATAGGAATTCAAAGGCGCCACCTCTCCCAACAGTCACCGGCGGATCTAGGGGGCACTTGAAGGGAAATTTTTCCCCAACCCCCAATTTTTGTCAATTTCCTACAAATATTTTTTTTATTTTGGGCCGCGTTGCCCCCTTCCCCTCAAGCCATCGGTCTGCAGACCATCCATGGATGGTCTGGATCCATGGATGGTCTGGATCCATGGATCCATCCATCCATCCATTCATGGATCCTGGATAAAGGTCAAAACACAAAAATGACCTGGTCATCTTTGTGTTTTGACATTTGACGTGACGAGAGGAAGCGAATGCTGCACCTACAAAATGTTCCTAACCCAACTCAGACGCTAGAGCCAAACAACTCTTCTCAAATTTCCACTTTTTTACCTGTCTTGACCACAATATTGACCTGAGCCAAAAAGTGATTTATGTAGTTTTTTTCATGAATTTGCATGAGCTATCCACCAGCGTTCGCGTTTTTTCGCTATTCCGCATAGGGGCTGAGTTCGAGGGGGTGTTCAAACATCCCCCATCAGGGCGAAGGTGGCTCGGAGGCCCACCGGGACGCGGGTTTAAGGATAATGGGGGAGGGGCAATCTACCCCCTTTTGAGATGGATAGGGGTAGAAACGAGCCTAACAGGAATATATGTTAAGTGAATACATTTAGCTTCTGATTATGATGGTGTGGTTCATTTTACGCTATCTGGGCAATAATTAACACACGCATTGTGTGAGCCACCTTCGCTTTGACGGGGGGAGGGTACCCGCCCCCTAAGATCTCGAGAACCGCGCTAGGTAGCGAAAAACGGTAAACGGTGTTGGAGAGCCCATCCACTTCTCCATCGAATATATTTGTACCATTTTTTTGTCAGGTCACATTTAAGGTCACTAGAGGTGAAAAAAATGCCGTTATGGGGATGACATGTAAATTACGTTTTTTTTTTAATTTTGTTCGAGTTGTTCCTGGTAAGGCTGCTGGAGTCGGAGTCTCACTAAAGTCATCAAGGACTTGTCACGGAGACCCCGACCCCACCACCCGAACGAGCAACTCCCTCAATGGAGGGTTAATTTAGAAGCCAAAGTTTAACGTCCCACAAAGCACAGGGACGCCAATTACATCTGAAAAAGTAAAGATAGAGCCAAATGATTTAAACCATATGAATCCTCACAGCAAGCCGAATCGAGTGATATATAATATAACCTTGCTAGGTCAAATCAAGGATTTGACCTGACCTGAGGTCAGGTCAAGGTCAAATTTGGCAAAATGCATATCATTAGAACTGCAATGACAAGGCAAATTTAATGGAGTTAAAATAAACGCTCTAGTTCTATTCATTACTAAGTTATTGAGTTAAAACCATTTGTCCCATGTATTTCCAATGGAGAGGTCATAGCTCGTACCTGACCTTAGGTCATCGATATAAAAATACCGGAGCATATTTCAGAGAACTCGGTGGGGCCATTATGTGATATGAGTTTCAATCGGATAACTTTACCCTGTTCGGACTTACGCTATCTTAAACTTTTTTGAGGTCAGGTCACTTGACCTAAACTGATGACCTGACCTGAGATGACCTAACCTTAAAATTTTGACAAAAGTTTTAAAAATAATGAGGAAAAAGATATGCGAAGTACGGCGGCGCTATGCGCCGCCGTTTTTATGTTATCTCCGAAAAACCCGAGGGGGTGGGTACCCACCCCTCCCATCCATGCGCGTGTTAATAAGCTTGACCATATGCACAATTGATGCGAGAAAGCTGTATTTTTTAAGGAAAGTATTACGAAGTCGAATGCATTTTACATCCAGTAGGGACCTATCCCTAGTGATGCTAAAAGGGTTGAATATAGATGCAAAGAAAATTTAGCAAGCAATATGTCTTTAGGTCTACTGATTTTTTTACACATATGTCACTCTTTGTTACCCAAAAGTGACGTCAAAGGTGAAAAGGTGATTTTTTTACAAGAGCTTCCACTTAATGACGTTTATATGACGTAACATGTAGTACAGTTTTGTATGACTACCTTCCAAGCACGGAGCAATGTAGGCAGGTACCGAACGTTTTCTAAAGCATCATCATCATCATCATTGTTGTTTTAGGGCGCGCCGACAACAAGGGTCATGTGGCGCCCATAACGCTAGACAAGATATATATATATATATATAAGAGTTTCAACATCTCAGGGGCTTAAGGTGTGTCAAGGGTAAAATGTGAATACACCGCACGTGCTTCAACTAGTCAAATAGTGAAAAAGACTGGTGATTACGTCCTAGGATGGTGAGTAAATGACATTAAATGAGACACTCTTTAAAAAAGCAGCAATGGCCGTGAAGTCCACAGTTGGATGCTCTCCAAGCAGCGAATCCAGTGAGGGCGACCCGTGGAAGTATCGCTGTCTCTCAACCTGAAAATCTCGACAATCCACGAGAACATGGCGCACAGACAGGCGCTCCCCACAGCGAGTACACTCCGGCGGGACATCTCTACAAGGTAAAAAGGAATGTGTTGCGTGGGTGTGACCAATGCGGAGCCTAGAGAGGATCACCTCCTCCCTCCTTGAACTCGCAGAACCTGAAAAGCGCTTAACGATCAGCGGTTTCAGGGCCCGAAGCCTTTGACCCTTTGGGTCCGTATCCCACCTGTCCTGCCATAATTTAGTCACGTGTTTTCGAATATGTGGGAACCAATCAAAGCACGGGATCCGAAGGCCCGATGGTACGGTGCCCTGTGCTTCCTGCTTTGCAGCGAGATCGGCGCGCTCGTTTCCAACGATACCTGAATGACTGGGGACCCAGGCTAGTATAACTTCTTTTTCTTAACATGCGTTCGGTGAAGTCTGTGTCTGATTTCGTCTAAATAAAATGATGATGACTTAGTTCCGAAACACTCGAGGGCCTGTAGCGAAGATAGAGAGTCAGTGAATATAACACATCGGAGCTGTCTCGATAAAAGAATGGCGTCCAGGCAGCGTAGAATGGCGTATAACTCCGCAGTGAAAACCGAAGCAGCGGACGGTAGAGTGAAACATCTTGCAACATCATTACTTACAAAAACACATCCGACACCATCCTGACCCTTGGATCCATCCGTATAAAAGAGCCTGTGGTTTGGATAAGAAGTCTGACAGTGCTCCAGAAAAACCTGTTGTGAGGCTACCGGAGTCAAATGTCTGGTTTTTGAGACCAGGCTTGTGTCTATCGTTGGCTCGGCTACCATCCAAGGTTCGATGGACGGGGCCTGAAAAAGTTCCACCTGCTCCAAGTTAACTTGGGCGTCATCAAGCCAACTAGCTATCCTGTAATCTGCGTGCCGGGCATATTGAGGAGAGTGTTCAATTTGACGCCGTTGTTCATCTGAGAACAGCCTTCGGAAGGTTGGATGATTTGGGAACTGAAAAAGTTTTAGGGCATACTGCATGCCGTGCAATCTGCGCCTTAGGTCCAACGGCATCTCACTTGCCTCCACGAGCATACTGGAGGTGGGAGATGTGCGAAAAGCACCAATTATTATCCTGATGGCGTGATAATGAACTGAGTCCAGCATGCTTTTAGAGCTTTCCGTGGCGGCATCATATGCTATGGAACCATATTCTATTTTAGATCGGACCAAAGATCTATATAACATAAGGAGGGTTTTCTGGTCCGCGCCACACTTGAGCTTGGTTAGAACTTTAAAGATATTTAGAGCTTTGAAACATCTATCCCTTAGATCCTTGAAATGTGGTACGTGTGTTAATTTCCTATCAATGATTACACCGAGAAAGCGGGTTTGTTCTACTACAGCTATGGCTTGTTTATACATTGTTAGGACAGGGTCAGTGCAATCATTTCGTTTACGACAAAAATGTACACATTTTGTTTTTTGCATTGAGAACTTCAAATCATTCTGTCCGCTCCATCGCTCCAATTTATCCAGGGCAATCTGCAACTGCCTCACGGCCGATGGTGTGGATGATGTCGTGACCCAAATAGTAAAATCATCGACAAAGAGGGCTGTTTTTATATTCGGAGGGATACCATCTGCTATGTCGTTGATAGCGATTGCGAACAGTGCAACAGAGAGGACGCTGCCTTGCGGTGTTCCATTTTCTTGCGTGTATTCATCAGATTCTGATGTGCCAACGCGGTATCGAAATCGTCTGTTCCTAAGAAAATTGGACAGAAACCATCCCAGGTGACCTCGCACACCTAGATCGAAGGCCTTTTGCAGGATACCGTGCCTCCAGGTGAGGTCGAAAGCTCGCTCAATGTCAAAAAAGACGGCAATTGTGTGCTGCTTTCTGCTGAAGCCTTTCCGGATAGACAAGTCTAGAGCTAAAAGGTGGTCAATGGTGCTTCGACCCCTCCGGAATCCACATTGAATGTTTGAAAATAGATTATTGGTCTCCAAAAACGACATGAGGCGGACGTTAACCATCTTCTCCAGCAGCTTGCAGACGCAAGAGGTCAGTGAAATTTGGCGGTAGTCCCCAGGTGAGCTACCTTCCTTACCAGGCTTCAGTATAGGAACAACAACCGCGTCTCGCCACTGCTCGGGGAAATCATGCTCTACCCAGATTCGGTTAAAGATCTGAAGTAGAGATGCCAATGAGCTGTCAGGAAGATGGGAAAGCATTTCATTTCGAATAGTGTCAGGCCCAGGCGAAACTGGCCTAACAGAACGAAGTGCTCCTTTCAGTTCAAGCATTGTAAATGGAACATGATATGAGGCAGAATGGTTATTTCCGAAGTTAACAATTGTTTGCTCTGCTCGTTCGCGCAGACGCCTGAAGCTAGCATCCTGGACGTGGGAGCTACATCGCATACTAAAGGCTGCCGCCATACAGTTCGATACTTCTTTTGTGTCAGTTATTTTGATGCCGTTATCGTCTAATACGGATGTGGATGTATATTGTGATCTACCCTGGAGTTGTTTGACTCTGGTCCAAACCTGTGTAATTGGCGTGAATCTATTCACAGTACAGACAAACTCCACCCACCACCTCCGCTTCGCATTTAACACAATGCGGCGGGCGAGTGCTCGGGCACGCTTAAACGCTACTAGGGTCGTGGTTGTCGTACTCCTCCTAAAAGCTCTAAAAGCCCGCTTCCTACTTAAAATAGCCTGCTTGCACTCAGGGTTCCACCACGGAACAGGCGTTCGCTTGAGTTTGCCAGAGGTCATGGGTATAAAGATCTTTGCAGCCTCCAGGATCATGTTGTTAAAGTCCCTTATGCAGTCGGTTGCCGAGGTCTCCGGAGAATGGTCTACCAGACTGCACGCACTCTCAAAACCAGTCCAGTCCGCGCGCCGCGTGTTCCATCGTGGAATATTTGTTCCGCGGATGGATGTCCGGGTTTGGGAGATGATAATAGGGAAGTGGTCGCTACCGTGTGGGTCATCTAGAGGTTCCCATCGGAGCTGGGCTAGGAGAGACGGTGTGCAAATTGAAAGATCTATAGCAGAATGATTTCCGGATGGAAGAGATACGTGGGTGGGGCTGCCGGAGTTCAAAAGGCATAAAGAGTTTAGGTGGAGTAAGCGTTCAAGTGTTCGACCTCGGGCACACGTACGGCCTCCAGTCTCTCCCCCATGCGGCGTTGTGGGCGTTGAAGTCACCCAATAGCATGTAAGGAGTTGGGAGCTGATCAGCAAGGTTGTTTAAACTGCTGATGTCTGTGTTGCCTCCTGGTGGTAAATAAATGGAACAAACGGTCAGCTTCATAAAACCCAAGTCGGCCCGGGCTGCTACAGCCTGCAGAGTACTTCTTAAAGTGATTTGATGACATGGTATGGATGTGTGGACAGCTAACATCACTCCACCGTATGCTATTGTGGTACTAAATACGTCTTTTCGGAATATACTATATTGTCGAATTGAAAAGTTACCACCTGGGCGCAACTTTGTCTCCTGGAGGCACACAACAGACGGATTGTAAGCAGATAAAACGTTTTGCAGGTCCGAGAAGTTTGAACGAAGGCCTCGACAGTTCCATTGTAAAATATTTGTCATTTAAGTAAAAAGGGCGACGGCAAATGGGCCTGCCTGGTCTACTGCGAGCTAGAGAGAGGGGTTACTTCCGCGGGTTGCTGATCCCGTGGGTTCTCCCTCGAAATCCTCCCGGTGGTCCTCCCTGCTTTAGGCGATTGGGAGGAGGAAATCTGCCAGCTTCGGCAGAGGCTGCACGCGCACGGGATGACTGCGGCTGGCCAGGGGAGTTCCGGCAGCCGGACGTTTTGTGGGGGATCTACCACGGTTCCCCTCGGTCACTTTGGGCGCAACCTCGAACGTTTTCCGGACAGCCGCCACCGATGAGGCAGACGGTGCCGGAGCAGGCCGGTGAGGTGGTGGCATGGGATCCGCAGCGCCTTTTGGCGGTATAACCGGCGATCTTGGGCCGCGGGATCCGGCGGGGAGGGCCTACCCCTCGGACCCACCAACGTCCACTCTCCCGCCTCCGCCGAAGGCTCGGATAGGAGAGGGGTATTGCTCCCCGGGTCACCGCCGTCTGCAGGCGGGACATCAGGGACAGGAGCAAGTCCTTGCTCCCGTCTGTCCGCCCCACCCGTGGTAGGGGTGGCGGGGAGCCGCCTCCGGTTGAGACACCGGGGCGGCAGGCTGGTGTGAAAACACCAGCCCCAGCTTTCTCGCTACGCGGACAAAGTCGGTCACAGTCAACGAGCGAAGGAGATCTTCAGCCGTCATCTGAACGGGAGCAGAGGCGCCCCGGGAAGCAGTCTGGGCATATGTTCTTTGCGGGTGGGCGGCCTCGTAGGCCTCCTTAGCCGCTCGGAACGAGATACGCCTCGAAACCATGAGAGACATTATTTCTTTTTCTTTCTTTAGGGTTTTACATTCTCGGTCTGTCACTTCGTGTTCTTCACCACAGTTGACACATTTTGGGCGTGTTTCTGAACATTCGCTCTTCTCGTGTTGCTCTGAACCGCACCTGCCACATCGTGCCTTGCCTTTACATGAGGTCGAAGTGTGACCGTACCGGTGGCATCGGTAACAGCGCATGGGGCTGGGCACGAAAGCGCGGACGCGGACTTTCTCATAGCCTACAAAGATGTGTTCTGGTAAGTCTGTGGTGTCGAATGTGAGAACAACTGTGTTTGTTTCCCTAAATTCACTTTTGTCTTTTACTTTCATCTTTCTGGCAGAAATTACTCCGAACTCGTTCAGGCCGTCTACAATCTCATCCTCTGAAACTCCTCTCAGATCGTAACAGTTAATTACTCCCTTTACGAAGTTCTTTGTACGGTGGGGCTGAATCGTGACATTCACTGATATTGTTTTCATAAATCCTCCCTCTCGCCTATTGTATGTAAGTTGTTCTACGTTCAGTGCTCTTTTTGCATCTGTAGAGTTTGAAAACTCTACCTCGAGAGTGCCATCTCGGAGTCGATCGCAACGCGAAACCTTACCAAGTCTGTCACAGGCTTGCTTCCTCTGGAAGGGTGACAAGCTGGCTAGTGAGCCATCTTGTCCGCTTATCATGATCACGCGAGGGCATGATGGCTGTGGGTGTTCAGGTTGTGGTTCCCGAGTTGTTCGTGGGTTCACATAACTGGTTGCGGTTCCTTCCCCTCTAGGGGGCTGGGAAGTGTCACCCTCCGGTGGAAGGTGAAGAGAAGGGTTTGTGGGGTTAGAAGTGTCCATAAGTGAGTGTGATTGTTTCGGCCAACAACGTGCGCCCCCTTCAAACGAGGGTGCTACGTGGCGAAGCGACGCACGGGCTGGCTATACGGGGGAGACGCCGCCGTTACAGAGGGGGAGAGAGACTCACCAAACCCCCCCTGCCCCGACGACGGTCCCCCCTTGTACCTAGCCTAGACGACCCCGGGCGGGGCGCGGACACCCCACCCTCCCCGGGTGAAGTTGGGACCTCACACAAGGAGGGAGGGGCAGCCGAGCCCCAACAAAGGCCGACAGACTTTTACAATGCTGCTACTCTTGTCGATGCCTTCAAGAGTTCCCCGCCCTTGCGGAAATCCAGACCAAAGTAGAGTGTTGCTAGAGGCACACGAACCATAACAGCGCCTACCTCAGCTCAGCTACCAGGACTCCTTCATCCCGGGGTACGGGTCGGTGCGCAGCTCACCTTAAAAAGACAGGCGCCCCCACACGGCCTCATCGGAGCAGGCGACTACCACCTGCTCGTCACAACTGATTCCCGGCTGGTCCGAGAGAAGCGAGCCCCCGGCTTGCAGGGCCGGCGATTAGAGGGATCCAATCGTCAGCCACACGAGCCGGAGGCCCACATACACCCAGACCATCCAGGAATCATAGGCACGTGCGGGGACGCCCATGACACTGGAAAAAGTGAGTAACTGGGAAGTTATGGGTTGGAAAAGGAGGAGGGTCGGTCTGCGCTGTCCAGCCCAGCCGCGCACCGCACGCGACCGAGGTGTCCACACTCAAGACGAGCAAGCGTGCACACACCCCCGCCACCCGCAGAGACACGCCGGGCCAGACATCGCAGACAGTGGATAGGAGGGGTCCCGAGAGTGCCATCCGAGATGGCACTTTCTAAAGCAGGGTTAACCCACGCCCCACCGGAGGTCCGGCGCCACCTTCGCCCAACCGGGGCCATCGATGGCCCCTTTAACTCCGAAAATATGGGGTTAGCGCAAATCTGCAAAGTGCATTATAAAGCTCGCGTGAATTCAGTAAGAAATTACTTTGCATGTTTAAGCGCCCAGGTCAAGTTAGGGTCACCATAGGCTATTTTTACTAAAATATGCAATGCTTAAGGAAACTGGGCCTAGCTCTTATGCCATTAGAGCTATTGAGATCTGGTAAATACATTTGATAGGAAATGCCAGACTTTTTTCCGCTATGTGAAACGTAATGACCTTCCGCCAGTGGTTTGACCTCCAGAGGTCACCTCGTGACCTAATATGACCTGAGATCACGAAAGGTCAGACAGTGACCTTGTCGTAGGTATATCAAATGAAATCCAGTGACAAGACATACACGATAATGTTTGATTCAGTGCTCTCGCTTAACTAGGTCAAAAGTTATTGTCAAAATACTGTTTTGACCCCTGGTGACCTTGGATGTCCTCGGAGAGGTCAAAGGACAAATATGGCACCTGGGATCCGTGAATGGGTGACCTGACCTCCGTGACCTGACCTCAGGTCACGAATTTGAAAAATCCCGGATATACACCTTGTAGACCCTAGAGGGGTCATGAAGTGTAGGAAGTTTCAAATCAATCGACAAAGAAATGTAGCTCTTGCAGAGTTCAAAATTGTAAGTGAGGTGACCTTGGTTGACCTCGCCTGGTGATCTGACCTTGGGTGACCCGGAAAAAAATTCAGAGATGATGAGAAAATAATGGGGTGAGAGATCAAGCCCTCAACTGCGATGCTGCGTCTCGACATTTCTCTGCTATCCCGAGAAAACCTTAGGGGGCATCGATGGCCCCCGGTGGGGTGAGGGTTAATTCCCCCTTCCCACTGAGCTCGGTACGAGCTAAACAATTTGACATCCCGAGTAGAGAGATAGAGCAAAGCATTCTGCGAGTGAGGATGATACGATAAAAGAATTCATCATGCTATAAAAAGGCGGAAATTATTCACCTTCAAGGGGATGAAACATTTATATATCATGCGTGTATGTATCGAATTCTCTGATTAAAAGTTGAAACATTTTTCGGCATTCATTATTACAAGTGTATCACGTCACACATTCATTTAGTCGTAAAGCCTTCATTCTTCTCAAGTATAAAGCTCTTAAGAAGCTGAAAATTTGTGGTTGGCCACTAATAATTCACAGACACACTGAGTTGGACAGCTAAATAAAACCAACAGCAGCTGCCCACCTCAAATGTATGCACTGATTGTGCCAAGCATGGTCGGGACATGACAAATAGCATTGTGATAGCGTAGGCCGAAGTCAGAGACCTGACCAGGAATATATTGCTAGGCTGGGGAGGGGGCAGTGAGCGGTGGGTTGTGGACAAAGCTACGGCACAGCTAGGCTCCCACTTTTAGTGCATGGCCTACAGCAGGCTTGGGCGGTGTTTCGAGTGGCCAGTCGTCAGATCGGCTTTGTACCTAGCTTTCTTTCACCCGCACCTATCGCGGAGCGTTGCTGAGTGCCTACTGTTGAGTTCAGATGCCGACCGAAGCGAGCTGTGGGGAGCCGAGCGGAGCACCCAATGCAAGCTGTTGAGTAAAACGTTGAAACCTGGGCAGGGAAGATCGACATGGTAAGCCGACAGATCTGAGTGAATTATATTTTGGAGTTGTAAGGCTGTGGAGACTGCAATGGAGGGGTTTTCACGATATGTGAATCTATAAAAATGGAGGCAGAAATATCATTAGCGTGAGGACAGAAGCCACCAACGGGGCCTAACTGGGCTTTAAGCGATGTCTTTGTGATGGTTATATTTATTTCATTAATTTGTGAGCATCGCTCGTAACAACAAAGTCTGGAGGGCAGCTAATCTACCAGCTCTCCCTGACAAGAAACCGTCTCCGGATGAAAATTGGTGAGCTAAGGCCTCTGGCCTCCCTATTTTCCAACCAATTTACGAGATAAAAATATTTGTGGAACAAACCGGAGCTAACGGTTCGAAATGGAACATCCGTCACGACACCAGCTTACTCCTTTCGGCCTAAATATATTGCAACACGTAGAAGCACCACATGCTGTTATATCTTACGACAAAATTAAAGGAATAGGTGGTAAGCTTTCGAAGTTTGGATAAGATATAACGCTGACCAGGACACGGGTGTTGATTATTATTGGTTTCTAAGTTCGTGTCCTGATTTTGAATCTGACGTCTTTTACAGGTACTTTTAGAATAAAATGTACTCTACATTTAGTGATTCTGGGTCCAAATCAAGCTAATTTTCATGTCGACTTTCCTTGCAAGTTAAAGAAGTGGCCTTATATAAACTTAATCGTATTCCTAAGTCTCGCATGTTTCTAAGATCATTCACTTTCTAGCTAGGAGCTAAGTGACCTCGCAGACAAGATTAGCCATCAACAAATACATACATAACCTCACCGTGAAGTCTAATGCGTGTTTCAATGTAAGAATTTGCTTTATGTCTGCTGCCGTCAAGAAATCACCGTTGTAGACTAAATAGCTGGGCACGCATGCCTGTCTAATTTTGTATCCATTGGCACCTGTTTTAATTTGTTTTAGCGTTTTCTATTAAAGATGGAAGGGTAAAATTGTATTATCTCGCAGTCCAAGTAAGACGGCATTGTTTTGAGATGAGAGATAAATAAATTGAATGTTGCCATAGCCAATAATTCTAGAAATAACCTACTTACCTTCATTATATATTGCAGAAAACCGTCCAAAAAGACAATGCATATTTCGAAATCGATTCTTACTCAAGTTAAGTGAAATATCAAAGTAGCCAATATTTTCATGCTTTAATTCTACTTGTGTGCACCGTAAAACAATCTCGCGGACATTCTGGACGACCACCTTTATACACAGAACAACCTTGTTAGCCAAGAGGAGAGGCGCTCTAAAACTTATATCACACCGATATCCAAGGCTGATCTTGACTTGACGTGTAATTCAGCTGAGCAGACTTGCTTATCTTGCTGCCTGGCAGCCTAATGTTGACCTATATCACCCTTTTCAAATCATATTTGGTTCAGTTTTATATCATGATACGTTTGCTGTTTGTAAAATCACGTGCAAAAAATACCGCGAGTAATCCGCCCCGTATAAATCGAAACACACATTTTTAAACGTTATCGTAACCATAAACAAAAGTTCCACCTCCTAAGGATGTTGATTGGTGACTTTCCACATCAGGTATAACGAAGTGGTACAAACATGGAACAGCCGTGCCTATTGGGTCGGTGCTGTGACGGGTCAGCTTTCCCATCGGCATATACCTACGATGCGGCGCCACCACCGCAGCATCCCCTGCCACGAGACAGCCGATATAAAATTACACTGGAGGCTCGGAAAGCTGAACCATTGATGCGGCGTCGCTGATTACGGAATGATTTTGCGTAGACATTTAGGACAACAACATGTATTCAAAATAATAGACTTAACATGGCTGTTAAGTTCAGACGGCTGTAACAAAACCTGGGAAAAGTTCTAAGCGTCAAAATTGTCGACCAATGTCTGCAAAACTGGATTAAAATGTAATGATACTGCGCGCTCACGACACAAAAATTCCCGTGAATTACACGATATTTTAAGATCAGTATCAAAATCCCTGTCAACTTACATCATATTGTGAGCCCTGAGCCCACAGTCAAGGTCATGCGAGGTCATGGCAACATGACTTTGTGAGGATCTCAAAGATCTTCAAATAAGCGACATGTTAAGTCAAGGTCTTTATATATATGTACTTTTGTGTCTCTCCCTCAGCTGTCAGTGTAACACGAGCCACCACTGGGCGGGATGGGATCTTTTGCGAGTATTTGAAATACGGATATCGGATAGAAAACAAATAATAATTGTCACCCAGTGCGTAGTAGATGATGCACGCCTGCATTTTCAACTGTAAAGCAGACTCTTTACGGCAGCAATAGTGTAATGCACTTCTTCTACGTCTTTACTTCATTGAACCTACCTCCCGGTGGAATTAGACATTTATTTATGTGTGAATTAACGTGTGTCGTCCCCAAGTGAACCGTCACTAATGTCATGAAACTACACCGTTCACAAGCTGAGACTCCAAAAAAGCGATACCGTCTATATGCTTATGCTACAATCATTTTTTACGAAGTTAATGACCAGTGAACATTAGACCAGCTTTTAATCAGCGCCACGTGCAGTTATACGAGCATATAAGCTCCAACAGCAGAAACATTTTAACCTGCGTCTCACCGGGGGTCCGGTGCCACCTTTGCCCCACCAGGGGGCTATCGATGGCCTCCATCTAACTCCGAAAATATGAGGGTTAGCAAAAATCTGCAAAGTGCATTAGAAAGCTCGCGTGAATTCAGTACGAAATTACTGCGCATGTTTAAGCGCCAGGTCAATGGTTTGACCTCCAGAGGTCAAGCTAGGTCCCGATAGGCTATTTTCACTCAAATATGCAATGCTTAAGAAAACTGGGCATAACTCTCATGTCATTAGAGCTATTGAGATCTGGTAAAGTACATTTGATAGGAATTTGTCAGACCTTTTTCCACTACATTAACACGCGCATTGACGGGGGTCTGAGCCACCTTCGGATTGACGAGGGGCGGGTACCCGCCCCCCTAAGATCTCGAGAACCACGGTAGGTAGCAAAAAACGGTAAACGGCGTTGGGTAGCCCATCCGCTTCTCCATCGAAAATATTTGAACCATTTTTTGTCAGGTCACATTTAAGGTCACCAGAGGTCAAAAACATGCCGTCACATGCCGTCATAGGGATAACATGTAAATTAAGATTTTCGGCCATTACATCTGAACAAGTAAAGATAGAGCAAAACGACTTGAACTCTATGAATCCTCGCAGCAAGCCAAATCGAATGATATATTATTTGACCTTGCTAGGTCAAATCAAAGATTTGACCTGACCTGAGGTCAGGTCAGGGTCAAATTATATAAAATGCATATCATTAGAACCGCAGAGCCAAGGCGAGTCTAATGAAGCTAAAATAAACGCTCTATCACCATCTGTTACTGAGTTATTCAGTAAAAACCATATTTCCCATGTATTACCAATGGAGAGGTCATGCTTCGTACCTGACCTTAGGTCATCGATATCAAAAATACCGGAACATATTTTAGAGAACTCGGTGAGCCCATTATGAGATATGAGTTTCAATTGGATAAGTTCACCCTGCTCCGACTTATGCTATCTTAAACTTTTTTTAGGTCGGGTCACTTCACCTGTACTGGTGACCTGACCTGAGATGACCTATCCTTAAAATTTTCACAGAAGTTGCAAAAATGATGAGGGAAAAGGTATACCAAGTACAGCGGCGCTGCGCGCCGCCGTTTTTCTGCTGTCTCCGAAAAACCCGAGGGGGGCGGGTACCCGCCCCCCGTCAATGCGCGTGTTAAGCGTAATGACCTCCGGCCAGTGGTTTGGCCTCCAGATGTCACCTCGTGACCTGATATAACCTGAGGTCACGAAAGGTCTGGAAGTGACCTTGCCGTATATCAAATGAAATCCAGTGACGAAACATACACGATGACGTTTGATTCAGCGCTTCAGCTTAGTTATGTCAATAGTTTTTGCCAAAATACTGTTTTTGACTCCTGGTGACCTTTGATGACCTTGGAGAGGTCAAAGGGAGATTATAGCCCCTGGGATCCGTAAAAGGGTGTCCAAGAACGCTTTTCTGAGCAAGCTGAGCATTTGCAATCGTTTTTGTGACTTTTAGATCATAAGACAGCTTTTCCCCATGCTTTTTCAATGGGAGAGATCACCTCGTGACCTGACCTCAGGTCACGAAATCGAAAAATCCCGGATATACATCTTGTAGACATTGGAAGGGTCATGAAGTGTTGGAAGTTTCAAATTGATCGACTAAGAAATGTAGCTCTTATAGAGCTCAAAAGTTGAAGTGAGGTGACATTGGTTGACCTCGCCTGGTGACCTGACCTTGAGTGATCCGGGGTAAAAAAATTTCATGGATGGTGGGAAAATGATGGGGTGAAAGATAGAGCCCTCAACCGGGGCGCTGCGCCGCGTCGTTTTTATGATATCTTGAAAAAACCTTAGGGGGTCATTGATGGCCCACGATGGGGCGAGGATTAACCCGCGCCCCACCGGGGGTTCGGCACCACCTTCGCCCCAAGGGGGCATCGATGGCCCCCTCTAACTCCGAAAATGTGGGGGTTAGCGTAAATCTGCAAAGTGCACTAGAAATTTCGCGTGAATTCAGTAAGAAATCACTTCACAGGTTTAAGCGCTCAAGTCAATGGTTTGACCTCCAGAGGTCAAGTTAGGTCATGACAGGCTATTTTCATTCAAATATGCAATGCTTAAAAAAACTGGGCATAACTTTTATGCCATTAGAGCTATTGAGATCTGGTAAAGTATATTTGATAGGAAAATGGCAGACCTATTTCCACTATGTGGAACGTAGCGACCTCCCGCCAGTGGTTTGACCTCCAGAGGTCACCTCGTGACCTCATATGACCTGAGGTCATGAAACGTCAGAAAGTGACCTTGCCGCATATCGAATAAAAGCCAGTGACAAGACATACACGATGGTGTTTGAGTCAGCGCTCTAAGCTAATTAGGTTAAAAGTTTTTGTCAAAATACTGTTTTTTTACCCCTGGTGACCTTGGATGACCTTGGAGAGATCAAAGAGTCAATTTACCCCTGGAATCCGTGAAAGAATTCCAAGAACGCTGTTCTGAGAGTTTTTTTTCATTTGCAATCATTTGTGTAACTTCTAGATCATAAGACAGCTTTTCTCCATGCTTTTTCAATGGGAGAGGTCACCTCATGACCAGACCTCAGGTCACGAAATCTAAAAATCCCGGATATACACCTTGTAGACCCTGGTGGGGTCATGTAGTGTAGGAAGTGTCAAATTGATCGACTAAAAAATGTAGCTCTTATGGAGCTCAAAAGTTGAAGTGAGGTAACCTTGGTTTACCTCGCCTGGTGACCTGATCTTGGGTGACCCGGGGTGAAAAATTTTAGGGATGGTGGGAAAATGATGGGGTGAGAGATAGAGCCCTTAACTGCGGTGCTGCGTTTTGTTGTTTTTCTGCTATACCGAAAAAACCTTAGGAGGGGCATCGATGGCCCCGGTGGGGCGAGGGCTAATATCTCGTACTTGTGCCAGCTTACCTAACTGATGCGTATTCTATTCCAGACGGTGACTGATGCTAAATCTGAGAAGGCATTGGAAGAAAAGCCTGTCGATGGTGCTCTTTCTCCAAAGGAAGAAGACACTGAGCGAGGACAGTGGAGCTCTCAGTGGGATTTTTTCCTCAGTATCGTAGGATACGCCGTGGGCATTGGAAACGTATGGAGGTTTCCCTATCTTTGCTACAAAAATGGGGGAGGTGAGTATTGTGAATTGCAGGGTTCCAATTTAATTTCCAGGCCCAAAAACGGTATATAGAAATGCAACCAACTGGCTAAGAGCATTGTACGCTGCCTAGGATGCTCGTCTCAGGAATGATGTTTACAACAGGACCGAAACTTTTACACTACGGGTGCTTACCAGGTTGTCGCTAGAAATCAGCTGCTTGCAACAAAAATCATAATTTGTCTCTTCTTCCTCAACTTGATTGACTCCTCTGCAGCTTCCAGGATAGAAAACTTGCTGGATATTTCAATGCCTTAGATTCGTCTGGTTATTCTCGTCAGGGCAAAGTGCATGATTTATTTATAACTAAACCACACAAGGCGGATATTCAGAAGCATAGCCATCTGGGAGATTGCGTGAACCATGAAATAATCATATTTCCTTCTGATAACTATTCATTCCATATTTTCTTTCTGTCAAACAGTCCATTGGGTACAATCATCACATTATACGAACTATTTCCAGTACAGACAAATCAGAGCAGGCACACAGACAGGAAAACGAGAGGGTTGTCAAATAGCAAACTCTTCCTGACAAACATATTCCCAAGTTAAACATATACAGTGCATGCTGTACGAATTCCACATCACCCAGGACCTGGAGCGAGCCGTGTTCTCTCGCCGCGCCTGAGCTAACCGTGCCTACGCGCCCTGTAGCCTTGGCAGCTGAAGCGTCCTGAAACCCCCACCGTGCCCACGCCGACCAGGTGCGTTCCTGGTGCCGTACATCATCATGCTGCTGACGACCGGGCTGCCTCTGCTCTGTCTGGAGCTGGTGGTGGGACAGTACGCCAGCCTGGGACCCAACCTGGTGTTCCACCACCTCTCTCCGATCTTCTCAGGTGTGACGGCAACGTCATAGATGTGGCCGCGGGGCCAGGGTGACGTAGGAATACAACACGGTATCAAAATTATTTTGTGAATATGAAACAAGTTATGTTGGAGAAATGATGACCAGGCCGACTAATATGCTGCTTAATCTTTTCTTCATCTCAATTGATTTAATACAAAACGTTAAGATAATATGAGGATTTGTGCATTTTAAGATATTCGGAACCCAAAGTGCCCAATACGGACAATGTTTTCTTCAAAATATGTTAAGAGCAAGGGGTTTGGATAATACCTGATCTTTTTCAAGTATGGTCTATTTGAACATACATACATAGGTACATGAATGCTTTTTTGGACTTGGTTTTGAACTGTCACATTGCACATGCATTTTCCTCACAATATCTTCAATAGTGTTTGGCCTTTCAGTCGTCATAATTTTAGTTTCGAACTAGACGTTGAACACAGGGTCGGACCCCTCCTTCGCCACAGAATAAGCCGTAGGCTCTGATGATTGACAGTACTTATGTAGTTATATGACACGCTTGTTTCATTAAGTGTCTAAGTGCAATTTATTATGCGGTAACTTTGTAAGCCTTAGAAATTGACGTCAGAAGAGGTCACGTATTAGCCTCAATAAGTGCGGACCAAACCACACAGGAACGATATTTCAGTTTTTTTTTACATTTCTTTGAACTTACAGGCATTGGTTACGGCATGATCGTGATCACCTTCTTCGTGTCGTGTTACTACAACATGGTGATATCGTGGACTATATTCTACACTGCCGCCTCTTTTCGGTCCGTCCTTGGCTGGTCCAACTGCGCCAACGAGTAAGTCGGCTTTATCGCAAGCAAGCAAACGCTTGGAAAGGAGCGTAAAAGTTCTAAAGCTCTAAAGATTTCCAATGTTCTAGAGTTCACCTTGTTGTGGAATCAGTTGCACTTGACCTCGTTTTTGGCTACCTGTATCTGATTTCAAAAAGTTGCTGTGACACGTAAATTGACGTGTAAATTGACTTAGGCTCAAAATGTGTATCTGCACACAAACCGAACAAGAGAAAGTAGAATATGGACTTAAGAGATTCTGGAGTCTTTCTGCATTTGAAGTCTTTCATATCCATTTCTGAGACGAATCCCTGTTTTACCAGCTACAACACTGCCAACTGTTACACACTGGCTGAGGAGCAGGCTTGTCAGAACAGCAGCGACGTCAGCACCATGTTCTGGAACAAGACGTGCTACCCCGTCTCCGCCTACTGCAGCCTCCACAACTTCACCACCTTCAACGCCACCCACTGCGCCAGTAATGCCGACCCGAGCCTGCTGAAGCCTTACGGAGAGATCGGACACCGCATCTCGGCCAGCGAGGATTTCTTCACGTGAGTCAGTGCCCAATGAACAGGGCTTGTATACTTAGTCCTCTCGCCTTCGATGATATTTGCCATTGTTGTCTCGATGACATTTCAACCGGGGATGAGCGAGTCTTTTTTAATTTTGGGGGATCATCTCTTCTCCTCTGGAACTGTCTCGTGAGAATAAGTCTTACGGAGTAATCTCACCACACAGTGGCAGTGGTCTCACCGCGCTATACATCGAATTAAACTTTATTTGAGCCGTAAGTGTAAGTGAAAAAATCGGTAATCAGAAAGTGGGGATACAAAAGTAATGGCTTCTTTCGTACGACACTTCCATCTATTGCTTCTATTTCACCATACATCACGTCGAAATATTGACATGTGGCATAATTGCTGGCTAAAGCGATAAATCGTTTTATTGTTGACTGCCTCCATCTGCTTCCAGTAACTACGTGCTGGGTCTGTTTGACCACGACTGGAGTAACTACGGCTCCCTCAAGTGGGACCTGTCGCTCTGCACTCTGGCCGCCTGGATCATAGTCGGCCTTTGCCTCATCAAGGGCGTTAAGTCATCGGGAAAGGTCGTCTACGTGACCGCTGTCTTTCCGTACTTCGTGCTTATTGGGCTCTTTTTCAGAGGTGAGTGGCATGATGTATAGTTATGGGAAGGCACGCTAGATTCCGCGTGAAAGAATAATACTGTGGCCATAGGCACTTAATTATTGTTTATATGTTATTGGATGGTTCATGCCGGTCGATTCCACGAAAAAACGTGCCAACTTTGATCTGGAAAGCACAAAATAATTCAACGTTTATATTCAAAATGGATAACTAAGATGACATGCATGTTTTGTGTACATCAAAGATGCCAAAGGTTAGGGACTGCAGGGATCAAATGATCAATAAATAAAAGCGCACAACTAAACAGGGCTTCCGAAGCCTTGTCAATAAATTATTTAGACGCCAATAGTATAACATATCGAGCCCCGCCGATTCTCATTACAGGTATAACTTTGGACGGCGCCTCCGAGGGTATAGCCTACTACATCATGCCCAACATATCGAGTCTCGCCGATTCTCGTTACAGGTATAACTTTGGACGGCGCCTCCGAGGGTATAGCCTACTACATCACGCCCAACATATCGAGTCTCGCCGATTCTCGTTACAGGTATAACTTTGGACGGCGCCTCCGAGGGTATAGCCTACTACATCACGCCCAACATATCGAGTCTCGCCGATTCTCGTTACAGGTATAACTTTGGACGGCGCCTCCGAGGGCACAGCCTACTACATCACGCCCAACATATCGAGTCTCGCCGACTCTCGTTACAGGTATAACTTTGGACGGCGCCTCCGAGGGAATAGCCTACTACATCACGCCCAACATATCGAGTCTCGCCGACTCTCGTTACAGGTATAACTTTGGACGGCGCCTCCGAGGGTATAGCCTACTACATCACGCCCAACATATCGAGCCTCACCGACTCTCGGGTGTGGTCAGACGCCGCCACCCAGATATTCTTCTCCTTCGGCGTCAGCTTCGGTGGCATCATCACACTGGCCAGCTACAACCGCTTTGAGCACAACTGTATGAAGTGAGCAATGGCGGACGTAGTTTTCTCGGGCATGAGAGCGCTTCTGTGACTGACCTGCTGAAGCTGTGGACTGTGACCACTGGTGGCAGCTTCTGATTTAGGATTTCATGAAGGTGCTGCATTTTTATTTTACGTACTCACAGGTAGGAGACTGCACGAATCCGAGTTTCTTTAACTGACAGCCAGCGAAAGTTAAAGGAAGATAATGCAAGATGGTGGCATATGTTTATAAAATTATTAGGCTATGAATGCGCATCTGTCATTGTCTTAGCATGTATGGTGTACCAAAAACAATTTTATCGTCGTTTTATCGACTCATATTCAGTGTTCGCGAAACCTCCTGATCGGCAGAACAGTGAGACCACGGTCCCTGGATCACACACTAATCGCTGTTTCAACGTATCAGGTATATCTCAGATACACTGACATGCGAATGTTGTGGTCGACCCGACAGAGACGCGCTGGTGCTCGGTGTCATCAACTGCTCCACCTCTGTCTTTGCCGGCTTCGTGGTCTTCTCCGTTCTGGGCTTCATGGCCAAACGGCTGGGTAAGAGATTAGCTGCTGACTTGAATTGCTTGCCATAATATCATGCTAACTTTTCTTGCAAGAGATCCAGTCTGCATATATTTGCAGTATGATTTATATCGTAATTGTGAGCCAATTGAAAATACTATCAATAGTTTCAATATACAAATTAATCTACGATGCATCATTAAAGGAAAAACATGTTTCACAAGCTCCCTTCAAAGTGGTGGTCACTTTGCCTGTAACGGCAGGAACCGATCTCGTGATTTGTGACTTGGACCCCAGGTAACGTTGTACCGTGGCAAGGGTATTTTTATCACGACTGGAGTGGTCAAAATCTTTTGTTCGATTTTGCTCCATAAACACTGGTGTGATCCGTATTTCAGCTCTGCAACAGGCAACATGCGAATCAAACTTTAACTAATGTGCTGAAAACATAATCTGTGCGTCACATCTAAAAACGTGCACCTATCCTTACCACGGTGGCAGGTAAAGAAGTAAAAGAGGTGGTGGCCTCCGGCGCCGGACTGACCTTCATCGCCTACCCGGAGGCGGTGGTGCACCTGCCCATATCGCCGCTCTGGGCCGTCCTCTTCTTCACCATGGTCATCACCCTGGGCCTGGACTCGCAGGTAATTGCGTTGTACTCGCAGGTAATGATAGGGGTTGGACTTGCAGGTAATGTGCGCAAACCTTCGAACGAGAGCTGGCAGAATAGCGCAGTACCAGAGAAATATACCATGTTAAGTTATATAATATAATTCATTCTCATTCAATAATGTCAATAATATCAATTCACTCATTCATTCATTCATTAATAGCATACATATCATTCAAATATCACCGTTGAACATCTGTTGCATATCAAGGCTATATAGCGATTTGGCAACTTGCCCGTTATGTACATACCTATAACGACATCATCTTAACATCAAATAAAATTTCCAAATTTTGCAACACTAGATATCAAATTATATCTTAACCCTCGTCCCACCGGGGGCCATCGATGGCCCCCTAAGGTTTTCCGGGATAGCAGAAAAACGACGAGGCGCAGAACCGCGGTTGAGGGCTCTACCTCTCACTGCATCATTTTCCCATCATC
Source organism: Lepas anatifera (assembly GCA_034440635.1). Lineage (NCBI taxonomy): Eukaryota > Metazoa > Arthropoda > Thecostraca > Lepadidae > Lepas > Lepas anatifera. The sequence goes on along the minus strand of JAOTON010002107.1, from coordinate 70,846 downwards.
CCTGAAATGTTTTACCCCGGTTCACCCAAGGTCAGGTCACCAGACGAGGTCAACCAAGGTCACCTCACTTCAACTTTAGAGCTCTGTAAGAGCTACATTTCAAAGTCGATCAATTTGAAACTTCCTACACTTCATGACCCCTCCAGGGTCTACAAGGTGTATATCCGGGATTTTTTCGATTTCGTGCCCTGAGGTCAGGTCACGAGGCGACCTCTCCCATTGGAAAAGCATGGGGAAAACCTGTTTCATGATATAAAAGCCACAAAAATGATTGCAAATACTCAGACTGCTCAGAACAGCGTTTTTGGACACCCTTTCACGGATCCCAGGGGGTCATATTTACGCTTTGACTTTTCCAAGGTCATCCAAGGTCACCAGAGGTCAAAAACAGTATTTTGACAATAACTTTTGACCTAATTAAGCTAGCGCGGTGAAACAAACACCATCGTGTTTGTCTTGTCACTGGCTTTTATTTAATATACGGCAAGGTCACTTTGTGACCTTTCGTGACCTCAGGTCATATTAGGTCACGAGGTGACCTCTGGAGGTCAAACCACTGGCGGGAGGTCCTTACGTTCCACATAGCGGGAAAAGTACTGGCAATTTCCTATCAAATGAACTTTACCAGGCCTCAATAGCTCTAATGACATAAGAGTTATGACCAGTTTGCTTAATCATTGCATATTTGAGTAAAAATAGCCGATCTTGACCTAATTTGACCTCTGGAGGTCAAACCATTGACCTGAGCACTAAAACATGTGAAGTAATTTCTTACTGAATTCACGCGAGCTTTCTATTGCACTTCGCAGATTTGCGCTAACGCCCATATTTTCGGAGTTAGAGGGGGGATATCGATGGCCCCCGGTGGGGCGAAGGTGGCGCCGGACCCCCGGTGGGGCGCGGGTTAACCCTTGCCCCGGTGGCGGGTACGAGCCACCTTTGCCCTGGTGGGGGGGCTAAAAAGACCCCCACGATCTCAAAAACTAAGAGAGCTAGAAAAAACGCAAAACGGGAATCGAAAGCTCTTCAAAAATGATATCGAAAATACTTAAGTCATTTTTCTTGTCAGGTCAATATCAAGGTCACCAGAGGTCAAAATTGGTCAAAATCGCTAATATGAGGTGTACTAAGAAAACCTCATATATCTCAGAAACTATGATAGCTAGAAACATTTTCTAACACCATTCGAAAGCCCTTGAGATGCTCTTTCATTTCAGTGGCATTCATTTTCGTGTCAGGTCAAAGCCTAGGGAGCTACAGGTCACGGAATATTGGGCATATTCTTGGGAATGTCCATAGCCACCCATGCAAAAGGTCGATTCCTTTTTCGCTAATAACTTCCAAAACCAAACAAGATACAGCCATAGTTGATGCAACATTACAATCCTCTCGTCAATACGAATCGAATGATATATAATATTGCTATGCCAGGTCAAATTTAATAAGTTGACCTGACCCAGGTCAATGATTTGACCCAACTTAACCTGGTATAGTCATGATGCATATCATTTGATTTGCAGTGACTATACAAACACTTTGGTGACAAAATAAAAGTTCTATCTTATTTTATTTAAAATTTATAGAGTAAAACACCAAAAAAATGTTTATTTACTTCAGAAATGGGCTAAGAGCAGGTCGTAGCTGATGTTTGAAGTTGATTCCATCCATACTTACTGAGAAAAGCTCATTTCGTGATTTTCCCCATGTATTGACAATGGGGAGGTCATGCTCTGCACATGACCTTAGGTCACCAATATCAAAAATCCCAGAACAAATGTTGTAGCTCCTGGTGGGCCCAATATGTGGTATGAGTTTGAACTTGATCGATTAACCCTTCTTTTAGTGATGCATTCCTAAGAATATTTTGAGGTGAGGTCACTTCACCTGGCCTGGTGACCTGACCTGATATGACCTTGAGCTAAAATTTTCAGGAAATATGTAAAAATGATGAAGGAAGAGCTAGACCAAGTTTGGCGGCGCCGTTTTTTTGGTCGCTTCGGAAAAACCCGAAGTGGGGGGTCTAAAAGACCCCCCACCCGGGCGAAGGTTAAGACGGAGTTCCAGGGTCAGAACGTCTCCATGAAATTTGCCACGATTTCCGATTATAAAACAAAAGAATACGCAGGAGCTCTGCATGTTGTATGTCCAGGATCGATACAGTAATCAATACAAACAGGTACAATACCACTCGTAACTCGGCGATCTGGCAACGCCGGTCGATATCTTCAACTCTTCAAGAGCAGGCTGACCTCAAGGCCGAGCCCAGGAGCCGATCCATGTCCAACTCTCAGTGGGACAAAAACACCGGCTGGGGGTCGGGCTGGGTGTTGGAGCTGCTCAGGGCACTGCACTAGGGCCGAGATCAGAACATTAAGAAGACGAAGTTATCGATGACTAAGCTATCATCGATAATGCCATATAATATGAAGGCGTGCCTTGCCACCACTATGCATGATGGAAGGCGTTAAGCTCATGTTATCGTCTGGTTCCAGTTTGCGATGGTGGAAACACTTCTCACGGCCATCTATGACCAGTGGCCGCATATCCGCAATCGTAAGGCCCTGGTGGTCACCACCGCATCAGTGATGGGATTCTTCCTGAGCCTAAGGTAACAGAGGAACTGCTCGGTAACCTGTAACCAGTGATATCTAGGTTTGGAGAACTAGATCCCTCCGTTAAGCAAGGTTTTAAGACGGAAGTGTATAAAATTAACCAGTTTATTTACCTGGCTGTCTAACACCTGCATTTGCTTTCTAGACCCGATAGAGTGCATAAGCCCATAAGCCCAAATGATAGCTGAAAATCTTGGAAACAATCCTATATCAAAGATGCTGAACATTAACCAAAAAGAAAAGCCAGACAGCAGTTCCAGACCATTTCCAAGTCTGACGTGCGCGCCCCCGCCTCCTCTCCAGTATGTGCACGGGCGGGGGCATCCACCTGTTCACGCTGCTGGACTGGTACGCCAGCTCCTGGTCGATCCTCGTACTGACGGTGCTGGAGCTGATGGTGGTGGGCTGGGTGTACGGCGCCGACCGGCTGCTGAAGAACATGCAGGGCGAGATGGGCATCCACATCCCGCGACCGCTCTGGTACTACTGGTACTACACCTGGAAGCTGGTGACGCCCGTCATCATCTGTGTAAGTGGACGATGACTGCGGGACGTGGTGGAAAGCTGAAGCAATAGCTGATGATGATGGTGTGGGATGGGGTCTGGAATTTCCAACGCCGCTCGCCCGTCGTGACCGTAGCTGTCTCTTTTGTCGTCTACTCCTTGCGGCGCTCCAAGGCTCCCACTTAGATAAACCTCCGCTGTAATGAATAATGCGTACGTGCTTTTGATATGCCTACTGTATTGAAAGTGCTTACCGTACGTTCCAAACAGAACACCAAAGATAAAGTTAGAACGAAACAAATGTGCATTCAATTGCCCTGGCCAAATGAACAGAGGGCACCCATTACGCAATCCTTGTCGGAGAAAACTTGGGCACGACGCTGTATATTCCGACTAACTTTGTTCCGCGCGGTGAGTTTCAGTGCGCCGGTGACTCTGCCGGTGACTCTGCCGGTGACTGTGCCGGTGACTCTGCCAGTGACTCTGCCGGTGACTGTGCCGGTGACTCTGGTATTCTGAACCTCGCCGGCAGGGTATTCTGGTGTTCTCGGCTATCCAGTACACTCCTGCCTACTACGGCAGCGGCGTCCACAAGGTGGTCTACTCCAGCTCCGTCAACGCCGTCGGCTGGGCGGTGTCTCTTCTGCCCATGGCCATGGTGCCCATCATGGCCGCCGCTGTCTACCGCAGTCTCAGCAGCCACATGGTGAGCACGGGGACCTGGGAGCTTGTGCCACATCAAGGGCAGTCGTTATTCGCCTTCTGAGCTTTCCTTTGTTTTAGAAGTGTCCAAGTACGCAACAGGGAAAACTTTTTGTTTTGTTTACCGTGTGAGCATCCCAAATAAATGCAGAAAGTTATATATATATATATATGATCACATATATATCTGATCACATAAATATGTTTCTGATCACATAAATATGTTGAGGTCTCGCGCCACCGGTCTCGGCCTTTCCTGGGGTCTCGCGCCACCGGTCTTAGCCTTTCCTCTTATCTTCCTATGTCCCTATTTCAAATGTTGGTTTCAAATGTTGCCTGTTGTTTTTTGTTGTTGTTGTTTGCTGTTGTTTTTTTGTATGCATCCTAGGAAAAAATAATGATGATAATGATCATGTCAATTGACAACATCGCAACATACTAAATAATGATAGCCATCAGCAAATTGTGGTGCAATTGATGATGTTCCAAGTCTTTCATCCTAGTAACTGAACCATCCTAGTAATTAAGCCTAATTTATTGTTCTAAACTTTCATTTAAAGCAGTATGTTGAAGTGTTTAGGTGTCTAAGTGCTGAACTCAAAGCCTGCAATCATGACTTTGTGTGTGGTGCTGGATATCTCATATGGAGATACACGGGCGCCACCTATATAAGTTAGATGGCGCTGGCGCTGAAAACTCAACTGCGGTACCATACTTCTATGGCTGAGACAACTATGAATATATGGTCTCTAAAATTTACAAATTAATCCGTTTTGATCCACATTATATCAAGTAGGTTATACTCTAGCTTTTGGTGGATGGTCTTGTGAACCCTTGGATCCTGGATTCCCTGGTGATGAAACATTCAAATCTACTTTTGTACATAGCTTATGTGTTTCATGTGTCTCTCTTTTTTATTCCGTGTTTTGTCTTTGGCAGGCATTAGGGATGAGTATGGACCTCTTAGGATTATTATTTGGTCTTCAGACCTTGGTTGTCTTTTTCATGTGCAGCACCGCCCCGCATCTTTCTTCCCTTGTGGAATGTGTTTCTTGTCACGCATTGGTCATTTTTGAAGTCAGAAAAAGGAAAAACTTTAACAACTTGAAATTTGGTTGCTATATTATAAATAAAATTGCTTATATGAATAGTTTTGAACTAAGACTGGAAATGATCTTATTATACATTCTTGAAAAATAACGATATCATGGTAAAAGGTCTCTTTAGTCATTTGATTTCACATCCCACAACTGAATTTGACCATCGCTTTGACAAAATAACATCAGACTGTCAATACCATATGCTTCCGATTAACACTGATGTTAAAGAAACATTTTCTGTCATCCATATTAACGCCCAATCAATTAAAAACAAATTTGATGACTTCCGTAACATACTTAGCAAGTCTGATGTTAAATGGTCAGTTATTTGCATTGCGGAAACATGGCTTAGAAAGGATATTGAGAAATATTTTGAAATTGACGAATATAACCTTTACGCCACCAGTAGAATTAACGTCCAGGGGGGAGGAACAGCTATCTATGTACATAAACAGTATGACAGCAAGAGAAGGGTGGATCTTGAACTTTCCCAAACTGAATCGACATTCGTTGAGCTGACTAATTTAAAAGGAAAACATGACAAAAAACTTGTGATTGGTGAAATTTACAGACCTCCAAGTCAAGACTACAACATATTCATGGAAAAAATTGAGAGTATTCTAGGACTATTAGATAATTGTCAAATGAAATGTATATTGGCAGGAGACTTTAACTTAGATCTCTTAAAAATGCAAGAAGACAGAAAAGTTCTGATGTTTATGAATTTGATGCAATCATACAATTTATTACCCTTAATTTCAAAACCAACCAGAATATCAACACATGGGGGCTCCCTTATCGATAATATATTCATAAATGATTTAAATCAAGTGCGTTCATCGGGTATAATAATTGATGACCTATCTGATCACCTTCCTATCTATATGTGTATCGAAGTAAAATCAATAGAATTTAACAGAAGGAAACCAGTAAAAATTTTTGATAAGAGAAAGGAAACTGAATTAAATGACTTCCTGGTAACCAAATTGCAAAACTTTCAGAACATAACCGATCCAAATGAAGCTTGTAAAGTAATCATAAATGCCTATAAAATGGGAGTTGAAGAGTTTTCTAAGTCCTTTGTGCCTAGTAGAAGAAAAACCCCAATAAAGCCATGGATCTCACCAGGTATTTTGGCTTGCATTAATCAGAAGAATAAACTCTATCGGAAATATATTCTATCTAAAGACAAAGATAATTCAAATAATAGGAATGTTGGTGAACCAAACCATGAGGAAAAATATAAGCAATATCGAAACATACTGACTAAAATAATTAAAGATACTAAGCGAGATTATTATAAACACATGTTTGAGTTGCATAAGGGTGATGGAAAACAAACATGGAATTTACTAAATGAAGTAATTAATAGAAAAACCTCTAAAACTAGCTCATACCCCAAAGTTTTCACTGACGAGAAAAACAAACGTTATGAAAATGAGGATATCTCAGATGGTTTCAACGATTTTTTCTCTTCCGTAGGTTCGAAACTTGAAAAGGAAATCCCAGTGTCTGATGTAGATCCAACAAGTTATATTGAAAATTATACACATCCCCCACATCTTTCGGAACTCTCAACTAACCAGCAACAGATTGAGGATGTTATCAAATCGCTAAATTCTGTGGGTGGTGGCGTTGACGGCATAAATACTCATCTCCTCCTTTGCACTTACAAAAGATGCCTTAACAACTTGACATACTTTTTCAACATTTGCTTACAAAATGCTGTGTTCCCAGATATTTTGAAAATTGCATCGATTGTGCCTGTTTATAAATCTGGCGAAAACGATAAATTCACAAACTACCGTCCCATTTCCTTGTTGCCCATTTTTTCCAAGATTCTTGAACGACTGATTTATAATTACTTTTCGGATTATCTGACTCAACATGATATTTTGTACCCATTGCAATTCGGCTTTAGGAAAAAGCATAGTACCTATATGCCATTGGCGCACCTCTATGACAATGTGACAAAATCTCTGGAAAACGGTCATGTTTCGTGTGGAATATATCTTGATTTGAAAAAAGCGTTCGATACGGTTAGTTTAAGTATACTCTTACGTAAAATAAATAAAATTGGCATACATGGAAAATTATATAAAATCATTTGCTCCTATGTATCAAACAGATATCAAAAGACAAGGATAAATGAAACTCTATCAAAACCTAGAAAAATAGACACTGGTGTTCCACAGGGATCAATATTAGGGCCTTTGTTATTTATAGTATATATAAATGACCTTTATAAAGTATCAAATGACTGTACATTTTACTTGTTTGCGGACGACACTGCTATTATCATAACAGAAGAAAATTCAGCAAAGCTTCAGCTTAAGGTAAAAAATATCCTGCCTAAAGTATCAGAATGGTTCAAAGCAAATCGTCTATCATTAAACGCGTCTAAATCACATTATCAACTTTACTCTGGGTGTGCATTGGAAAATCTTGATGTGACTTTGAACAGTGTACAAATCTCAAGGGCGAAAAATATACGTTATCTAGGAATAAATATTGACGAAAAATTAAAATGGGACTCTCATATTTCAAATTTATCCACAGTTATAAGTAGGAATCTCGGCATAATGAGCAGAGCTAAATTCTTTATGTCAACACGTGAATTACTTTGTCTTTACAATGCCTTAATCTTGCCCCATTTAAATTATTGCGCGCTTGTCTGGGGTAGTAATTATGAATCCAGACTAGATAAAATCATTAAACTTCAAAAACGAGCAGTTAGAATTATAACGAAGAAACCCTTTTACTATCCAACGAATGAACTATTTCTTGAGCTAAAAATTCTGAAGTTTCCAGAACTAGTATCGCAACAAAAAATAGTTATTCTATCAAATGTATTGAATGGTACGATGCCAACTGTGATGTCTTCAATGTTTCAACTCCACCGAGCAAATAACACTAGACTAGTACAACATTTTGAAGTACCTTTAGCCACCACAAATTACAGAAAATTTTCTATTACATGTTCTGCACCAGAAATTTGGAATAAAACTTTATGTGCCAAATTTAGGACTACGGAAGATGTACCCCTAAACAAAAACACACTAAAAAAACATGTAAGGGATATCTTCCTTGCCAAATATAGAACAAATAATTAGTAACCAACGTGACCATGGCCGTGAAATTTATAGTGGGGGAAGACATGTGAACCTTGGTAATGGGGCTGCACATTGAAGACTGTAATTGTGTCCCAATAAATGCTTCCTAGTGTATATGTGTAGGTTTGTGCGTGTTGCATGGGCGTTGTGCATGTTGCATGGACGTTGTGCATGTTGCATGGGCGTTGTGCATGTTGCATGGACGTTGTGCGTGTGTACGTGTGCGTGTGCGTGTGCGTGTGCGTGTACGTGTGCGTGTACGTGTACGTGTACGTGTACGTGTACGTGTACGTGTGCGTGTGCGTGTGCGTGTGTGTGTGTGTGTGTGTGTGTGTGTGTGTGTGTGTGTGTGTGTGTGTGTGTGTGTGTGTGTGTGCGTGCGTGCGTGCGTGCGTGCGTGCGCGTGCGTGCGTGCGCGTGCGTGCGTGCGTGCGTGCGTGCGTGCGTGCGTGCGTGCGTGCGTGCATCTGACTCCCTGCTGCGCTTGCTTGCTAGTTTGCCTGCTTGCTTGCTTGCTTGCTTGCCTATGCCTGCATGTCTGCCTTAATTTGCTTACTGTCTTCCGAGTTCTCTGGCGAAACTTACTAGGCCTCTATCTTTTCGCCAGAATCTCGGAGGGGCTAACACGAATCTCCAGTTTTGGGTAGTCCCGTTTGGAAAAAGACTAACAATCTAACCGGTAATGAGCTAAATTATTGTGCATTTAACCTAAATAGACCTGTATTCCTGCTCCCTGTATATTTACAGGGAGCTACTACTGGCAGTTTTTACTAATAGTATTGATATTTATTATGCTTTCTCTAAGTTACTTTCTTTTTCCTAGCAGGGCGTGCCGCGACTTGTAATATTTTATGTTCTGGTGGTGTTAACGTAAGGGTACTGTTGTCGTTGGGATCGCGGAGGGGGCACGCCTGGCTACCCGATTAAATGGGTGGCGGACCTTTTCTAGCAATAGAATTGCATGAATCTTTAAAAAAAAAAAAAAATATATATATATACAAACTTCAAATCTTGTACCAGACAGGCCCCCTCTTAAGCCCTCTTAAGCACTCTATTCTGTAACAAGCAGGGCCCATTTTACCCATCAGGGCCCTTTTGGCGCTGTCGCGGGGACCTTTTCAGATCGCCACCCCCCCTGAACGAAATCCTGGCTACGCCCCTGTGACTGCACCCCTCACCTATTTACAAACCCACGTCGACCTAAGTCCCTGACCTGTACGCCCCTGTGACAGAGTGTTGGAGAGATGTTGCGGAGCACGCCCCTCTGGTGCCCGGCCAGTCAGCGGCACAGCGTCGAGGGCGGCGGCGTACCCGCCTCAGGCGATACAGCGCCTGAGGGCGGCGTCCGCTGCACCCGGCTCTCGCCTCTGCCACAGACCGGCGCCGACAACGCCGGGTTCACTGTGGAGTGAACCGGCGACCGGCAGCACACCCGGCTGATGCACCGTCAGGGGCGCATCCAGCCGGCTCGTTTGGGGGTCAGACCCGCGTCAGCCTCGGGCAGTAAAAAAGAAAGTTTAGCGGCGGAGGCACCGACGGGACAGATCAAATGGTGCAGTAAATCGATTTCTAAATCAGTTTCTCTTCTAGGATCGCTCAAAAAGCGGAAACAATTTTCAGTTTTTGTTCTTTCTCAGCGAAATTGTTTTTCACGTTCAGAGATAACCGCCAAATCGTCAAAGACGCGTGGAAATCTTTTCCTGACGCTCAATTACGAAAAACTAATAATATCTGGGGGAGGTGGCAAAAGAGAGTTTGGCCTTCACTGTTTCACTGGGGGAGGGGAGGGGGCGTGGCCAGATCCCACTGGAACCGCCGCCCTGTGTCCCGTGCGAGAGTCGCAGCACGAGCCCGGGACGCGGTGCCGTTAACTGCACCATCCGCCGAATTTCACCGCTGCCGTGTATCTGTGAGACTGGTCTCGTGATGGGAGATGGAAGGGATGGAAAACTGGCATGTATCTGTGAGACTGATCACGCGGTAGGAGATGTTGGGAGTGGACGTCTGAGTGCTCACTGTACACCTGTCCCTGCACATTAGCTACGTCAATACACCTATTGTAAGCGTGTGCTAGGAAAGGCCCGTGGTCAATACAATAAACTAAAATTTGGTCGGCACCAGGACTCCGGAGAAGGGAGCTTCGTGCGTCATACACAGCACTGTTGGCAACAGGTAGATATATATATATATATATATATATATATATATATATTTAATGGATTCTGAAAAAGATACGTAACAAAAATTCCAGCTTGCAAAGACAACTCATCCTGCCTCCAGACATCCCATTCGTTGTCTCTAAGAGTGCCTGAGAAAAGATCACCTTACGTACGTTTCAATAAAGACTTAGAAAGTGACGCAGGCCCCCTACTCCAGGCGTGCGTGACGCCCCATACCATCGAGTGTGGCTGATTAAATATCGACAGAGGCTGCTACCGTTCCTTCAGCGCCGCCAGAGCATACGTGGACCACCTCCGTGACCGCACACGCCGGCGGAGCCTGTTTTCTGGCCATTGTTTATCCCGACCCCGGCTCCTAACCTCCCCGGGACGCTACCACGTGCACCGGCCCTTAGTCCCGGCCCAAACAGCACCTCTGGGGCTGTCTACACCAGACGCGGGACCGGCCATACATTACCGCACGCATTTGTAAGTGATTTTTTGGGGAGTTCCGCTCTCACTGCGGCACTTTTTGATGTTATATCAGTGCAGCTTCCATGCGCGACCACGCACCACTTTTTCATCCCACGCAACGGCGTCACCGTGCTCGGACGTCGCAGACAAGAAACCTGGCCCGACACGGCTAGGCAAATACAACAGAGTTTTACTAGTGTTTAATCCATTTAAACCAGTTCCGATCTGCTTCATGATCCTAGCCAGACACTCTCAAATGAACAAAGCGTGTTTTTCTAAAAAAAACGAAAACAACAATGTTTAGGTTTGTATCGTGACATTTTCCTCGGAGTGCATGCTGCCGAGGTTTTACGGTGCCGCCGCGTCCACCTTGTATGGTAGGATTTTCTGATTTTCTGAGGTTAGGCTATAGTTATTCAGAGAACCTGGCGGCCCTTGAGCCGCGGAGCTGTGTTGCAATATTGTCAATAAAATATATATGGCTTTCCGAAAAATGAAGGTTGAATGAAGAAAGTTACAACCAAGCTCTTCCAAGAAGCGTTACGCACGCGACAAACGTCGCTCCCGATACACGGTGCGGTGGCCCTGGGACAGCAGGAGTCTGGGCTCCTTCCCCCATACTGGCTGCCCAACTATAGCCAGGAACGGATTCAGAGTACTGATGTTTCCGAAACCAAGCGACCATTTTTCTTCATTGAAATGATGCCATATTTTCTGCTCTTTAACTTATCAGGTCTTCAAGGGACTACGAACCTGCAGCCTCTCGTTTGATCCGACTGAAATCACCGCCTCGATCGCCAGCGGCGATGTCGGGCTCAGTTACTCAGTACTCCTTCACGGCAGCTGACCTTACATTCATCAGAGAGAACCGGGCTCATTTTGTGACATTTATATTGAAACGTTTAAGTATGCACGAGCATGAACATAATTTTAGCCACTGAATGGATAACAACGGCCCTAATTTGGGCAGTGGCGTAGCAACATTTTTGGCAATACACGAAAATCCACGGCGCAAGCAGCTTGCGATACATACTAACACAGCCGAAATTTAACAACAGTCCTGGCAACAGTCATACTGTGTGGCAGCTCAGGGCAGGACTAGGACCTAAATGCTAACCGATCGCGGATTGCGGCGTAGCCCCTACCGTTCAAGGAACTTGCACTAGTTCGAGCCGAAAAACAGAAATATGTCGGCTGCTGGCCGAGCAGCCCTTCTCTATATTGCTGCACCTCGTGCGGGGAGCAACAGCAGACTAGTGTCGGTATTCGCCAGGCGGGTCATCACTCATCCGCGGCACCCTCGGCCGGCGCGGGCAGCTTCTCGAAGCTGGGCTCCATGCCCCAGATCTCTCGCGCATACTCGGCGATCGTGCGGTCGCTGGAGAACTTGCCGGACGAGGCGATGTTCATGATGGCCTTCTTAGTCCACTCGTCCGGGTTCTGCAGCAAAGCAGGCGGGGACGGTGCATTTAGCGAAATAGCAGCCATGCTAGTTTCTGCACGTGCTAGTCGACTAGATAGGTAAATTCCATGCTTAAAAACGTATACTGTATTTGACTTTCAAACGGCTTGGTTTCTTGGCTTCCAAGCGATACGGTTACGTCAAGAGTTAGGAGCAATCCAATTCTTCCAGGTCAGAACTTCATGTGCCGTAGATTTCGATGAAATGATTGCTGTTGACATTTTCACCAGCGGACAGCAGATGATCCTTACTAAACTAAGGTAGGAAGACAATTATTTAAGAATTAGGCAGAAGAAAATCAATTAAGAAGGAAATTAAGGATGAATAAAATTAATTCTCCACAACCGTCATCGATTAAAATAAAAAATTGCATGATTCGTGAGCAGGTCAGCCGCACATGAACAAATCAATCATATCGTAGGATCCTGAATCGGTATCAATTTGAGATAGCAAATACAGAAAATACGCAAATTGAAACCAATGAGTCAGTGCGTGACTATGGGCACATCAACAATTTATTAAAGTTTATAATCACTTGATTAATCAATACACTTTGGAAAAAAGTAGGCATCCATCACTGTTTTGGAAGAAAAAAATAGAGCAAAATGATCAATTTCGGATAATTATAACTGTGTCTTCAGAATTTAACAATGCCGGTCGAAAAGCTACACCTAGCTACAAAAAAGACTAAACCAGATCGGCGTCACCAGCTTCGATCTCGGAAGCCAGGCCGGCGTCCGTCTTCCGATAACTATTCTCACATAAAATTATTAAAACGTCAGCCCACTTGGCCAAATTTTGACTGTCAATAGAACATAAAAATACGTGACACCTTTGTTGTGGGTTTTAATTTAGGAAAGCAGCCGTAGACAGTATGCCGGAAAATCTCTGGCTTCACATTTCGTTTGTCCAAAAACTCACTGCTTGCTGAAGCCTAGGCTTTTCCTGGGTAGCGTTCTCACCCGAGCCCAGTCCGAGGCCCACGGCACCGACTCACCAACCCGGGACGTTGCTGAGAGAAGGGAACACATCATCACTAAAATCTCCACAACAGCAGCGGTCCTGCGCTTTACTCACCATGTAGAGCTTGTCCACCTCCTCCTGGCATCGGATGTACGCCTCGAAGTCGGCGAACAGGAGGAAGCGGTCGTGGTTCATCAGCATGTCGACCACATCCTTGAACTGGTCGTGGTTGTTGGGCGTGAAGTAGCCGCTGCTGATCATGTCGATGCACTGTCGCAGCTCCGGCAGGTTGTTGTAGTACTCGTGGGCGCTGTAGCCGCTTGCCTTCAAGGCTTCCACTTCGTCCACGTTCATACCTGCCCAGCAGGGCGGATCCCGAGTCAGGCTCACCGAGACGCTCGTAAGCTAACAAGAGATACGACTATTTTCCGTCTTGAACAATTATCTTACTTCAAGCAGACTGACTGAACAAAATAGCAAAATTGAGCGGCCGCGTCTGATGACTATCACAGCGGTAAGTGACTTACCAGTTTTTCCACACGATAGATAATTACGCCACCACAGCCCATTGTTTTTTATTCAGTATTACGGCAAGTTAGGCATAAGCAGCGCCACTCTCACCGAAGATGAAGATGTTCTCGTCTCCCATCTCCTCCTTCATCTCGATGTTGGCGCCGTCCAGTGTGCCGATGGTGAGCGCGCCGTTCAGCATGAACTTCATGTTGCCGGTGCCGGAGGCCTCGGTGCCGGCGGTGGAGATCTGCTCGCTGAGGTCGGCCGCCGGGATGATCCGCTCCGCCAGCGTCACGCGGTAGTTCTCCAGGTAGATCACCTGGGCACGGAGCACACCACGTGCGCAATAGAGGGAGATAGTACATGTGGATGATTCGCTGCAGCCAACGGCTATGATAGTGCTCATAATCCCATGAATGATTATATGCAGTTTTGAACAGACAAAAAGACACAAAAAACGAAATCCAGGGAATCAAATGTTCACCGTTCATCTTCTCGCCTTCCGTGTATCTCGCCATTTGCATCAAAACACCCACAACCCACTCCCATCAACACCTCCACAACACCTGTGACTTCGCCACTTGCCACCACCCCTCTGACCTCTCTGACCTCCCCTCTCTGACCTCCCACCTCCCAGGGACACCCCCGGACTCACCTTGAGCCGATCGCCGATGGCGGGGTCGTTGTTGACGATGTTGCCCACCGCTAGGATGAGTCGGATGATCTGCTTGGCCATGTGGTAGCCGGGGGCCGCCTTACCCCCCACCATCACCGTTCGCGGCGTGTAGTTGCCCTCCGGGTTCTTCTTGATGCGGTTGTACTGCACGATTATGTGCAGCACGTTCAGAAGCTGCCGCTTGTACTCGTGGATACGCTTCACCTGGGGAGGGAGGACACGAGAGCGTTCAGTCGGTGAGGCGAGCTGAAGCCATTCACCACAATTAGACAAATTTCACAATTCTATGACCGCAAATGTTCATATACATGTTATTAAGCGGTCTTCAAATGACACAAATTGCACCATTCAGCACCACGAATAAGAACAATATACGAATAAGGAGACATATGCATGACTAAGCTAGCCATGGACAGTCGGAAAACGTAACCAGTAGAATATGACAAACAAAAAGTTATGCCCTCGTTATTCCCGGCCAACTCAAGTTCTTCCCTCAGTCTTACCTGAATGTCGAACATGGAGGAGGGGTTGATGTCGACCTTGTACTGTTTGGAGAGCATGGTGGCCACGCGCAGTTTGTTCTCCTGTTTGACCTTGGCGACGGAGCGGACGAAGGCGGGGTCGGACGCCATCGGCTTCAGCTTCTCCAGCTGCTCCAGGTGGACGATCCAGTCGTCTCCGATTTTCTGTCCAGCACGAACGACTCCGGTGAAAAAAGACATAGATAGCTGGAGATTGTCGAGTCATGGACTGGTATGGCGATGGCAGTATGTATGATTCACGTCGCTTGTGAAAGATCATTAGTATCCCAGAGAGATACCTCTCACAACCTTGATGCCCGTCATGGAAACCTTAGGTGTACTAGAGGTCCATAGAGCGAGGAAACAGGTCTAAGCTTTGGCATGTGCGTGCATTGAGGTTCAGGGCCATTCCAGTTGCAAAAACTTACGTAGCGACCGACATTATCAGATTTTACCAATTCAGTGCTTTCCCAGCCGGTCCAAGCATCCTAAAATCGGGAAGTGCCTGGTCTAGAAAGCTGTGTTCGGGTGGTTAACTATGCTAAATTCTCAAATACGATAACAACCGCCCAAAGCATTAAATTAATGCAACGCTCGCTCAACAGGCAGACCTACGCCACCTCTGGCTCCCTCGGCTCTCTCCAGGCTCCAGAGAGAGCAGCGGCGTCCGGGAAGCGCGTTCGTCTTCCACTCCGCTGACCCGGGCTCAAATCCCCGGGCGGGATCCTGCATACGTCTTTCCGGCCCCCATACAAATCTCTCGGCAGGCTGAGAGTTGGCAACACCGTATGGCCCCAGCAGTTAGTGCGTCGTAAAGCCTAAAGCACGCGCGAAGCTCTCGCCGGCTCACTAGCGCCACCTACATCGGCGATGATGTCGGAGAGGCTGGGATTGCAGAGCAGGAGCCAGCGACGCGGTGTGATGCCGTTCGTCTTGTTCTGGAACTTCTCCGGCGTCATCTCGTAGAAGTCATGGAACCTGTTCAAGCGAAAACGTTTGGGATCAGACATTAGAGGCAAATACAGTGTCTAACTAAGTAATACATATGCTCAATAGTTTGAATGAACGTTGGCCGTCATGCTGGGACAGGGGCGGACGCAGACCCGAGTTTGGGGGAGGGGCAAACCCATGTGTGCCTCTCCTCCTGGGGGGGGGTGGGAGCGAATATTTTTTTGCTCTACAGACCTAGTGTAAACACCCTTTTTCAGTGCTCGACAGACCTAGTATAAGCTACCTCTCCAAGTACATGATCGCTCTCGGGGAGGGGGGGAGCGAATATTTTTTTATCTACAGACCTAGTGTAAACATCTTTTTTCAAAAATTTCTCCGGCGTTTGGAGGGGGGCAAAAGATAGTTTGGCCCCCCTCCAGCGCTTTGGGGGGCCATGGTCGGAATGCCCCCCCCCTCCGTCCGCCAATGTGCTGGGATTAACTTTGCGCCAGGACTCTGAGCGAGCTTAGACCCAAGCATTCAAGTGTACATCAACAAGACAATTCGACTGGCCCACGTCGTGCTCCACTGCGGCTGTCTCCAGCGGCGCTCACAGTTCACGCTTCAGGATCTCGGAGTGGATGGCGGCCACGCCGTTGACGGCGTGGGAGCCGACGATGGCCAGGTGCGCCATGTTGACGCGCCTCTCGCCATCCTCCTCCACACAGGACATGCGCCGCAGCCGGTCCACGTCCCCCGGCCACTTCTCGTTCACCTGCGGCACCACACAGCGTCAGGACAGCTGACACGTCACCCCCGTCCTAGAGTCCCTGTCACATCTCGTTCACCTGCGGCCCCACTTAACGTCAGGACAGCTGACGCATCACCCCAGTCCTAGAGCCCCTGTCACATCTCGTTCACCTGCGGCCCCACACAACGTCAGGGCAGCTGACACGTCACCCCCGTCCTAGAGTCCCTGTCACATCTCGTTCACCTGCGGCCCCACACAACGTCAGGGCAGCTGACGCATCACCCCAGTCCTAGAGTCCCTGTCACATCTCGTTCACCTGCGGCCCCACACAACGTCAGGGCAGCTGACACGTCACCCCCGTCCTAGAGTCCCTGTCACATCTCGTTCACCTGCGGCCCCACACAACGTCAGGGCAGCTGACGCATCACCCCAGTCCTAGAGTCCCTGTCACATCTCGTTCACCTGCGGCCCCACACAACGTCAGAGCAGCTGACACGTCACCCCCCGTCTTAAGAGCCCCCGATAGATGAGAAAACACACAACACAGACATTGGAAAGGCATTCGAACGGACAAAAGAAGCTGGCTCCTCTGTAACTGTTTGACGTTTCGAGAAGATTACGTAAACACGCAGACTCATGACAGACCAATGTGACGGCAGATCCAGCTAAGACTGAAAGCCAACCACACCTTGGCCAGGTGGTACCAGTTGATGTCGAGGATGATCTCCAGGTGACGCGGCAGCATGTTGGCCAGCATGCTGACCGGCCAGCGCTCCAGCGCCTCCGGCAGCACCGTGTGGTTGGTGTAGGCGCAGGTCTGGGTCACGATCCCCCAGGCCTGGCGGCAGGGCGCGGGTTGGACGCGGCTGAGACGGCGGGGAGGCATGCACACCGTACAGTCTTCACTAGGCATACTGCACCGCAGCGCACAGCATGGCAGCGGGCTATTCAACGCCACAGGACCGGTTTCATCTGGTTAAAGGCAGCGAAATAGGCACTTAACTGCTATAGCTTACTCTATCGTGGCCAGCCCTCTGCGTTCATCCCCTAATTTTTTTATAATTTTCGCACAAATAATAGCATGGAGCAGTCACACAAGATAAAAATACGAGATAAGGCATACACCACGCGCATTAACCCTGCTCAGAACCTTTTCATCCACAAAATTGTTTAAGCCAGGTCCAATAGCTTTTTTGCCGGTATCGGAACGTGTATTAACCTGGACTGCTTCTTTGCCGCACAGAACTGCCTTACATTTCCCATCTGGCTCGGTGAAAAGCTTCCTTAACACGCGCATTGACGGGGGTCTGAGCCACCTTCGCATTGACGGGGGGCGGGTACCTGCCCCCGGAAGATCTCGAGAACCACGGTAGGTAGCGAAAAACGGTAAACGGCGTTGGACTGCCCATCCACTTCTCCATCGAAAAAATTTGAACTATTTTTTGTCAGGTCACATTTAAGGTCACGAGAGGTCAAAACATGCCCGTCATAGGGATAACATGTAAAATTCAGTTTTTCGGCCATTACATCTGAACAAGTAAAGATAGAGCAAAACGACTTGAACCATATGAATCCTCTTAGCAAGCTGAATCGAATGATATATAATTTGACCTTGCTAGGTCAAATCAAGGATTTGACCTGACCTGAGGTCAGGTCAGGGTAAAATTATATAAAATGCATATCATTAGAACTGCAAAGCCCAGGCGAGTCTAATGCGGCTAAAATAAATGCTCTATCACCATCCGTTACTGAGTTATTCCATAAAAACCATTTTTCCCATGTATTTCCAATGGAGAGGTCATGCCTCGTACCTGACCTTAGGCCATCGATATAAAAAATACCGGAACATATGTTAGAGAACTCGGTGGGGCCATTATGTGATATGAGTTTCAATCGGATAAGTTCACCCTGCTCCGACTTATGCTATCTTAAACTTTTTTTAGGTCGGGTCACTTGACCTGTACTGGTGACCTGACCTGAGATGACCTGACCTTAAAATCTTCACAGAAGTTGTAAAAATGATGAGGGAAAAGGTATACCAAGTACGGCGGCGCTACGCGCCGCCGTTTTTCTACTATCTCCGAAAAACCCGAGGGGGCGGGTACCCGCCCCCCGTCAATGCGCGTGTTAAACACTCATGCCAACACTCCCTGTAATTTGGCAAGTGTGCCTGTTGGGGCCAGCCCTGATAAATAAATGAAAATAAAGCGCAATCTAAGTGCCAACTTAGTATCTAAATTGCACTGCCACATTTTAGAAGATAAATGACAGTCTGATGGTTATCTTATATCAAGACGAAAAAGACAAGCATTGAGTCAATACATTCCGACATTGCGATAGCTTAATGAACACATTAAGCACACTAAGCTCGTTTGGTTATGCATTGCACTAACCAAACACCACAGCCAGCCAAGGTGAACGCACTGAAGAGGCCCGGGAGCCTTATGTGAGGGTGAAGTAAGTTCGACTGGCCGCCAACAACACTGGCCTGCCAAGCCGATCTACACCTGTGCCGGGGGTGTCAGACAGTGGCATCTCCGGCTTCGACTGCCCAGAGCCAACACTTCACCGGCGGGTCAGGGGTCGGACAGTACACAGGCACGAGCTTGATCCCGGCACACATGCCATGGCTCGGAGGGGAGGGAGCTTCCTGCTCGTTATTCTATGGGAAGTGGCACCACGCGTGACTGTACGCGCATCTGTTTTAAACAGTACTTCCGTGAAATTCACCATGAAGCTAGTTTCCACGAGGCCGACGGAACAGCGAGCGCACCCGTTTACCGTATCTCGTGTATAAAAATTCGAGCGATCTATGAAAGTGACGTAATGGGAGGGGCTACACGAACTGTGTTTTTTTAAGCGATGGATATGATTTGCGGAAAAACAGATGAGAAGACATGCCGTGCCGTATTGGAGATCAGCCTCTCACGGACCGCTCCTTACCTCATCCCAGCTGAGACCTTCCAGGTCCATGAAGACCCGCATCAGCTCCGGGATGGCCATGCTGGGGTGGGTGTCGTTGAGCTGGATGGCCACCTTGCTGGGGAACTGGTCGAAGGAGGTGCGGGTAGGCACGTGGGTGCCGTAGGTGGCCGCCTTGTACCGACGGACGATGTCCTGGGGGAGGGTGCACGCAATCAAACACCTCCAGGATGCGTCAATTAGTTTGACAATAATTTATCTGTACGACCCGAAACGAACTTGCACACATTTCAGTTCTTTACGGTCATAGACCGCCGCATTTTACCCGTATCTATGGGCAACAGAACAGACATTATTTCGCAAGAACCGTTGGTGACCCAAGCGGTTTTGCGCGGAGTCAGACATTGGTTAAACCGTCAAAAAGCACACAGCTTTCGTCGAACACAATCTCCATCGGAGAGAAACCTCACCCCAACGAACCCAACCGCAAAGCGCGGACTACAGACCTGAATGGAAGAGCACACCATGAAGTACTGCTGCTTGAGACGCAGCTCCTTGCCCTCGAAGAAGTTGTCGTTGGGGTAGAGCACGCGGGAGATGTTCTCGGCCAAGTTGCGGTCGAGAACGGCGTCGATGTAGTCTCCACTGTTGACTGTGAACCGGGACAGTGTGAGCCATCGGCAGGACACTGAAGTTGACGAACATCTGACGTCACTTGTGTGTCGTGGTTCGAATTCCATGTAACATTTATGGCTGGCTAACCAGGCCTATTACCGGCGACGTTATTACCTGTGGTTATAAGGATATGGGCTAGTTGATATCCAGACAGCCAGTGACGGTGATCTATGTCAAATTTTAGGTTTTTTTCGGGATTTAGTTTCTGATAATGTATAACAACGTCTTTATCGGAGTTTCAAATATATTTGACGATTCTTTATCAACGGATGATCTATGTCGTCCAAAGCCGGCTAGCGTGATACATGAATCGGTAACAAGAGCCATGTGAGTTTACAAAGTTGAAGTGCTTATTTTCAGAGAAATGCGAAAAAATCAATCACCTAGCCTTCCTCAGTTTTTCCCAGATTAAGAATCCGAGCAAATATAATCAGTCAAACTCTTCCCTCTCGGCAGACCCAGCGGAACCGCGATAGGCTTGGTACCATTGGTTTTTGGTACACATACCGGAATACGGCGCATTTTGTCAGCCCGGTGCACCACTGGCCATAGCAAACTAAGAAAGTAGTCTTCAACATAATTAGTACTGTCTTGTAAGTAAAGTTTTAATACCCCTGTATTTTCGCTTGTTTGATGAATAATTGTACAAAAAGTGGAAAAAATGATTACCAGTTCATCCACTGACACTAAAAACGTTCACAACATAGCAGGATATATCTCTGTGGAGGAGAATCTTACTCTCTGTACGTAGTTTTAGCACAAATTATCGTTACATACACATAAACACACAGCTACCAACGTGCTGAGCTGGATGGCTTTGCGGACTCCGTGAATACACTCACAGAACTTGAGGTTGAAGCTGTCGGCCGGTATTGCCGACCACAGGCGCAGCGTGTTGACCACGTTGTTCCCATAGCCCGGGATCGGGTTGTCGTACGGCATGCTGTAGACCACCTGGGCACACGACAAGGCGAGGCAAATGCCGCAGCGGAGCATAGCATCGTACTCTTCATAACGAGATGAAGAATAAGTCCTCATGCGCAGGAGCTTAGCTGATCGGAGAGAAGCCCCAACAAAGTCTTAAGAAATAAGACCTGAGAAACGAAAACGAGGAATCATGAAGATAAAAGCCAAGAATGAAAAGAGAGACAAGCCGACAAAGAACGAGAATAATTCATCATCACCGTCATCGTCACGCCTTGTTTGTTTGTTGTTTTCCATGTTTTTTCACCGGATTCCTTCATCAAGTCCCACTACCTCACTCCATGGGTTGAGCGCGGCGCCTGTGGCGACCCTCCCCGTGGATAACCCTTGTCCTTCCCCATCAACCATCCTATCCTTATCCTTATCCTACAGTGTGTTTTTGCTTAAGTTTGTCATTTCTGTCCCTCATCTTCATTACGACCAGCGTCAGAATAGCCACATGGATAGTGGAGATGCTATGTACGTCAAATAAATAAACAAATAAATAAAGTCTTGCTGAGCTAAATCCTCCCTTACATATACAATTTCCAGAGGAGATGTGCACCATTCTCCAAAAATATATATCAAGAGCAGCATGTAAAACCTGAAACACATTTCAAATTTATCACTCGGAGGCGTGACCCACCTGCGAGTCCACCCACTTTCCGTCGGCTACGTGGCCGTAGAAGTGAATGGGCAGGACGTACTCGGGCCGCGCCTTCTCCCAGGGGTTTCCGAACCGGAGCCAGTCGTCCGGCTCCTCCATCTGGGGAGACGACGGGCAATTAAACCTGGCCTGGGGAGCTCCATCCATGGGGAGGCACCGGGCAATAAGAACGGACGAGAGGAACTCCTCCATCTGGGGGCAGACGACGGGGAATTATATCGGGGCACGGGAGCTCCTCCATCTGGGGGCGGCGCCGGGCAATAAGAACGGGCTACAGGAGCTCCTCCATCTGGGGGGAGACGATGGGGAATTAGAAATTAGACCGGGACATGGGACCTCCTCCATCTGGGGGGAGGGGTGCAGCGCCAGGAAATTAGACCGGGCTACAGGAGCTCCTCCATCTGAGGGAGGCGCCGGGCAGTTAGACCGGGCTACAGGAGCTCCTCCATCTGAGGGAGGCGCCGGGCAGTTAGACCGGGCTACAGGAGCTCCTCCATCTGAGGGAGGCGCCGGGCAGTTAGACCGGGCTACAGGAGCTCCTCCATCTGAGGGAGGCGCCGGGCAGTTAGACCGGGCTACAGTAGCTCCTCCATCTGAGGGAGGCGCCGGGCAGTTAGACCGGGCTACAGGAGCTCCTCCATCTGAGGGAGGCGCTGGGCAGTTAGACCGGGCTACAAGAGCTCCTCCATCTGAGGGAGGCGCCGGGCAATTAGACCGGACCAGGGGAGCTCCTCCATCTAGGAAGGAGCTGGGCAATTAAACCGGGTCGCGGGATACTGCTTCAGGTCCCAGGTTTTTACGACTCACTCGGAGTTCCCGGTTATGGCGAACAACCATGGACACAGCGCCACACTTAACAACACCCCCGCTTCGTAAATAAGCTTGTTAATAAATCGCCCAATTGTGCGTCGCCTTCCAGCAACGAAAATGTGGAAACCTTATCTTAGTCAATGATTTTGCTAGTGCCCAAACATAAGAATCACCAGAGATGAAGCACACCAAGAAACTGATTGATAACCGTGCGCCGTTCGCATCTCACCTGCTGGCCGTCCTGGATCTTCTGGCGGAAGATGCCGTACTCGTAGCGGATGCCGTAGCCGTAGGCCGCCAGGCCGAGGGTGGCCATCGAGTCGAGGAAGCAGGCCGCCAGGCGTCCGAGACCGCCGTTACCCAGGCCTGCGTCCTCCTCCTCCTCCTGCAGCTCCTCTATATCCAGACCCACCTACCGGGAGATGACGGAACTAGAGGTTGACGGACACAGCGCGAGGGCTTGGACCGGGCGGTTTTGAATGATCAATACGACCGGAGCTGCTGGGCGGAAGCCGACCCGGGAGCTTACGGAAACTTAAAAGGGAAGGGCTGGGGTCAGACCACACGTGGCAAAATCTCAGGAATGATAACACTGATCACACAGAAACGTTCAGCGCACATGACGGAATGGGGGACTGCGAAATCCCCCACCGATCATCTACAAACAACCGAATAAAAACGGACCGCGGAAATCGCATTGCATTAATGGCAATATAACCACCCCCATCTCCGTTGAAGGTTATGGGAGAACATGCTCACGGTCGCACTGTGAAACATTCATTCACCTCCAGTGCCTTAGGAATGGATTTTTCGGCGGTCCAGAATCATCTGCACCTGTTCTAACCCCTAACCTTTACCAGTTCCAGCGTTTACAAGGTCAGGCGATATCTGGAGCCCGTTGCAGCTCGCCGTCTCGCCCCATAACTCGAACACCAGTGGTGAGATCGACCATAGCAAAGGGTAGCGCCTACCTGGTAGAGGGCCTCGTCGACCGCGCTCTCGATGCCCAGGTTGATCATGGTGTTCTGGAGGGTTCTGCCCATGTAGAACTCCAGCGACAGGTAGTACACCCGCTGGAACAGACGCACACTTCAGGTCAAGTGAGAAGAGAAGAGAACGGCTAGAAAGACGAAAAACACGATAAAATGCGGTCCACTTCACCACATTTTTATTTCTAACATTGGGTTACACTAAAACAGAGGTTATGACGGTTTAATACAATAACACACAGATAACACTTGATTTTACCCAGCTTATACTGCACCGGAAAAACGGGCAACAAATAGAAGCACACGTAAATATTACGTGCCAAAAGAAATGATAAATGAAAGTAAATAGGATAGAGGCAGACAAGGAAGGTCAAAATTTCAAATATTGCACATGTAAAATCATTTACGACAGGGTTCTATACTCGGCTTAAATTTAAGTGCTTTTTTATTCGTGGTCATTGACACAACACTGACATCAAAACTATTAACTCTACGCTTTCATTTGGGGGAGGGGAGGGGGATGGTGTCGGTCCCCATGCCTGCAAGCTCGAAACAGTCCGTTCGAAGGTCGAAGTTGGTGCCGCGTCTGGTCCCATGGCGTGAAGGGACGATATTAATGACAGGTAAACCTCAGTGGCCTATTTATAAGTCTAGAGGGGCTTCGACTATACCGAAAGCTCTTCATATCAAATAGATACACACCGTACTCGATATCGTATCAGTAGCGACAACACATTAATATAAGATCAACATTTACCATGCATATTGGGGAAATGATTCGGACATGTCCGAACATGTTGTACCGGGAAAAATGAAATCTGCTCCCGTTAGTGAACATTTTGTTTGAAATCCAACCATCAGTGCCAGAATTCATCGGTGCTTTTGAAACGGCTTTCTACGGTCTATTCGGATCTAATTGAGCTCCATAAAAATTCAAATCATATATAATGTGGACGTATGGATGATATTAATGCATCGGGTTATTTCATCCGATACCCCATAGCCCTGGTATCCCGGCATGGACCCATAGGCGCACGAACCGGGGGGGGCTGCCACCAGACTTTCGGACTGGGGGTCAGTGCCCTCTAACTTTGAGCCGATTCCGGACCTTTTCCGTTGACAACTCAAGTGATGGTCAGAATCATATTTGACCCCACCAGCGGTGACAACCTTTGCCCTCCAATCCCCCCCATCTATGAAAAAGTTCCTGCGCCTATGTACAGACCCAGCTGGTCCCGGCAAAGTCCCGATCGGGAATAGCACTGGGTTCCAGCGTCGCGACGCCGGGACCAAATGTAAGGCCTCTAATCACAAACATATCTGCTATTGCTATGGGCGCTGTCTCTTTATTAGAAATGAACGCAGTTACACTACCTCTCCTAAGGAAGGTGCCATTTCTGCACATGTGAAACAATAACTGATCCGCTCCCACGTCTGCCGACATACTGGTACCCCGTGAATACGCTACCCAGATAGTTAATCACGTTTTGGCAGGTCGAGGTGCACCGTAGTGGCACATATCGATCTCGGCAGTGTACAGGAGCTGTCTAAGTGCATAAAGTGGCGCCAAGGTGAACTACCTATTGAGGCTGCAGCTTGCAAAGGGCATGTGCAGGAGACGCCACGCTTTGAAATTTGGACAGTCATTGTTACAGGGCAGCTTGGAGCCCAAGTAATGACAGCCTGGGGAAGACTGAGAACATATTGCGCTGAAACGCTCTATTGATTGATTCTGCTGTATCCCGGCTGAGACTAGTCCGTGAGAGGGCGGTCTGGGAAGGGTCAGAGGTCGTGGGAGGGCGGTCTGGGTACGGTGGGAGGGCTTAAAAGCGGCGGCCTGAGCAGAGTGAGAGAGCGGTCTGGGCAGGGTGAAGGGGCTTAAAAGAGGCGGCCTGAGCAGGGGTGAGAGAGCTTAAAAGTGACGGCCTGAGCAGAGTGAGAGGGCGGCTGTCCCTGTGCTTTCCGGGACGCAAAGTGTTAGCGTAGGTGAAAACTCGGGGACGGCTGGGAGGGGACAGCAATGCCCGCTTTAAATTCGTGCCTTCCAAATATTCTGCTTTATGGTGTCCGTTCAGGCACGCTGGATCGAGAATACTTCCTGCCCTGGCCATTAGCATTGGAATTTGCCAATAATTACAGGACTTGTTGGTTCCGATGGCGGGGTTTGGGTGTCTGATGAGACAAGTTGCTCGATAATTCATGGAAACACCAATGCCTGCCCTGCAATGCCTCAGGTACAACGTTTACAA
The DNA here is from genome assembly GCA_034440635.1 of Lepas anatifera. Classification (NCBI taxonomy): domain Eukaryota; kingdom Metazoa; phylum Arthropoda; class Thecostraca; family Lepadidae; genus Lepas; species Lepas anatifera. The sequence goes on along the minus strand of JAOTON010002107.1, from coordinate 45,091 downwards.
AGCCGAACGATGGATCGCCACATCATGGAAATCCGTTAGATTATATAAAAAATATATATTTCCTTCATAACAGCTGGGTGTTTCTCACACATATTTTCCAAAACTAACGGAAAATTTTGGATAATATGGGAACATGGGAATACAGCATGTATTAGCGTGGGTTCAATCCCCACGGCGGGAACCGCCTTCCGTGTCTGATATGACCCGGTGGAGAGGATCCTTGAAAACCCCCGCCAATACTCCCTGTAATTGGGCAAGTGTGCCTGTTGGGAGTGGCCCTTATAAAAACACGAGCGCACGCCTCTCAACAAGCGGCCTTGGAGTTGTTGCCGGCTGGGACGCGATGCTGTGGGGTTGGATTGGGCGGTTGGCTGAGCCGATGACAGCGGGTAATGGGACGGAGGCGTCGGCGCACCACCTGCGGAGCCTCTGCCGGCCTCAATCGACCGCACTGGCACAATGCCGACCCGCAGTGGTCTCCGCTCCCGGCCCGCTGACGGTGGTACCCCGCTACACCGCGCTGATGAAGGGTCAGACCTGCGGCTAACTACCGTTAATACAGTGATCGTCAGATGATGAGACGCCTGAAGCCGCAACTCCTCTGACCCATTCATCTGACCTCCTAGACAACATTACGTCCAACTCATTCATATCAGACGGAGAATTAGCTTCCGAAACATAAGGCTAAAATCTGAAAAGAGGAAATATCAAGCGTAAGTATTGTATGATGGTCTCCGTTGACTGGACCCTCACCATGCTGCCCCGAAGTGGTCACTGTTCACGGCAAAAAATGTGTTAATTATTTTCTAAATAGTTTCTAATAGAAGTTAGGCTGTCTTTCCACCTCCGAGGTCATTTCTTAATCTATTACAACGTTGATTACAACAGCCGAAAAGCGGTCAATGTTTGTGAGAACCGCTTAAAGCTTTAAACAAAAGAGGGGTTTACACTAACGGGAGCATACGAATTGGTTGAAAAATTCTAGTGGGAACCAAAATAGGAGCATTAATCACATTTGAATGTTACATCAAAAGTACGCGAAGCTAAAAAAAGCATTCGAGCCGTAGACTTAAACCTGAGCGGCTGGAAAATTAAAGCACTTCTTCCGATGTAAAAAATGACACATTCAACACGGACGTTATCCCCATAAAAAATTTCCATAAGATGGACCGCAGACGCAAGGGACTCCGCGACACCTCACCCACCGAATATAAAAAATAAACGATAAAGTTCATATTCGAGTTCTTTACGAGCAATGCTCAAAGTTCCATTGCAGCTGTGAAATTAACGAAAGAAAGGGGGAGTGGGAGGGAGGTGAAAGAACAAAGGGTGAGGGAGAACAGTGTACTGTTCTTTTCCCACTAAAATGCAATTGAGCATCATTGACCGCGGAGGTAGGTGGCGGCGCGTCCCGGGGAAATCCCAGACCGTCGTCTCAGCCTCTGAACTGTGGCAGCGCCTCCTCCTCAGCCCTGACCGGAGCCCTGACTCCGTGCGCAGTAATCCCGTCCAGAGCACAGTGTAAACGCCAGTCCTAGACGGAAGAGCAGCCGGCCAACGTAACCATCGGCGAGTGGCAGGTGTTGTCACTGCAGACTGGGCAGAAGTCACGTGCCCACTTGCACAGGCAGCAGGGTGGCGCGGGCCGCCGGCCGTGCGGGACCGGCTGGATCTGCCACGTGGCCCCCGGCCAGGTGTATTTTTACACAGACCCACAGCGCACACCCGATCACCTCCTGTCCCGCACAGTGACCGCACGCATTGTTTAGGGTACTGCGGCCAAACATGCAGCTGAAGTACTTAAGCAAAGGCATCTCGGCTTACTACGTCTCAACGGGGAGACACAAAAGCTTATTTTTCATAATGAGGGTGGATGTTTTCTCGGAAGGCCTTTTAGAACGTAGCGATAGAATGGCTGAGTGTTGTGGGAATGACCAAGGGCCCTGAAAAGATGATAAAACAGAAGAGAGTAAAAACACTAAAAGACAAGGCAACAAAATATCAAAGTTCAGAAACCAAAACGCCTAAACCTTAAAAAGCCCAAAAAAAGCTAAGACAAGGTAAAGATAAAAAGCATGGGGTGAGGTATGAAAATGAATGATCGCGAATTATTTATGACGTTGTTTTCATCCCGCTAAGCAAAGTCGTAGCCCCGCGATACAATGTGTGTTGTAAGCGATGGCCAGCCGATGGGAGTAGATGCTTAACCCTATTTCCGGCAGGGGGGCTAATATTGCCCCCCCTCAGGTTTTTCAAGAATATCTCCGAAACGGCTTGCGATAGAACTTTGAAACTTCCTGACTTTTCCTAAAACTAGTACAGGCAGGTTTTCTGAAATTGTCAATATTATATATTTACCAGGGGCGGAGCTATGTCTGGGTTTTTGGGGAGGTTCTATCCACAAACCAAGTATTATCGTATGCGATGGGTTCTTTGTAAAAGGAAGCCGTCTCTGCTGATCCTGATACCAGTTATATGGTTTTATTATATCATTTTTTATGTGAGATGATAGTGCATTCACAATTGTCACTATTTGTATTCATCAGGGGCGGTTACAGCAGTTCAAAATGGGGGGAATGTTATCAAGAAGGACTAAACGTTAGTAAGTGAGAAGACTGCTTACAGCCGTGCCAGGGCGAATACAATTGGGTATATGAAAATTCAAAATAGTTATAACCAAATTCTAGATTACCAGAGGCGTGTCCAGTCACTACACATTTTCAAAATGCATATTCCCAGCCAGTATCACCGCCGCGACTCAATATCGTTGTATATTAAAAATGTGTTTCCAATCACCCCCACCCGCCCCCCCACGACGAGAGTCCTTGATCCGCCTATGTCACCCCCTTTCCTAGAGCTGCCATGGGAGGGTAAAAATTATCAGAAATAAATTTCAACTAGTCGAGGGACTAATATACTCATGCATACCACTCGCATATTGTTGGTATGTATTTTACCCCACTGTTTTACCTTACTGCATCCGCCCCTGATGAGTTTTTCACTTTTTTCATTTATTTATGTGTCAAAGATGCCAAGCAGTATATCACGGCTTCTAATCCGCGTAACAAAAACTTTTTAGGTTGTATATATTTCCCCTCATAGTCCTGGTCCTGGAACTGCCATTGAATTTCGAATTTTTGCGTAACTCGAGTATATGACAATTTTGGGTCAATTATTTGTAAATCTGAACTAGTTTTGTGAAAATCGTACAACAGAGACAAGGGTTATGGAAAATCTAAAAAATACACAAAAATTGTATATTTTGCACGACCTTCTCCTTAAAAATCAAAATTTTGAAATTTTCTTTTTTCAAAATAAAGTTTAGCGTCAGGGGAATCTATAGCACTTTGAATTTTTGAAATCGGCCGGTTAGATTACGAGATCTTAGGGGGGGCCGATATTGCCCCCCCTGCCGGAAATAGGGGTTGCCGGGAGCCTGACGGAAATAGGGTTAACCCTCGCCCCACGGAGGGCATCGATGGCCAGCCTAAGGTTTTTTTCGGGATACCAGAAAAACGACGAGACGCAGCACCGCGGTTGAGAGCTCTATATATCACTCCATCATTTTTCCAACATCCCTGAAATTTTTTACCCCGGGTAACCCAAGGTCAGGTCACCTGGCAAGGTTAACCAAGGTCACTTCACTTCAATTTTTTAGCTCTATACGAGCTACATTTCTTTGTCGATTAATTTCAAACTTCCTACACGTCATGACCCCTTCAGAGTCTACAAGGTGTATATCCGGGATTTTTCGATTTCGTGACCTGGGATCAGGTCACGAGGTGACCTCTCCCATTGAAAAACATGGGGAAAGGCTGTCTTATGATCTAAAATTCACAAAAACGATTGAAAATGCTTAGCTTGCTCAGAAAAGCGTTCTTGGGCACCCTTTTACAGATCCCAGGGACCAAATTTGCCCTTTGCCCTCTCTGAGGTCATCCAAGGTCACAAGGGGTCAAAAACATTATTTTGACAATAACTTTTGACCTAATTAAGCTAAAGCGTTGAATCAAGCATCATCGTGTATGTGTCGTCACTGCCTTCATTTCATACACGGCAAGGTCACTTTCTGACCTTTCGTGACCTCAGGTCATATAAGGTCACGAGGTGACCTCTGGAGGTCAAACCACTGGCGGGGGGTGATTATGTTCCATATGATGGAAAATGGTCTGGCATTTTCCTATCAAATGTACTTTATCATATCTCAATAGCTCTAACGGCATAAGCTCTAATCTCAATAGCTCTAATGGCATAAGCCCAGTTTTCTTAAGCTTTGCGTATTTTAGTAAAAATAGCATACCGTGACCTAACTTGACCTTTGGAGGTCAAACCATTGACCTGAGTGCTTAAACATGTGACATAATTTCTTACTGAATGCACGCGAGCTTTCTAATGCACTTTGCAGATTTGCACTAACCCCCATATTTTCGGAGTTAGAGGGGGACCATCGATGGGGCCGGTGGGGCGAAGGTGGCGCCGGACCCCGGTGGGGCACGGGTTAAACTCGCCTCACCTCGGGTGTTTGAAGAAGGCACAAAAACTCAGTAATTGACCATTCACGTCACCCAAAGATCAGGTAGCTTAAATAATCGGGTAACTCATATTCATTCGTTACGTTTTTTACAGAATGGGAGAAAGAACACCAGTGACAGTGCACCAAAAACATCAACGCCTCCCATAAACGGATCATAGCTTCAAGGGCCGTGTCATTGTCTCAACCCAAGAAAAATCCTGAAAACATTTAAGAAAATCCGCCAAAATTGGCCAAAAGTGGGTCAAACTTGGCCACTTTGGACGCGGCCGTGACCTAAGTGGATCCGCTCCTGCCACTACCAGTTACTTTTCAAGGAAAACAATTTTCCGGCACAGCACTGCTGGATTCCACGCTCCTTGGGCCTGCCTGTCCAATACTAACCCTCCCGCTGGATGCTCGGTGTTCCTCCCACGTGCCAGACGGCACAGCGTGGCTACAGGGGAAGCACTGCGGCACGCTATAACACAAAGGTGGGCCACAGCGTAACAGGCATCGCTCAGCTGCCCGCGGCGGAACCTGCTCTACGGCACAGTATAGTGCCAGGCGGAATAGAGCCGGACACCTCAGCGGAGCAGTCAACTCGCAGGTGAATTTGATCTAGTGTTTGGGAAAGCCGGCAAGGTCATTAGCAGTGATTCATTCAAGGACGGATTTAAAATTTATCGATGTCCCTAGGTTCCTGGTGTCTCCGCACTGCCCATGCACCTCAACAATATAGCAAACACGTCAGTGGCTCATACCGTTGTCACTGAACTTATGCATATCACCGAAACTGCCCGGTGACCTCAGGTCTTGGTCAGTGCATGATCCGGGCCGGTGCACCGAACACCGATGGCCACCTAGGCCACCGATTTTCTTCAAAACCACCGCGGTGGTTGGTGAGTGACGGAGCCCCAAGTAGTGAAAAAATGGGTTTAAAGAAAAATCGGAGAGATGGCGGGACCGGGCGCAAATGTCCTTTTTGTGTCCCTTGGATCCACCCCTCACCTTCCTGTTGCCCCTACAGGGGAACAGAGGGGAGAGGGCGAAGAAGTTTCACATAATTCTGAACTTCAGCGCGCCACTAAAAAAACGTTTTTTCGCCGTTCATCGCCGGGGGGGTGGGGGGTGAGAGATCGGACACCCGAGGTAGCTTTGCATGTTTCTACAGATACCACATTTATAATGGAGAGGTCATAAGCCGTAACCTGACCCTAGGCCATCGATTAAAAAAATCCCGTTACAACAACTTATTGCAGTTGGTCTGCCCATTGTGTAATACGAATATCAGATCAAAAGATAAAGCCTGCTTCCACTGGTGCCACTAGAAACTTTTTTGGAGGTTAGGTCACTTGACCTGCAATGGTGACCTGGCCTGAGATCACCACTGCCGTTTTCTGGTGCCATCGAAGAAACCCGAGGAGGTGTTCAAATACCCCCACTGGGACAAAGGTTAACACGCGCCCCGTTGGGGTCCCCGGCATGACGCATCCCGCTGGGGGGGCGTATTTCGCCCCTAACTCTCATTTCCATTTCCATTTTCAGAAAAGCATGATAAAAATTTTGGACGGTGTTCGAAAGCCCGTGAAGAGACGAAGAAAACTATACGGGCTATTTCTATGTTAGGTCAAAATCGAGGTTAGAAGAGGTCAGGGAGGGTTCCATAGGCTTACAGCAGGGCAGAGCACATTTTCCCTTCCCCTTTATATTTTTGGTCATTAGAGCTAGAGAAAATATTTAGGATCATTGGATTATTCTCATCGTGGCGACTCGAATGATAACGATATATAATATGGCCTTGCTATGTCAAATGGTGAAAATGATCTGATATCGAGCTAGGTCAGGGTCGCAGGTCACCTGGTATGGTCATATTGCACATTCATCGACTCACCGTGACAAGGCAAGCACAGTGCAAGCAAAATGGAAGAACCTTTATATCAATTCAGTACGAAATTAATGGCAAAATAATCACAGTATGAACATGTGCCCTCACATGACCTTTGAGAAGTCAGATACCTAGTCAAAAACTCAACTTTATGGTCTAGGTCGTAGTAAGAATACACGATTTGAAGATTTTTAAGTTGATTTATTGAGTATCTACTGAAAACGAGCCGTTTCTATTTTTCACCATAGTATGATGTGGTGACCAAAAAAATGACTCTATCCAAAGTCAACAATATGAAAATTGCGATATAACAGAATTGTAGACCCTATTGACCTTATCATGTTGTAAAAGTGACCAATGTAGTTTCTTCATGAGTTTGCATAAGCTATCCATCAGCTTTCGTATATTTTCGCTATCCCGCATCAGAGCCGAGATTGAAGGGGGTGTTTGAACACCCCCACCAGGGCGAAGGTGGCGCAAAGGCCCCCAGGGCGGGTGTTTAAACTTTTTAGAGGTGAGGCCACTTAACCCGCGATGGTAGCCTGACGTGCAAAGACCTGGACCCACAATTTTGATAAAAGTTGTAAAATTATCGGAAACAGATATAACCAGTACAGCGGCGCTACGCACCGCGGTTTTATCTCCGAAAACCCCGAGTGGAGGGGCGGCTGCCCGCCCCCGTCCATGCGCGTGCTAAGAACTTTCCAAGTCTGGCGGGAAATATACTTCTTACACTTACACTTATCAGTGTAGAAGATGTAACACAGTGTCCTTATCAAAACGCACGGGGTTGCAACGCGTCACAGGCCGTCGATCTGCCGCAACGACCGGCGTACAATCGCAAGGCGTTGCACGACGTTGCAACGTGTCGTAGCAAAAGTTAACTCGAGGTTGCAAAATTGCAACGCTCTGCAACTGCTGTCGACCGGCGCCGATGTCCTTGTTAGGACACCGCATAACACATACTATGTTGCAAAAAAGTTAGAACACATTTTGAGAATTTTTTTTTGATAATAAAAGCATAGAAACCTAGCCACCAGGTAAGTCATATTGCATAGGTGGATCCAGGATTGCCAATCGGAGGGGGGCATCCAGACCAGGGCGCCACTTTTGACCGGCAAAACCATCGGGTGGGCGCAAAATCCTATCGGTGGGCACCGATTTTCGCATTCTAGGAGGGGGGATGGGAAGCGACATTTCAGGAGGCCGCCATCGACCTTTCAAGGGGGCGCCGTGACCATTTTGGGGGCGCCATGACCATTTCATGGGGCGCCGAGGGTCGATGGGGGGGGGCACGTGGCCCTTTGCCCCCTGGATCCGCGTATGTCATAGTGGTAAATCTGTTACTTTTCATTAGATTCCCAATTACGCAGCGGCGGATCCAGGGGGAATTCGACCATGGGCCCCCAAGCCGTCCAAATTCACCCAATTTTGACTAATTTCGGCTGACATATCAATATTTTTTCTGGCGTAGGCTTATTATGCCATACACTTACCTTTGGGTCTTTGTCGTGATATAATTGCTGAGTTCTGATCCACCGGGAGACTAAATGGTCCCGCACGGTGTGGGCTAATGCAAAGTAGTAGTCTCTTGTGGTTGCCACATTGCGGTCCTTAACCAACGTGTAATGTAAGTGGCGGTTGAAAGTCTTCTTGATGTTGGCCACATTTTCCACCACTGCTATTCCTCTCACACTAATCTGCTTCCGGCGCTCATATTCACTATTCGTTGCATGAATTTTCGACATTTTGGAATACACGGATTGAGTTCACCAGTTTGTTCCGTCCACTCGTGCAGCACTTTAAACTCGCCTCACATCCGACCCACACCACCGGACCGCCCTCCGCCGACGAACTCCGGTACAATCGGAGCCGAGAAGGGCGAGATGCTCCTTCCGCAAGGTCAAAGGACGAATGTTGCACATGCGCAGGGGTCAGTTCGGTTATGCCGGGTGCGCGCGGCGAACTTCGGCACTCGGCTGGACACGAATCCTCGTTCAGAGTCTACGAACAAAATTTGCGAGTCATGTACCACAATAAATTACGAAAATAAATGGCAAAATGTTATCCATGAGATTGTCGCCGCCCAACCCCGTTCCATGCGCTACAGCTCTTATGTTTCAAAACACCAAAGGTAAACAACTTTGTAAATAATAAAGGAATTCCCTTCCTTCTAATACAGGAACCAGAATTATTTGATGACTTGCACACAGTCAATTGTTTTGTACTGTCCTTACATCGACATTCTCCTTGAATTGAGAAAATTAATAAAACAAGCTGTGAAATGGAGTAAGCAGTTTCAAAAGTATTATACCGTTTTAAAGAGCATATCATATTTGGAAGCAGGATACCTTTGCTTCAGCTGGAGTAGAGTAATTTGGTAGCTTAATATGCCAGCCATATAAGCGAGATATTACGGCGCAATACTTTCAATTGTGGTGCAACAGAGAGAGAGGTGCCTTATTGTGAATGGGAGGCGTGTCCGCATCCTTGTATCATCTCAAAGCCATTGTGCGTGTCGTCGTATCAGGCATTTAGGTGGGTTGATATTCCCGCAATTTATTGTAATTTTTGTTCCGACAGATACCTATATTCCGTGGGACAAAAGTATTTATCAATGGAGCACTCCCTTGATTTTTGTACCCTTCAATTTGTGGGAAGCATGTTCAGCTCCTAAACCCATGGCTGGTCATCTATGCTTTTTATATTTCAATTTCATGTCAATGTGTTATGGATGAGCGGATTACAGGATAACAAGCTGCTTGATAAGCCTAGGTCCTATGCACGATTTCAATCATGATGGGCTGTTGTGTCTGGGTACAATTACGATATGGATAGAGCTTTTGGCAATAGATTGCAGGTTTCAATCAGATTCTTGTCAATCCGCATCCAACAAGACCTGGCAGGATTTGGCTGCATGATGGAAAATACTTTCCTTACACTGCAGAGGAAAGAGAGTGGGCTGCAGAGCATAAAGATTTTTTTGTAAATTTGGATTAAGGGAAAGTGAAGGGAATGAAAGCATAGGCAATGAAACAAAATGCTAAACCTAGGTATGTTAGCACTTTGTTTCTTTTAGAGGAAAGGGATCATCACTAGTGCACCACAAATTAAGGAAGAAATCGAGATTGACTGTCAGCTCTATTGTGATTGCTTCTTGCCCATGGAAACTAAGCCATGTGAGGGTTTGGACAACATAGGGTATTGGTGAAGCAGATGTCACAGGAACATACCAGATCATCACCTTGGGAATTTTTTTCAAAACATCCCTAGATTCATGGTGGGAAATGTTTTCAAAATATCCCCACATTCTGCAAGAAAATCCCTAAAGGCCAGTTTGCAAAGTATGGCAGCAGGTCAAACAATTCGCACCAGCCATCAACAATTTTTGCACCGCCAGCCACCTAAAATTCGCATCAATCCACAATATACCACGGAGCACACAACCATCCCTACCCACGCTATGCAATGCTACCTCTCTTATTAGTTATTTAGTTTTATCAGGCACCTTCCTGTGTCTTTATAACCATTTGTCTATTCTTTGTTTGGTTTTCAGTATCACCTCCCTCACACCAGTCTTGCAAATTCGTACCAGGTAATAAAGTTCGCACCACACCCTCCTGTCTCCAAGGGCACTCACACCAACAAGATCTCATCGGAAGTGCCATACTTTGTGCACTGGCCTAGAGGGGAAACAGACAGAAGGAGGGAGAGTTTGAGTAGTGTAAAGTGGTACCCAGAGGCACATTCAGATTCTAGAGAGGGGTGATATCCCCAGACTAGGAAATAGGAACCAAGGGCATACTCAACTGACCTGACCTGACCTAATGTAACCTAACCTAAACCTAACCTCTGTGCAAAAACTCCCTCTTTCTAGCTGTCGGAGCACGTCACTGATCACGTCGGTGCGTCCCGGGGTAGGATCACACATGATCACGTTGGGATTTTCTTCAGAATATGGGGATATTTTGACAACATTTCCCAAGGTGAAAATCTGGCATGTTCTTGTGACATATGCTTCACCATTACCCAACATAGTTGGACCACAAACAATCAAACTGAATAGGTATTAATTTAAATTTATTAGAACTGTGATTGTTAAAAAGGAATATGGTTTGATGTTTGATCATTTATAGTATTTGAGGTGTCTTGTGTCAATATAACTTGTTCCATTCCTTAAGGCTCTGAATAAGCAGCTTTGTTCTTGAAACATCTGATTATTTCATCTATGATGATTGATGTTTAATATGACTTTACACTTAGTATTCTGTTTGGCTATTTGTGGCCCAATTAAACTAAGCCAAGGATGGAAAACATGAGTATATTCTGACTTCCTTTCTCTGTGTCTATCATTCCTCCTGCCTGTATTTAAACACTACATATGTGAAAGTTGTCTTTTAGCTTGTAACTAGGGAAACTAGAAAATTGAGTAAATACTAACAAGAAAGAAACAGTCATTTTAGCAATAATATTGTCTTTTAACAAACGCTGCTAAAAATTTAAGTCATGAGGTCAAGTTACGCTGCTTGTTTCTGCATTTTTTTTGCTTTTTCAATGACGTTTTTTCGTTTTTAACTAGGTTTTCTCTGCCTTTCAACTGTGTCTTTCCACTTTTTAACTACTTTTTCCGTTTTTTTCGCTGTTTCGTTTTTTTTTCATTTTGTGTATTATTATTATTATTACGTCTCTTTCTGGGCCTATTTGGCAAATATCAATGCCAAACTAAGAATTTTATGGGGGAATTGAGCCAAATGAATAGCAAAAGCAGCGTGGCAGTGGGATAAGACTGCCCATCAATATGAAAAATGGCTAACTGGAAAATTCTGTGCGTCGAACGCAGCGATATGGCGCTCGTCATCTCGGTGCATTTTCTGTGGGATCCGTCCTCTGTTGCGCCTAGCTCGGGCAGCGGCCGTGCCGGTGGTGGCACTGACGATTGGTTCCCAGGACCACTCGGCTCTGCCACTTGTGGGGCGGCTGCTTGCTCCCACTAGGCGCATTCATGCAGGTGGCGGATCTTACATGTCAGTGTGGATGGCGCCCCCACTGTGGAATGGTGGCGCCCCCACTGTGGAATGGTGGTGCCCCCTTGTGGCTGACTGGCCCGACCTGGCTTGTGAGGTGGTGACCTCTATGGCGGTTGTAAGTGTGCACTCCTCAGCATCTTCTACTCGCTTTTAACCTTATTTTTGGCATGTACCGGCATGAATTTTGTTGCATGTCCTCATCATTGCAAATATACGTATGAATCTGCAAATGCCCGATTTATGTGTGTAGGCACGTAACTAGTCGCATCAGTCTTTTTCAGATATTCCTTCATCTCTTCATTAGAAGTCTTCAAAAAACTCATAACTCGTTGTTGGACCAAAATTTCGTATTGCAAGTGAACTTACATTCAAGAAGTTCTTTTTCGTAATGCGACCGGACAAGAAGGGGAAACGTAAACCCCATCAAGGGCAAGCTGCAAGCAATGTCTCAAAGGGAGCCAGTAAGTCAAATGCTCCAAAGTGTCCTGCTCCGAAGGGCGCCGCTCCAGCTAAGGAGTCGTCTCCTCGGCCTGCGCCTGCGCAGTCGGCCCCGCCCGGCCCCGTGGGTCCGCCGCCCCGTCCCCCAGGCGACATCGGGCCACGAGTGCTGGAGCCGGCCAACCCAGTGGAGCCGGCCGGCCAGCAGGACAAGTACCGGCGCCGCGAGATCCGCAGCAACTGGGCCAAGTACGAGCTGCCGGCCGAGCCGGAGCCGGAGCCCGGTGAGGACTACCGGGTCGGCGACACCTTCGACGAGCTGCTGGCGTCCGCTGGTGGGTAGTGGACGTGTGAGGTTAAACTGCTGTGTGAGGCTCCAACTGGCGTCCGTTTGAAATCAAGTAGTTCTTTTTGTGTCCTGTTTCGATTTGATATTTTTGTTGAGATTTGACTAGGGGAAGAGAGTAGACGTTAATAATGTCCGGAGTTATTTTGATTTTATTTTTAGTGAAAGATCTGCTTTGTGCTAGAATATGGATAGTCCAATGCTAGAATATGACAAGCATATTACTGGACTCTAAGGTAAACATCTTCTTTGGGCGCAGGTACCGGCGTGGGCTACTTCAGCTTGCGCAGCGAGCGCTCCTGGCTGGAGGACAGCGGCAGCACGCCGGAACTGCTGACCCTGGACGTGCCCCACCTGACGGCTGTGCTGCATCGGCTGCCACTGTACGAGCGGCTCGACATCGACCTCAAACACTTCACGGTGCGTGCTAGACGGGAGGCACCGAAGATGGTGCTTGTTTAGAACCAATGTGCCGGAGTGCCGTTCTTGTATCAAAGTCGTGTTAACGGATGTCTTGAGTAGGGGCGGACGCAGACTCGAGTTTTGGGTGGAGGGGAAACCCATGTCCGCCTCTCCTCCTGAGGGGGGGTGGAATGTGCGATTTGGGTGCTCGACAGACCTTGTATAAGCTACCCTTCTCCAAGTACATGGTCGCTCTCCTGGGGGAGCTAAGATTTAAGATCTCGGCAGACCTAGCCCCCGCGTCCGCCAATGGTCTTGAGCGACTGATCAGATCCCAAATCAATTATTTTTAAGACGTTTTTAGCAAAGGACGTCGTCGGGATGCCCAAAGCACACTTTTTAATTCCCGTGTTTCTTAAAAAACAACCTTTTCGACATAAAGAGGCATAACACATCTATTTCGTCAGATACTGAGAAAGAAGCCCGCATTTTGTATGAGACCAGACGGCAAATCATGCACTAATTACACCGCTAGTTTGCTTACCCCATCAGACCGTGAACCCGTGCGGACACTCGACATCTCAAGCGTGGTTTCCGTATACTACTAGTTCCGCATCTGCCCGCCAGGAGGAGGAGTTGGCAGCGCAACGTGCCGAGGCGGAGCAGCATCGGTCGGCGCCTTTGACTGAGCCCGGCACGGCGCTGGAGCGGGCGCGGACTCAGCGCGAACAGACGGACGCCATCTCTCAGCACATGCTGGGTCTGCTGAGGGAGGAGACGCCGGCGGCTGATGTGCTGGGGACGCGGCGGCCGGCGGCGACACGCCCCCGCCCCCCGCCCCCGCAGCAGACGCTGAACCGGGCAAACGGTGAGCGGACGGGACCGCGGACCCAAACAGGCCTCAGCAGGGTATTTCAGCGTTTTTTTTCATTGAAGTGTTGCTGATGGCTGTTGCTGAAATGTCTTATGTTTAGAATCCACTGGTCTTTTTCGCCCTCTATAAAGTTTTGAATTGGAACTAGGTTAATGACAGTGTGTAACGAATTTCCTGAAACCTATAGTGAATAACTTTTGGTGTTATCTCGCTGATTATACAGATGCTGGTCCGTGCGTTCCTTGCCATTATTTATTCAAACATCTTTTAATGGATTAAGCTGGCCAATTCTTGTTACGTAAACTTTCTTTTTAACTGTGATGAGAAAGGAGGGAAGGATGTTGGAATCCAGTCGTCTCTCATGCTGCCTGACGCTGTTGTGGCACCTTTCCAGGACCGCAACCTACCGGAATCCTGTCCACCGACGGCCATCCAGCAGGGGACACCAGTATCTTCGCAGCCGTTCCTCCGCCACCACCCTCCACCGTGCCTGCAGCTGCTCCCAGTGCTCCCACAGCTTCCGCTACACCGGTCGCCTCCGTCCCTGCAGCGTCCGCAGCTTCAGAATCTCCTGCCACCGGCTCAGAATCTCCTGCTGCTTCTACAGCCAAGTCTTCAGCTACCTCTCCGGCTGAGGCCGCAGTGACCAGCGCTACCTCAGCGATCAGCCCGCCAAAGTCTTCAGTGGTCAGCTCCGCGCCTCTTCTGGACGAGGATTGGCTGGACTCGGTGCTCTCAGACGAGGACTGACGCGAAGGAGATGACTAGATCTTATTATTGCTATTTTGCCACTGTTCTGAAGAGAGGCGCTGCTGGTACTTCGGTTTTTGGAGGTACGTACTCGGGTTAGGCATCGGTTCGAACCACGACCGGATTGCGGGAACTCTGCTGCTGGCATGTGCGTCGGATTCGCTAAATAAGCGCACTACTGTGATACATAGTCCCTTTTCAAGTCCGCTCCTGTCTCTGGCCCATTAGCGCAGAGCCTTGCTTAATGATGTAGCTGCCCCATTTAGATCTGAGCTGTATTTTGTAAGGCTTCTGGAATAAACATGTTTTGGGTGACGTTTGGAAGCTTGCTGAGTGGATCCGTGAACAGAGACGTCAATAGTCATCTTCACGTGGTGGTGTTCATTACGCTATGGACAAAAGGACCGTTCTAAAGTGTTCTTTTTCGGTGTTGTTTGAATTGGGCTGTGTTGGAGCAACTAAAGCTCGTGTATAGGACAATAAAATATGACTATTAATCGTCACGCGTCCGCCGGGTTTTGCGACCGATTTTGTGGCACGTGAGATGTCTGCTGAGATGAGACCAGTTTACTGACACAAATATAAACAGAGCGGCGGGCGCCAGCGTGTGGGACGACCGCGGAACCATGGCCTTGTCCATGTGAAAACGGGCGTTCATCGGAACTGAGGCTCCGGTGGTTGAGTGAGCAGCGCGTCTACTGTTTGCATTTCCTCTTGTGAAGTCGGGAATACCGGATTGTTGATAAATTACCGGGAAAGCACATTCCAGCCTTTTGCCTGAAGGCTGGGCAGTGTTTAACTATAGTTTTCGCTCAATAATTCGGAGGTGGTATTAATTTGTTTATCTAATACACGGTGGTGTAATTAATTCGACACCACTTCAACATACAACCCACATTGCAATGCAGCGTCTGCCAGACCATTTCGGCCAACCGTATGCGCCACTGGTAGTCCAAACTGATAGGGACGGATTGTGTACAACGCGAAGGAAAGCCCAACTCTGTCAGTCATTGGCATAGAAAGAGGGGACAGGAGAGCCGTACCCCCCTCCGTCCAATGTTTAAGATCTTAATCATTGACCCTACGGCGATGACTGGAAAGAAATGACGTCAAAATACATATTGGTTCCCAAATGTTCTATACGCTCCTACAGTTATGCTATCTACCCTTATCCTACCACTTTAGCATTGTACGACCTTGCGCCTCATCTCCGCAGCTCATGGTCTGTCTAGGAATTCGGCGGGATGCTATTCCTTGCAATGATCAAACGCCGCGTCGTGTTGCTGATTACTAATCACTCATTCGTAAACAAATCCTGATTATTTTGCTCCCATTTGCCTGGAGATTTCACAGAGTCTACGTGCTCACAGCGGGGCGAGTTCTTCCGTTTACAGCAAATGGTATTCAGGAGAGGAGCCGCTGTATTTCCTTCTGACTGTTTCGGTGTCACAGTGATTTCGAATTATGGGTGTAAGAACAATCCAAAACCAAGTTTATGCCTTCCAGGGGATTGCCCGCCGTTACCAAGGTTCCCCGAGGTCCTGAACGCAACATGGTTCAACCTGGCCAGAGGGCAACATTCGGAAAATGCGTGCATTCGGAAAATACAAGAGCGCAGGTCACTATCTGTAAGCTGCGCTTGTCGCAAGCGAGTACAAATAGTCGGTACACGACCACCAGCTTAACGTCAGACTGATAGGCGTGGGAACGCGAGTGGAAGTAGCTAATGCTGAGACATCTTTGTTGACAGAAACCTGACCAGTCGTCACAGAGTGTTCCCCATGATTGGAGCCACTCTTTTGACATCCCTTATCCAATGTTTCCGATGTAAACAAACCGCACTAATTTGGATGAAATGGAGCGAATCGTGTTGGAGGCAGCTTTCCACCTGCTCTGCCTGTCCTACAACTGGTTCAGCTCGACGGGGATATTTAGTTGGAAGAAACCATCCAAAATGAGCTCCTGCGAGCAGAAATTAAATTGGCGTCACGCGAATGCAAAAATCTGCGTTTGCGACCTGACCTGGATGCTAAGTTTTCATGCCATGAACCCAGCTGCACGTTCGGTCTAAAAAATATTAATAATTTGTTTTTGCCAGAAAGCGGTGTACGTATTCCAATATGGCAAAAGGTAGCCCTTAAGGGAGGAGAAAATATTTTTCACGTCACAATGTCCGCAATCAGGATCAGGCATGCCTTATTTTGTATACGAAATATTTGATCATTTTTGATAACTGACAACAAAAAATTATCTCACCGTCTTGGGCGGCCCTCCAAAAGGATTCACTTCGCATGCCGAACTTGGGATACAGATTTTGGATGAGCAGTGAAATGATCATTGCGTCTCGGGCGAGAAATTCATGAAAATGAGATCTCTGAAACCGACGTCGCATGATAAAAAGTGGATGCGGGGTTGGCCATCCCAAACAACAACAAAACCTTGCTACACGATCTGCTCAATGAAAAAATCGCCCAACTGATCAGAAACTGAACTAATGAAAACCAGCGACCGACGAATCCAGAAACACGGAAACACGCTACAGTACGAGAACTACCAATGATTTCGAAAACAATCCAGTGCCAATACTTTTATGGGTGCAATCGCCCGTCCCCGAAAAGTTATAAACCAAACATTGGTGACATTAGCAAGCATTCGCTTGTATTTGCGGCTCTCCACCTCCAACAGTCTTAGCAACAAAGTATGTGACATGATAACCTGATCAGCGGCATATACACGCACAGACTCCATGTATGGAACACATACACCGATCAACGACGACGGGTACGGACCACCCGTGTCCTACCCCACCGATTTAACATCACATGGAACGTCGGTCAGTAGGCGAGACCCCCTCGCCACTCCACAAAAATTATAAAATAGCACGGGCTGTGGTAACAAGGCTAAAATAGGCGCAACCAGGCACGGAACTGTGACGCAGGAGAGTGATTGACACGTGGGCATTTGAGTATCGGCTAAGGGTGGAGTGCGTCCCTGCTGACGTTAAACAGCATGTGAACATAGAGCAGGCTCGGGAACGACTCTGCACACTATAAAGGTACATGTAAAATGCAGTGGCTCGTGTGCGCTTAAACCGCATCACTCGCACACTTCAGCAAAATGTGCATGACAGAAGCACTTTAATATACAAGTCAAGTATAATGTTGATAACACAGGAAACACTGATGAATGCTGGTCCCAGCCAATACAAGCCTCTAGCGTTACAACCTACTGTCATACCTTCAAACAATCGACACAGTTCAGTTGCATGAAAATAATGCGCATAATGGAACATAGCTAACTGGCTGCCCACAAACAGACTCCCGGGTAAGCCACGCGGACCGACACCTCGTCCCCGTTCTGGGCATCCACCAGCCTTCATGAGACCTCAACATCACGCTTCATCACGAGTACAGCCATAACAAGCTACCTCTATCGACCACCCGGCGCCTCTCTCCGGCCCACCGGCTCTTCACATCAGTTCGGAACGTTCTCCATCACTCACATCAGCGTCCTGTCGCCTCACGTCACACCGCCACCGGTCACAGGCAGAAGCAGCCCCTCCAGCCGCTGCGCTTCCTCCGCCAGCTGCTGGGTGACGGTGACGACGCTGTAGACGCCGCTGCCTCCGGAGACACCGCTGCCCGCCGCGACGAGAGTCCGCTCACAATACACTGGTCAAACACCTCCTTGACGTTGCGCTGGGTGAGGGAGGAGCACTCGATGTAGGCGGCCGCCTTAATACTCTGCGCCAGCCGCCGGGCCTCCGACTCGCTGACCGGCGTTTCTTTAAAGCGCGAGAGCTCGATGAGAACCTGCACGAGAGAATGAAGAGGTTGGGGATAAACCACAAGTGAGGGTTTTTAGAATCGCTTGGTGAACTACGCAATTGTAGTCCGCTAAACCTACATGCTGCCAAATCCGCGCCGCACAAAGCGGCTCTTTAGATGCAATTTCCATAAAGTGCACTGGAGTGCTGCCCATACATTGTACAACAAAAACTGGGTCTGAGGTATACTTAAAGACAATGTGGCATTTTTATTACAGGATTTGAGCTTAGATCACCATATGATAGAACATAGACAAAAACCTTAGGATTGATACATCATTTGGCCCAGAAATCAGCCTTGCCGTGAAATAGGATGCGTTTAGATCAGAAGCCGGTCCCGTCCGGGTGCGCACACCGGCACCAATCGCAACCATCGAGCCGACGCCGGCCGTTAGACAGGATCGAGAGGAGTGGAAAGGCGTGCGTTCAAAAGTAGTACCCACATGAATCGCTTGTTATTCATCAAAGGCGAGTTCGAGACACATAAAATATGCCACCAGGACTTGTTCCGTATGTTCTTAGCATCTGATAGCTCCGTTCACACCTTAACTTGTCATATTACCTTTAATTAATGAGCACTCTCGGAAGGGCGCAGAAAGCTCCAGAGTGACATCAATGTCCCAAGAAGCGTGGCCTTAGGCGCAGTATCACATCCAGGGGAGTTGCATTCTCCACTCACACTCTGTGGTTGAGATTTTGATTTCCCACTTACTGCAGGATCTAGTCTTCTTTCCTTCTTGCATTGTATGAACATTTCCCCTCACGGACAGGTTCGAATCAAGAACAAAATTATAACAAGACTCAGTATTCATTTTAAAACGTATCTTTTCAAGATATTATGAAAATTAGGATACAAATTAGTCTCTACAGAGTACACAAAACTAAATTCTCCATGAAATTATCCCAAATAATTTCTATAAGTTTGGATTTTCGACACCCACTAGACACTTTCCATGAATCTTACATATCACACCCGATGCAAATCTCATTTCGGGCCACTGGCTGACACACACTGGTATAAAATGATCAATGCAAGCGCATCCGGTTGAAAATTCAACGTCATCAATAGTGATGACACTGCACGAAATTGATCTCAGTCGATATTTTACCGAAAGCAGATTATAGTTGCACTCCGATAGTGACTAGATAATGCCACCCCAATCCGGATACCAGGCCACAGTATGCTGAATGGGCGAGAAGCGATAGTGAGGAGTAATAGCCTTCTATAGAGTTTATTTTAGACATTAAAATACCTGCATCGACGATAACAGAGCGGACGTTTCCGTTCAAGATGGAACGTGATGTTCGGCTTAAACTTTGTTGGATGAATTGTCGGTATTTTTCAACATAAAACCAACGAAATCCCACAGAAAGTTCAGCCGCGTCTAATGAATGTCTCACTTACCAACAATTAGCATATCACATGACAGACAAATATGGAAGAAACTAGTTCCATAATAATTGATTTAGTCTGGTTGCCCGAGTTGTTTAATTTTGAAGTTTTTTTTAAGAAAGGTTATCAAAGGGAATGTGGCACCTTGGTTGAATCCTGGAATTTAGTGTAATTATGCGTACTTTTAGCCGAAAATAATTAAACCACTCATGATTTCTCTGAAAAATGTTCAATAAGCTCAATATTTTGTTTTTAAAAATACTCCTCTAGGAAAAGAAATGAATATCTGCCTGAGGATGATGTCATGAGCTGGCAACCACTACCATACTCAATACGCTTCAAGGGCTTTGATTGGTTGATGCTCATCGTGACGTGAGCATATGTCGTCACACCAGCAGCTCACAACAATGGCCGCCTGGCGAGAGGTACATGAGAGGTGCATTTCGGTTAGGTTTTAGTTTTTTTCTACGGAAATATCGAATTCCAAGACAAATGATATATAGAGTACCGGGTTTTCCGACGTGCTTTACAACTTGGCTATCTCATTAAAATCACGTTATGAAGGTGCCACATTCCCTTTAATACAGTTAACCGACTGCCCGGAAATGTGAACGTTTTTCTCACTACTCACGCAAATTTCGGCTGCGAATATTTAGTTTTTTTTTCCAGGCTTGAAACATCCTAAAAATCCTTATACGGAGGTGCTGCAGGTATAGAGCTTTATGCAGAGTGGACATTCTATTGGTTGCTATGGCAGCAGCAGCAGAGGTTTCGTCTTGTCTCTACTGGCACAAGGTACAACACATCGTCGTGTAATGTATACCGCTGTCTTGTAGCAAGGTCCCCGGGAAACGCATACCCCTTGAATGCAGGGTCACAGTTGCGTTCGAAAATTTAATGCATAACGATATATAACTGAATTGATGCCGCAACCTATCAGTGCTAGTTTAATTCTATTACAACACCTATTCGCAGAAATATAAGCCTTCCAAAGCATGACGACAGGGACGGATCGGGCCAGGCCATGCTGCTCATATGTGAAATTCTATACATATGAAATACATAAACATATGAAATTCTATACATCCTCAGGAGCGCTGTACCCACTCCGCAGAGACATCTCAAATGTTCTCATTCTCTACGAGGTTTGAGTAGTTATTCGATGAGTTTTTTATCTAGATATCTCAAATGCTCTCATTCTCCATGGGGTTTTGGTAGTTATTTGATGAGTTTTTATCTCAAAATTGCATTCAGTCTTCCATGTACTTAGACAAAGCCCATGAACATAGTTTTCAACAATTTGAGTCAATTAGCATATTAAAGTAAGCAACAAAACGCACAAGCATCAGAATTAAATTCTGCCTGAAATGCGCGAACCGTTTGCAATGAGCAATCCCCTTGCCATAAACAGACTCAGCAGCAACCACGCTAGCAAAGAAAACCAACAGAAACATGAAACCGCCGGGCAGCTGGAGTGACCGACCTCCACGTTGGAGCGCAGGTCGGACTGGGTGCCCACCAGCACCAGGGCCGCCTGCGGCCGGTGCTCGCGGATTTCGCGCATCCACTTCTGCGGCACGTTCTGGAAGGAGGAGGGCGAGACGACGCTGAAGCAGACCAAGAAGACGTCGGCGTCCTGGTACCAGACCGGTCGCAGCCGGTCAAAGTCCTCCTGCGGGCGGCGGAGCGGCAGATAGAAGGGTGGACGATAACCAGGCCGGGGGTGCGAACGTTTTATGGCGGTTGGCTTCTCGAGACCGGCTATGAATGGCGTTATCGGGACGCTCGGGTCGTTCGGGGCGGGGAGCAGCAGAACAACGCCGCGTCTGTACCCGTCAGTTTGAAACGGGTCTCACGAGACTTTCGATCCAGAATGGAACACAATTAATCCACTATGAACGGGGGTAAACGGGATCTGAAAATGCAAGACTTAAATTGTAACAAATGAAAATGCGTATTGTCGTAAGCCCTAAAAATAGACTTGTTATATAAGATATATGAAAAATATATGTGTACAGTTGGATATACATTGTGTGCCACGTCACGTAATGGTATTATGGCCTCTAAAGCCTTTAGAGCCCTTGTCATAGCCTCCCTGCCCTGTAACTTAGTGTGTGCCACGTTACGTCATCTAAATAAAACACAAAACCACCAAGTCTCGGAAGGTATTGCCGTGATTCCTACCGTGTTTTGAGTCGCCGGCAGGCAGAGTCAAAGTCAAACACATCACCACAAAACACCGGTACACAAAGCGACGAACCAGGTACCGCCTTAGGCACATCATATACTTTTCCATTGGAAGGAAACCACGGCTGATATTTTACTAATTCAAACTTCGAAAAAACAGACGTCATCTTTGGATAGTGCGTCAGCGATTCATGAACAGCATGAATATTTGGCAATAACCTGCTCAGAATGAATCAAGTGAATAAAATAAGTACGGAATGATTTTAACAGCATTAAAAAACAGACCGTGTATTCCGGCTGTCAATAGGTAACCGTTAGCGCGTCTCACGACTGGCCATTCCCGCAGAGCGTGCATCGGGCCACTCTCCTGTCTCGACTTGTATGAGTCACACCCCCATTCATGAATCAGCTCCGGCAGATCGACAGCGCACAGGGGCTATCGGAGGCGGTCCTCGACGTTGACATAAACGGCAAACACTCCGGCTCAATCGCGTCTAGAAATCACCGCTCCCGGTGCCGCTCTGGCTGCCCTTGGGGCGAGTATCGGTCACGAAAGGGTGTGGAACCGCCCTTATCGACGCGGTAGCGGTGGCCGTATCGGGCAAAGCCGTGATAAGCCATGTAGAGTGGCTATGGGTGCGGAACTGAGCAGCGCGGGGGAGGGGGCACTCACCTGTCCGGCCGTGTCGCATAGCTGGAGTTTCACCGGTTCACCATTCACCATAACCACGACTGAAAAGACAGCGACAAAGCAATGTCAGCGACAGTTGGTCCGCACCACAGGCCGGTACAAAAAGGCACTTCCCCGGTAGCGAGGAAAACCAAAAACGGTGAAGTTCTGTGACAGATATTGAGAGTGAAGCGAACGCATTACTGCGACTAAGATACGAATCACTGAACATATTCTGCAGGATGTACACACTGTCTACAGCAACTACAATCAATACAGTTCGAAATTCTAAAGTAGTCATTCGGATTCAAACTGTATCCTTTTCAGGAATTACACCGGGACTTGAACTGATCAGGAAGATCCCCCCAATCACGCAAAAACTGGGACTTTTTAGACTATTTCTCCCACGCGCAGATGTCGCAAACTGAGGGCAGATGTCGCGGGCTGAGGGCCGAGCCTTGCCATGCCGAGAGCAAAACGCCCCCTCCCCTCATACTTATGGTTGCTAATATATTTCTCGAGGCCATTTCATATCCCCCGAGGCCGCTTGATTGGAGCATTCAAGGACCAGTATGTGTCCTATAGTCATTTCCAGGAAGCAGCAACGCTGCCTAAAGTGGAAAAGCGTTCTACTTCCCTATCTGGTCGATTCATCATGAGGAAAACTGGACAGAGTTCCCACCGCCATGCCTTCCCTCCCTCCTCCACAACAACAACCGTGGACACTCCAGCGCTACCAGGATATAGAAGGGACGTTCCCGCACAAGTGCAGGGCCAGAGCCATTCCGATACTTTTCAGGACTCTCCACTCTTCAGAGTTTTGGAACCGAATCACGTAAGGGTAAAGGTGTCAGACCCCGCACCTCCATCTCACAAAAAGACAGGTTGGTGACGCTTGTGTCACTGTGGTCCCACCAAGAATTATGTCGTGGGGAGAGATGGGAGGATTTAAGCGTGAGGTTCGTCACATTTATAGATGACATAGAGAATAGGCATTTCCCGGCAATGTAGTCAAACATATTGAAAACTGGGGCAAAAACAAACACAGGAGCCATACTATGCAATAAAACGTTTCAGCAGACAAAAGATCACACAATGTAAGTATTTATTGTTTTAACCAATGACATTCACTTGCAGAAAATAACTTAAAATTTAGCGATGCTTAGGTAAAGGATAAGAACGCATAAAAGAAGATTTCCATCTGCCGCAACAATATATCAAAGCAAAATGTTTCCCTTCACCACTGTTTTGGTGAGGGCGTGACCGGTGAGATGGAGGCTACTCCCACGGAGCTGGGAAATATTCTGGCCCGCACAAATGGTTAAACCACCACTCACATGGCCTTGCACCTGGTCCCACATTAACACAGATTTCCAAACACAGCTGGACGTACCAGTCACTGCCGCCCCCCCGCCCCCGGGCGCCAGCGGCTATCAGCCGGACAAATACAAGCACGGCGGCCCGATGACGAATTAGCGGTTCGACCGCGACCGGCGCCGCTCAGCTGCACGGGAAGGGGTACACACAACGGCGGTGACTCACACACCCGCCGGCAGCGACAAACGCCCCTAGCAGGGGCGAGGCGTCCCCTAGCTCTCACCAGCAAACGCTCCTCTTTCCGCCAAATCGGAGACAAAGCTCAACGTTTATAATTCGTTTAATCCAAGAAAAAAACCATCCTCCAAAGTGGCGAGATTTACTAATACACGTGATTTGTGGTACGCAACTGTTCAGACGCAAGATTTTCCTACTGGAGTTCTGCTTCTTAAACTTTCGTCACCAAACAAAGCCTTGAAAATAATCTGAGGAGACAAATCCACGTCATTTTTGACCTTTTGGATTTTGGACGATGATTCTTAGATTAAACGGACTATAGTCGGGAATACCAGCAGGTGACAAATAGCGCAAGTCCACCGTTTTTTTAGCACCATCACTGGAGAGGGTATCTGTGTCACTAGATTTTCCATGCATAAAAACCCCTTCGGCCAATGAGACAATCCCATTTCCAGCACATAAGATATTACACTGGCTCAATAGGTGGTGTAACGCGTCAGGGATTAAATATGTATAAATGGTGAATTATGCCAAGAAGTGAGTTATTTATCGCAGAATTGGATGTTTTCTGGCCAAAACAAATTTATGTCAACAACTGAAACATTGACACGTGTAACTCAACCAATAAAACATCGATTGCAAACCATTTTTTTCTGACCATTTCCCAGGAACTTGGATGAACAGTTCATACAACGGCTAACACCCGCACTGGAGAGGGATTTGGCAAGAACGCGCTCTGGGGCAGGGCCTGGTGGGTCCCCGTGAGTCATAAATAAACAAGGGGGTTATAAAAACACTCGTTTGAGATTTGTGGGGGCTATGGTGATCTACATTAAAGCTAATTTTTTTCCTGATCTAGGTCAATATAAATAAGGAGGGAACGTCTCATATAAGGTTCTCTGAAATATTGGAGTGGACATCATTCGACGTCATTGACCTACGATGTCACCATATTATGTATTCTGTCAAACGTAAAGTCTCTCTCATACCGCTGATCAGAGAATCTGTACAATTTAACTAGCACTGTAACAAACGTAGGGGCGGGGAAGGGGATTCATGTCCTTTCACCCTGACCTTAACATTGAGTAACCGTAACTCTGACGTCATAACGCAAGATACGTAATACTGGGTGACGCTATCTGACTGGAAGCAATGGGGTCAATAACCTTGGAAATACTGATGTGACCTTAGACCTTCATGGTGGGTGAACCTGACATATAATTCCCATTATACACCTTGCGTTGCGTGGGTCCACCCAATAAAGGTCCCAAAGAACGGGATTATATTTCTTACTTCTATAATTTATGAACCCACAAATGTCACAATCCACTACAAATAGACTATGGCAGTGAAGGTAAAACCCAATTTCCCATGTATTGTTTTCTGAAATGTTAGTGTCAAGATCATCCAAGCTTGGATTATCTTGAGGTCATTGACCTATCACACCACACCATATTTCCCCTTAGTACTAAAACCATACGAGCTGTTTGGTTGGACGTTAATATCCTCAGTGTCCCAAATCCTAGGGTTCTGGGTGGAAAGCGACACCCAGGCAAGCTGTATTTTCCACTCACTTCTGTGCTATTTTCTCTCAATTTTCCACTCACACCTTAAGTGGAGCCATATTAACCTTGGACCTTTAGATAAGCTTCGGGTAACCAAACTACGTCATATAATACCTATACATCATACGATATGAAAATCATATGACTGAAAGCACCCAGGTCAGTGATCTTTAAAAGTCCATAAGGACCTTGACCCATGACCCTTGACCTTTACAGCGACGTGACTTGACATATCATCCTGATCATATGACATTATGATGCCACTTTTTCGAAATTTTTCAGACTTTTAATTTCAGCATGATCTGTACAGTGTTGACTGATACCTTACCCTAGAATGATTAAAAAACGAATCTCAATGCGACGCATGTGGTATTTCAAAGTCTATATGCGTAGTGAAATGAGCAAATGCAGGAATCAAAAGTCCCCTGGCAACATTTTCAACAACTTATATTAGGTTGTGCCGCAAGCTATGCAGCTGACAAAGCCAAACTAAATTTATTCAGCCGTCGTGAATGCATGTCTGGCAACTTTAACCCACAGTCCGTTTCTCTTTAGACTCTGACTTCCCCAGAATCCGACTGCCGCCAAACATGTTGTGATTTGGTCTCACAAACTCCCTGAATTTCATATAGCCAGCATGCCACTATCCAGGAAGAGTACTCTTCTTAGATAGAAATGTGACCCTCTAAGCAAAACAAAAATATTAGCGGCTGGTTTCACAGAAATTTGTCCCTTTCGAATATGAAAACCTATTTCACACCAGCGCATATATTCCATAAAACCTAGAGAACCTCTGACGGGCGCGGGTTATGGCGCCCCCGCCGGGCCAGTGCCAGGACCGGGGCCGGAAGGGGCTAACAGTCACATCTGGAGTCTATTTCTCACGGATATGATGCAGCCGGCTGTTTACTCCCGGCGCAAGAGAGAGGACGTGCCAGACTGCACTCGTACTCCACTGAACGTCATCAACACCCAAACTGTGTCCTTGTTTTGTTTGCTTCTCAGAAGGCGCATAGAAAGTTAGCAAACGTGACCCGCACCGGAAACTTACTACCATAAACACATGTCTGAAATAAAACGTTCCCCAGAATATCTTTGTCATCTCCATCCTCAGCGAAAAAGCAGCTGAGCAAACAGAGCACACAACACCACCCAGATGTACCGGAGGCGGCGGCAACGTCGTTGCAACACAAGCATGGTGTAACAGACAGTCGGTACCTAACTTCACGGGACCATTCCCAGATTGAGAAAACGGACCTCAGTTTTACCGTAAAGACGACTTAGTCCCAATCACAACCAATAACAGCTTGTAATCATCAGCATGGCCTTGATTAAACTAGATAAATATCAAGACGTAAACAGAAAAACAAACAGCACACGCAATTTGCTTCTGAGAACGGTGCCAGTGACTATGTAACATGGAGCCAATCAGGCTGACTACCGCGGCGGAGCGCTGGCCACTCACCGTTATAGTCGTCGTAGGTGGTGGGCTGGTACTCGCTGGGGTAGCCGTTGGTGGAGTAGCTGACGAGGAGAGAGGTCTTGCCCACGGCTCCATCACCCACCAGCACGCACTTGAGCGCCCTCTCCGGGGGCGGCGGGGAGCCGCCGGCGGCTTGGCCAGCAGCGGACTGCACGGAGGACTGCCCGTCTGGATCAGCATGCTACAGCCGCTGCCGTCTCCGAGGGCGACGGTCTGATCCCGGTCACACGAGTTCACACTCACTGCTGCCGCACACGAGTAATACTGGTCTCCAGGAATGTGCTGGTGGTATTTGTCTCTTGGGGTGTGCCAACACACCGAGTTCAGGTTCAGTTCACAGGAATTTCGAGCGGGTCTCCTTTTGAGTGAGCACACTCGGAGTAAATGGAAATTATTCGATGACGATTGTCTTCATCAGATGTCCCGGTGAGGCGCAAGTCACTTATTGCGAGCCAAAGTTTGAACGAGCACTTGATGTTAAGCTTGAAAAGTAAAACAGGGCAGCCGGACGCTTGGTGTCCGCTCAGAAGTTTCTTACAGCAGGAGCTCAAAGCACCGCAAAAATAGTCGAAGAGCTCAACGTGGTACCTGAAAAACCAGCACATACATTATTCACATTTTTGTATGCAGCATATGTTCACAAGCAGTGAAGATATGCAAATGAAACCTAAGGCTCGGAGGGCTCCCATCGCACGGATGCTTAAGACTCTTAACATACAAACGCCTATTTTGAAGCACACTAACCCCACCTGTTACTACGACCCGCCTGACCTTGCCCACAGCAGTTCTTGGTCAAGAGACAAGCTCATCTGAAGGCTGGAAAATTTACAAACGGCTCAAGATGAGAGAAAACAACAGCAGCTTGTGAGACTGTTTGTTCTTCCACTATCACAACAGGTACAAAAGCTAAATTGATTATTATTATGTACATGTACGTGAAATGTACCAATCAATCAATGTACGAGATACGTAATGTACCGACAATGTACAAGAAACTGTTGATTGATGGTGTTGTTGCCGGGTGCGAAATGCGACTCCGCCCAATGTCCGCACGCAGCTGGTGGACGCCGTGGCCGCCCGCTGGTGTTCCAGCTAGCTGACCTCGTCCGTGAGGCCGTGCAGCGTGGACCGCGACTGGGAAGTGGGGCTGACCAGCGGCGGAGACCCGCCATCTGCACACGCGGAAGAAGAGCGCCCAAGCGCTGTGGCATGTTTACGTCTGAGAAAGCTATGGGCTGCACAATGCGGCTGGTGCATCATACTGGGCAGAACCTGCATCCATTCAGGCAGGCATCATCACCATGTCCCTGCAGATGCAGCAACCAGGACCATCCCACGGCTGAATTTTGGGCCCAGGAAGGACCGGCCTCCGATCCGGTCTGCAGCCGCGGGAGCCGGTGTCGATCACATGCACAGCGCTGGGATGGACCGCAGCCGTGCAGGAAGCTGTGTCACGTCCGTGCAGACAGGTCGACCCAATTCGTCCGCTTGTTGAAACTTTGGGTCTGGAAAGGACAGCGGTGCCAGTTCTGCTCACCACCGCAGACCCTTGCAGAAGCCAACATCGATCGCCAGCGCCGCCATCCCATCCACCACTGATATGACTCCAGCTGAGCCAGGGTCAACCATGAGGGTGGCATTGACGAGACTAGAAGCTGCCTTTAAGTCTTTGATGTTGATGGAAGAGGGTTGAAGGCATTTAGTGTTGAACCTGTACGCATTTAGGTACCACGAAACGAGGCACCACACTCAGAACCTGATCCAGCACCATATTGTTTTTCAGCACTACAACGCGAGAGCAGTAGACTACGGTACCGAGCTTCCAGGAATCTGGGTCCCTCTGTGTGGGTGACACCCCAGTCACATCCACATTTCGCACCACTGGAAAATGTGCTTTATTTTCTTCATCAAGCATCATACTTGGCTCAAACTCTCTGTGTATGTCCTTTTATTCCTCCCCCCCATACAAGATTCTGGCCAGCTGCTCACAAAGAAGATACATATTGTGTCTGACTGGAGTAGCCCCCCCAAACAGAGCTAGGGTTAATGAGTCATTGTCCAAAACATTATGTACTATAAGAACAAAATTGAAGACACTGGGCAGAGCTTATGTGTACATTGCTAACCTAGCTTCTGGCAACATAACCTGACAACAACTCATTGAAAAACAGCAAGACAGGTACCTGGTATACCTTGTACAGACTCCCTATGCCTAAGGCAGTCCAGTGGAGGAAACTGTGGTCAGAGCCTCCAAAATTAGTTATGGTCCTAATAAAGGGATTAATAACCCATAACTGGCAAAGCACCATCTAAGAATCGGAAACACCTTTCGAAAATGGGAACACAGCAGCATGCCCATGCTGTGATGCTTTGGTAATATCAGATTTTCCAGGGTCGTAATGAATTACCAGGTGAGTTAAAACCCAGTGTGCAAAGTATGGCATTTTCAACGAGATCTCATCGGTGCGACTGCCCTTGGAGACAGGAACGAGTGGTGTGAATTTTATTAACCTGGTGCGAATTCGCAAGACTGGTGCTAGGAAGGTGACTTTGAAAACAAAAAAAATAATGGCTGAATAGTTATAAATACACAGGAGGGGACCTTATAAAAAGTCCTTAACTACCTAACTAAGAAGAAATGTAGCATTGCATCATGTGGGTAGGAATGTGTGCATTTTCTCCCTGATATATGGCAGATTGGTGCAAATTTATTTAGGCTGGTGGTGTGATAATTTTGGATGGCTGGTGTGACTCGTCTGGCCTGCTGCCATATTTTGCAGTCTGGGTTAAAACCACAGGTATGTTCTGGAACAATTGGTCCATTTACAGTGACTGCACCTTTCTTTGTACCTATACCTAAAAATTACAGACTTTGCAAGGCCCCATTAGCCTGTTGACTCTGGTCTCTGACGAGCTCTTTCCAGGCTGAGTCTTCACTCACCTTATGAGGTTCCCTGCTTGGCTAGGTTTGTCAGAAGGGCTTTCAGGATCAGAGGGGAAACCCAGATAACATAAAACGCTCCACATCATGGGCAACATGCTCTGACTGGAATTTTGAGTCCGCACAATGACAAGACAACAGATAACAGGTAGGGCTGGTACACAGGCTTCAGATGTGTAGCATCCACATCATGGAGGGAAGTTATATAGTGACTCTCCCAGTGCAGACGCCAGCTTGGCCTTGAAAGATTTCTAATTGTTTTCGGATACTACATGATCCAGAAGGCTAATCCATACAGTAGCACAACTGATACCAAATGAACGCTTTCTTAAGTCTGTATGCACTTCTGTGAGTCTTTCTCAGATAGAAGCGCCTGAAAAAGCGGAGGCCCTTGTTAACCGAGTGCAGACAAGAGGCTTTACTAAATATTTTTCTAATACTAGAGTATTAATACAAAATTGAATAAAAATTCAAGTGAAATCCACCAGTACAACACATTTCACAACTTACTTTTTGTGTTTTACAGCTGCACCAGACTTTATATGTCATACAGTAGAAGTGTGCAAACCCAAGGAAATGTGGCAAATATTGTACAGTTCATTTTGTCTCATTCTGTTGCTTCACGTTTTTCTGACCAATTATTCGGCACAATGAAATTCATGTTATGGATCAACCAAGCAAAAGCATTCCCAGGATTTCTTTGGCAGCCTGGCGATTCTAAAAAAATATAGTCCCAGACATACCCATTCTTCTAATTGTGTTTCCAGTTTTGGATCAAGGGTTCCCAATTAGGTATGGGTCATTGTCACCATAATAGCAGTGGCGGCAATACTGATGGGGCTATGATCGCTAACACGGCTGCTTGTTACCAGGTAGAGTAGGCTCTGACTTTCGGTATTATCCCGACCACATTATACAGCAGACTGTCAAAGCAATAAAGACACTGAACACTGCGAGGCGGACGACTACCGTGGACGACTACTTACTTATAACCAGCCGACCACCGTCCTTTCCTCTCCTCCCTCCCCTGTAGTAGCGCTGCGAGTTGTTGTTATCGCAAAAAGAAGGCAAACAAATAAAAGCAGCAGGCACAATTATGCTGCCAGTTCTACCCAGGTCATGGAAACACGACAGTAAAAACCAGTAAAATATTACCCATCAGAAAACCTCAGTTCTTTACCGTATTCAAATTACGAATCAAAGGCTGAAATATATACTTCACCTGAAAAAATGACGAATAAGATTTATCTAAACATAATTTCACCTACCAACACAGTTTTGTCAGCAATTTCCGCTCAATGACTCCATCCAGAAATTGGCCTCGGTCATCGAAAGAAGACGGCCGGCCACGCCTCGCCGTCAATGCCCGCGGGGCGTCTGTTGCTCGGTGTTCGGTGTCCGGTGGGTTTAACACGCGCCTCGCTGGGGTCCCTTGCATTACGCGCCCCACTGGGGGGCGTTTTTAGCCCCCCTCCGTATCTCGTTCCCCACGAAAGCTAAAGGAAAATTACGGGCGGTGTTCGAAAGCTCTGGACAATCCTACGTGTCCAATGTGGTTAGGTAAGGTTTAGTTAGGTTAGGGTAGGTTAGGTTAGGTTAGGTTGGGTTGGGTTGGGTTGGGTTGGGTTGGGTTGGGTTAGGTCAGGTCAGGTCGGGTCTATATGATTAGGCCCTCAGTTAAAATTGCACACGGATCAAAAAGTCCACAAGCCCCAAAACCCACGCACGCAGAACCCACATCCTTGTGTCCACAGTCCTTAAAGTCCACTCCGACAAAGGCCACGGATCACAAAGTCCACACTTTGCCCTTGTTAGGGCCAAATAAATCGGCCCACTGTTCAAAAAGCCCACGATGGAATGTGGCCACAGACAACAAGGCCTACGGATCAAAAAGTCCACACAACTGTAGGTAAATTCTGAACTGAAGCTTTGCAATTTTGCCGCCAGGTTGTCGTTAAGCTGCTGCATACGTGTTTCTTGATCACGCACAGTGGAGAGTCAGGCGACTGAGATGGTAATAAACGTGTCGGTGACCTTGAACGGCCGCGGGATTATCTCACCACGTGGTTTGTTTCCGGTGTGGTGGTGCTCGATCTCGCGCTGAATTTCACGGCCTCGTGGAAAGATGGCAAGGACTAAAATGCTGATTAGTCCATGCTCCGCAACCACAGCACCTAGCTTCCTGCAGTTTGTACGAAAATGGAAAACGAGTTTTATTGGATTTCCTTTGGGTTTTAGGGATGTTGGTGCCTTACCAGCAGCATCATAGCCCGTGCGGAATTACATTGCAAAATACTTGAGGAAAGCCCATACATGTATAACTAGGGCAGCTGGTGTCTTGAAGTGTCCACAAACAAATACTAAGCATGCGTTTGGTGGTTTGATCCCGTAGCAGCAACACAATAGCGTAAAAAGCAATAACATTGAAAAAGACCCGTGGAAAAACCCATGCAATGAAACCAGTCCGGTTAGCGGCATGCAGATTTCACAAAAAAGTCAGATGATTGGTATAACTGACTTCCATATAAATATGTCAATTAAGAGCAACGTATGAAAGTAAAATCATGGGGTACACAGTACCTACACTGTCTCTTCCCCTACATGATAAAACGGTAGTTTTCGATCCACCGAAAAACCTAAGTTCATGCATCCAGGGCAGCTAGTGGCTTACACTGTTCGCTAGTAACCTGTGGGGTAAAAAAACGGTATTCCTCATTTTTATGGACGTCAGTGTCATTGACGGATGCAGGGGGGGCATTCCGGCCATGCCCCTCCCCCCAAAGCGGTGGAGGAGGGCCAAACTATCTTTTGGCCCCCAAAGGCCGGACTTTTTTTTAAAAGTTGTTTACACTAGGCCTGTAGAGCAAAAGTATCTTCGCCCCCCCCCCACAGGAGAGCGATCATGCACTTGGAGAGGTAGCTTATGCTCAGGGACGTAGGAACCGGGGGGCAGGGGGGTCAGCTGCCCCCCCAACTTTCACGATTCTTAATCATTAACCCTATGGCGTTGACTGGAAAAAATGACTTGAAAATTCCCGCTGCCCCCCCCCAACTTTGACCATAGTTCCAACGCTCCTGCTTATGCTAGGTCTGTCGAGCACCCAATTGCATGTCCCCTCCCAGGAGGAGAGGCAGACAGGGCTTTGGCTCCCCACCCAAAACTCGGGTCTGCGTCCGCCCCTGGTCAGTGCAGGGTCAAGTCCAGACTGACGGGGGAGGAGATGGGGCGGGAGGCAACAGGTCCCAAAATCGGGATTTTTTTAAAGAAAATCGGTAAAACTCGGGGGTTTTGGGGAAAATTTTTCGCTTCCCGCTCGATCCGCCAGTGAGTCGGTACAATAAAAAATTATGTAGAATGAAAACCGTTGGCCTGTCCACAAGCCCCTGCCCCGCGACCAGGGCAGCTATAGCTGCAAAATATTTGTATAGCACCAACGTGGTTAGAAGCAGTGACAGTTACAAGAGGGGCCAGGGGCTCAAGCCACTCCCCCAAAAAATGTCAGAGTGCCAACAATAAATGCATAGCCGAAGGCGGTTTTGAGGTAATGGCGGTTGAGGCTTGAGCCCCTACTCTCCCCCAAATAAAGTTCTGGGTCCACCACTGGTCAGAAGCATGGCATTCTTGAGTTTCATGAACAGTATCTCAATAATAGCAACGTAATGATGTAAAATGCAGCCTTTTGACCAGCGGAAAAGCCCATGCTCCACTAAGAGGCAACCAGTGACCTCCAGTGTCCACTAATAGTGTCAGTGTGGTCAGAAGCAGCGTATTCTTAACACGCGCATTGGGTACCCGCCACCTCTGGTTTCTTGGAGATGCCAAAACGGCGGCACGTAGCGCCGCCGTACTTGGCATACCTTTTTTCTTATCATTTTTAAAACTTTTTTTCAAAATCTTCAGGTTATGTCATCTCAGGCCAGGTCACCAGTACAGGTCAAGGGACCTGATCTAAAACAGTTTAAGACAGCATAAGTCAGAACAAGGTGAGCTTATTCGCTGGAAACTCATATCACATAATGGGCCCACCACGCTCTCTGAAATATATATATATTCGGGTATTTTTTATATTGATGACCAAGATCAGATACGAGCCATGACCTCTCTATTGGAAGTACATGGGAAAATGTTTTTAACCCTCACCCCGGTGGTTTTTCCAGCGGCACGAAAAAACGGCGGCGCGGAGCGCCTCCGTACTTGGCATACATTATCCTTGATCAATCCCACAACTCTCCTCAAAATCTTAAGGCTGGGTCATCCCAGGTCAGGTCACCGGTGCAGGTCAAGTGACCTCACCTCCAAAAAGGTTTAAGGTGTCATAAGTAAGAAATGGGTGAATCTATCGGATTGAAATTTATACCACATAATGCGGCATCGAGTGCTACACAATATGGGCCGAGATTGTCCATATCGATGACCAAAGGTCAAGTACAGACTATGACATATCCATGGGTGCCGAAAGTGGGAGACGGGGGACGTGTCCTCCCCCTGTTGGCCAACCAGGGGGACGCCCCCCCCAAAATTTGGGTCCATCGTCATTAATGTTGTCAGGTACCGAATATGTTCAAAATTCGCCTCCCCCGGTCAGCACCAGCCTGGGTCCTAACCTCCCCCCTGTAAAAATTCTGTGGCGGCGCCCCTAGACATATCTATTGGAAATGCATAGGAAAGACAAAAATTGGGCTGTATTTGTGTTGATACAGCTGATAAAACCTTCATATTCTCCAAATCTTAGTATCCTTGGCCCCTTCCCAGGCTTATGTTGCAATGCTGGACCTGTGAGAGGTCATCTCGGGCTACTCAAGCAGTTTTTAGACATATAGGGGGGATTCCAGAACAGATCGACCAAGGCTTGACACCACCATGTCTAGAAAAAATCTGAAACTTTGCCTCCGGGTAGTTTTGGGCCAGGAACACGCCTGTGAGAATCTAAGCCCCCTCCGACCAACGGTGACTGAGTTATAGCCTGGAGAAATTTTCGGGAGGTCACTTTGTAGACTCATCTTTAATGCTTCATAACTTAAAAATGCATAGCCTGATTAACAAGTTTTGTATTTCATTGAACTCGTCTTGAACTTTACATTATTTTGCAAAAATAAAATTTCAAAATTTTGAAAAAATTTTGACTTTTAATTCGTTTGACCTTTCCTTTTTTACCTTTTCGCAGTGAAAATTGTCCTTTTAGATACCTAAAAATTTTTATTCATAAAATATATTCCGATAAAAAATTTGAAAAATTCGTTCTTGCTATAAATTACAAATTTTTAGCACCTAAGGTAGGTATGCAGACGGTTTTTGACCACTGCGGTAGTACCGCCTTATGTTTAACACCGCAAACAAAGCGATTCCTTTTGTAACGGTTGCTTGCAATCATATTGCATTGCCTTTACGAAATTTTCATTGTGCAAGTGTCAGAATTTATGAGAATTAACACGCGCCCACACGAGGGGGCGGGCAACCGGCCTCCTCAGGTTTCCACAGGTAGTAAAAAATACACTTCGTGCAGCGCCACCGTCCTTCATCTACCTCTAACTCGAAATTGTTGCAGCTTCTGGTAAAATTTTAGGTCTGGGTCATACCAGGTCAGACCGCCAACCCAAGTCAAGAGACCTAACCTCGAAAATCTTTGGAGGTGCATCAGTAAGATCAAATTTAACCTATCGTGCTTAGATTCACATCACATTGTAAGGTCACCGAACAAGATATTTTTTGTAGCAGGATTTCTTTATCGATAACCTGTGACAAGGTCAGGGTCACGATCTTTCCATTAGAAATGCATGGGGCAAGGGGTAAATTTTGATAACTTGCGAGAATTGAGAATTGTCAAGAATTGTGATGGAGGTTTATTTTTACTTTGTCGTTTCTGACTTGCCACTGCAGTTTGATTAATATTATTTTTACCATACAGACCTAGGTCAAATAAAGTTAGTTTTGAAATTTTACTGGACAACATTATAATATATATAATCCGATCGGGCCGGACAAGAACATTCCAATTGTGCTGAACATTCTTTTGCGGCTCTTCTTTGTCAGCTATTATGTCACAAAATTTAGGTTTCCACTTAGTTCCTGTAAGGAATACTTTGGCCTCGAGCAACCTCAAAGGTGACCCGACCAAACGATTGGATGTAACATTTCTGGTAGTG
Source organism: Lepas anatifera (assembly GCA_034440635.1). NCBI lineage: Eukaryota > Metazoa > Arthropoda > Thecostraca > Lepadidae > Lepas > Lepas anatifera. The sequence goes on along the minus strand of JAOTON010002107.1, from coordinate 9,093 downwards.
ATTAAAACTGGCTATTTTGCGGCGTCGCTTTCAGTACACTGTTTATTCTACATGGTTTACTGAACAGCAGAGATAACCAACAATTAGGCCACGGAGCCTGTGTGATCTAACTTGCCTGCAAACACAACACTGCGATGGCTCGTGTTTTTTGTTCTTCAGAACTTATGCCTGGAGCATGAAAGGGAGAGAAATGACTGAAGAATTTACATCTCCTGACGTTAAAATATATTTAACTTCATGAAATGGTGCCGCCATGCACACCATTTCAAAACGATGCAAAGGTTTAATTCCAGAGCAAAAGTTATATCGAAGCGAAATTCAATTATGTAAATGAAGTGTTTTCACTACGTCTCACAGCAAGGACACCTACAACTTTATCGAGGGCACTGCGAAACCGGCAACATATCACGATGGTTTAAGAAGTCCAGTGAAAGATCAAATACGTGAGGCCAAAGGTACGCATGCTTTTCTTACGCATACATTTTTCAGCACGGTTAAGTTCTTGTACATTCCACAATCAAGCATAGCCAATGTTGCCAGACAGCCCCAAAGTCTGTTCGCCGATGCCATTATGGAAAAATGAATACAAGTTTCAAAGAATACCAGCGGTAAATAAGACACCCATCACTGTTCATGAAATCTCTACAAACAAAGGAAGGAAGGTTCGGGTTTTGTATACCTATGTTCGAACCAAACAGGTCATGGTGAATGTCCAATGCAAAGTTAATATTAAACATACTGGTAAATTATTTGGCTTAAGTAATGAGTGATCTGACAGCCATCATTGCAGGTGAATGAATACGTTTGTACAGGACAAAGTCAGCATAAGCTTTGCCACCGGCAAAAAAGTGGGGGGAGGGGCAGTGAAACTTCATACTGACGCTGACTAAAAACTTTCCACGTTAGGACCAAATACTGTACGAATTTGGGCTTCTCGCTGCCTTCTGCAGCGGCTGGTCATAAGAATGGCCGGTTTTCTCCCGTATTGACTGAGATCAGGAAATTTTGGGCCAAAAAAGTGGGGGGGGCGGGCCTCCCCTGGCCCCCCGGTGGCGACGCCCCTGAAAGTCAGTGTCAGTGTTAAAGTCGTCTCAGTGTATTCCCTTATTCTTCAATGATTATACAAGGCACCAGGAGTGTGGAATTATATATATATATATATATATATATATATATATTTGTATGTGCCCGACCACCTCCAGTGATAAAAGTGGTAAAATATCATTTGAATGTTTTTGTTTCCATTTCAAATACTACTTCTTGGTTCAATGTAGTACAACCGGCCCGTTAAAGGGCTAAACACATGATAAATTTTGTTTTTTTATTTTCACGTAGGGGCTCTCGATATTGCTTAAAATTTGCCCATCCCTAATCATTAAAAAAACACCAATCAAAATTATTTCCAAGTGGCGTTTGAACTGGGATCCGTGTCGGCTATGAAATGAACACCTTTTAAAAATATCATGTGAGGCAACCTGTTCAAGTGACCAAGTCGAATGTGTTATGATTTCAGGACATTTTTTTGCATATATGAGCAGATTCAATGAGCACTGGGTCACCTTGCATCTATACTATTTTTCCACCTCCGGGAACGATGTAATTGTGTGAGTTAATGGTGCTTATAGTATAAGTTATACTTGTTTCAATTATTGATAAAGTCGCGACATCTTTGTAAATTTTTGTTTAAGGCTGCAAGGCTCATTACTAACAAGTTACTTTGCCCTCGTCTCCCTCGAAACAATGAATCCATTTCTATCACTTTTAAAGGTGGCTATTTTTATTTTATAAATCTTGTCCAAGTTGTTGCCAGTTCAGTTTTAGGACTCGGAGTCTCACTAGAGTCATCAAGGGACTTTTTACAGAGACCCGACCCCACCATCCAATCGTGCAACTCTCACGATGAAGGGTTAATTAAGGAACCAAAGTTGAGCGTCCCACAAGGCATAACGACGGCCGTCTACCTCAGGTCACACCCTCACCAGTCAGATGCCAGCTGACGTACGGTATTTACGGTACCTATCACCTGCCAGTTGACCTAAATTATTTTGCCAGAAGTTGCAAAAATTTGGAGTTAGAGGCAGATGAAGCACGGTGGCGCTGCGCGAAGGTGTTTTTTTACTACCTGTAGAACCCTGAGGAGGCCGTTTGCCTACCCCCTCGTGTGGGCGCGTGTTAATTCTCATAAATTCTGACACTTGCACGATTAAAATTTCGTAAAGTCAATGCAATATCATTGCAAGCAACCGATTCCGAAAGCAATCGCTTTGTTTGCAGTGTTAAACATAAAGCTGTGCTGCTGCAGTGGTCAAAAACCGTCTGCATACCTACCTTAGGAGCTGAAAATTTGGAATTTATAGCAAGAACGTATTAAAAAAATCCCAAAATTTTTATGAAGAAAATTTTTGGAGTGTCTAAGCGAGCAATTTCAACTGCGAAAAGGTCAAGCTAGGTAAAAAGAAAAGGTCAAACGAATCAAAAGTCAAAACTTTAAAAAATTTGAATTTAAAAAAATAATGTTTAGTTCAAGAAGATTTCAATGATACACAAAACTTGTTAATCAGGCAATGCGTTTTTGAGTTATGAAGCATCAAAGATGATTCTACAAGGTGACCTCTCGAACATGTCTCGGGCTGTAACTCGGTCACCGTTGGTCGGAAGGAGCTAAGATTCTCACAGGCGTGTTCCTGACCCAAAACTACCCCGGATACAAAGTTTCAGATTTTTTATAGACATGGTGGTGTCAAATTGAAATATTTTTAGTCCTGGAATGCCCCATAGGTCAATAACTTTGCATGAAATGATGATACAGCTTTTATTTTGAGATCGTTGCCTTTGGATTGTTATGGCAAGTCGATTCATATGTCTATGCTTGGTCAAAAATTGACCTTGACCTGACCTGAGATCGGATCATTTTTGTGTTTTGACCTAGCATGGTCAGATTATACATCATTCGATTCGCTGTGACGAGAGGAAGCAAATGGTGCCTAGAAATGATTCTAACTCAACTCTTGTCAGACGCCAGAGCCCAAAAACTCAACTCAAGATACCACTTTCTTTGACCCGTCATGACCTCAATAGTGACCTGAGCCAAAGGGAAGGGGGGCAGGTACCCCCCTCCGTCAAAGCGAAGTTGGCTCAGACCCCCGTCAATGCGTGTCTTAAGTCCCACAAACCTCCGTCTAATACCGTCATTGGTGGATGCAAGAGCAGTATTCGGGTCAGTGGCGGCGGATAAAGGGGGGCAAGGGGGGCAGTTGCCCCCCCAAATTATCAGAGGGGGCCCCCGGAAAAATACGCAATTTTAGCTTGGTTCTTTTCTGAAAGTTCATGAACGACCTGACTGAGCCCTCAGCAGTTTCTCGGTTTGGACAGTGTCCGAGCTTTATCTCAGGGGCCCTGAGCTTGGGCTCGGGGCCCCTCTAGCTTGGGCTCGGGGACCCTCTAGCTTGGCCTTTAGGGGCCCCCAAGCTTAGCCTAAAGGAGCCCCCCGAGCCTGGTCTCAGGGGGCCCAGAACCTGGTCTAAAGGGCCACCGAGCCTGGTATCAGGGCCCCCACTCTGTCTCAGGGGCCCCCGAGCTGTTCCTCGCCCCCCCCCCCGAGCTTTGTCGCAGGGACCCCCAAGCTTGGTCTAAGGGGCCCCCCCAAGGCTAGTCTCAGGCCACCCAAGCTTAGGCTTAAGAGAGCCCCCGAGCTCGGTCTCAGGGGCCCCGATATTGTCTAAGGGGCTCCGGAGCTTGTCTAAGGGGCCCCCGAGCGTTGTCTCAGGGGCCCTCCAAGATTGGTATAAGGGGGCTTCCCAGATTGGTCTAAGGGGCCCCCGAGATTCGTCTTAAGGGACCTTTAGCTTGGTTTCAGGGGCCTCCAAGCTTGGTTTCAGAGGCCGCCAAGCTTGGTCTCAGGAGCTCCCGAGCTTGGTCTCAGGGCCCCCTGAGCTTGGGCTCCGGGGCATTCGAGCTTGATCTCTAGGAGCCCCCCTCCAAGCTTGGTCTCAGGGGGCCCCCGAGCTGTGTCTCAGGGCTCCGAACTTGGTCTCAGGGGGCCTCCGAGATTGGTCTAAGGGGCTCCCGAGATTGGTCTTAGGGGGCCTCCAAGCTTTGTTTCAGAGGCCCCCAAACTTGGTCTCAGGGGCCCCGAGCTTGGTCTCAGGGGCCCTGAGCTTGGGCTCGGGGCCTTCGAGCTTGATGTCTAGGAGCCCCCAAGCTCCGTCTCAAGGAGCCCCGAGCTGTGTCTCAGGGCCCCGAGCTTGGTCTTGTGTGTGCTCAAGTCAGTATGCCTGTCATTTGCATTTTTCTGTGTCGATATAGACGACAGCATCAAAGCGCCCCCAGTTCTCATTCTGCGGGAGACGGAATTTTGCGGAAAAAATACTCAGAATATAATAATTCGTGTTACTTAACATGTTTTATTATGTAGATGCATACGAACAAACAGCGTTCACTTTTTAAAAAAGAACTATTTGCGTCGGAAGGGCGTTGCTGTATCGTTATTATAATTTTGATAAACTCCTAACGTGATGTTCGAGCTTAAAGCTTTGACGTTCAATGTCCGAGGCTTACGTGAACCTATAAAACGCAGATCCATATTTCGACATCTACATGTTAAATACGCTGCTTATTTTGCTGTACTGCAGAAAACATATTCCAGCTTGGAATCCGAGATCGTGTGGAAAATCGAATAGGGGAGGCAAAACCATTTTTTGCACGGGCCAACTAAACAACATGGAGGAATAACCATTTTTGTACTGGGCCAAATACAATTTTTACCATTTGTGACGCTTATGCAGGAGCGGAACCAGGATTTTGCTAGGGGAGTGGCTGAGCTTTGAAAAATGGCGAAAAAGGGGGAATAGGGCGAAAAATAGCGAAAATGGGGCAAAAAGGGCTGAAGCCCCTCAGCCCCCCTGGATCCGCCCCTGTGCTTAGGCCTCTGACCTCAGGCAGCAAGTCCCAACCAATCTATTGCAGTTTTTAGGGGGCCCTTGCTGCCGAGGGGGCCTATCGTCAAGGGGGCCCCCTGGAAAAAATCTTGCCCCCCATCTGAAAAGAGCATCCGCCACCACTGATTTGGGAGCATCCCCGTTAACGGATATAGAAATATCACCAACTGTAACATAAAAAAGAAACCCAAACGGGTCCGATAGCTTGTCTAGGAAACCTCTTAGGCTCACCAGGGCCCCTGACCTGATCTAAGGTCCTATGAGTTGATCTGGAGGCCCCTGAACTGTTCGGGGTTCCAGAACTGGTCCCTGATGCCCTATAAGCTAATCTGGGTCCCAGGATTTCCAATCGGGGGGCGGAGGGGAGACCTTCCCGGGGAGCCATCTGCACCAGGAGGTGCCACTTTTGGTTGACAAAACCTATGAGGTGGGCACCAAAGCCTATCGATGGGTGCCAATTTTGGCATCATTTGAATTTAATCGTTAAAAGAGCATTGAAATCACACTCTTAGGGAAAACAGATTTCATCAGGATTAATATAAAAATATGTTTTGAAAGGTGTTAAGCGCTCAGGTCAATGGTTTGACCTCCAGAGGTCAAGTAAGGTCACGATAGGCTATTTTCATTCAAATATGCAAAGCTTAAGAAAACTGGGCACAGCTCTTATGCCATTAGAGCTATTGAGATCTGGTCAACTACATTGGATAGGAAAATGCCAGACCTTTTTCCGCTATGTGGAACGTAATGACCTCCCGCCAGTGGTTTGACCTCCAGAGGTCACCTCGTGACCTAATATGACCTGAGGTTACCAAAGGTGCCCCCCGATCGGCAATCCTGGATCCGCCTATGTTGTGAATACCTTCATATTCTCCAAATGGTAGTATCCTGGGTCTCTTTCAGTTTCGGGTTGCACCTGTGACCTCTGGAGAGGTCATCTGGGGCTACTGAAGCAGGTTTTCAGACTTGGGTTAAACATTTTGCAGGAAATAATGGTTAAGCTTTTATTTTGATACCATTTCGTTTGGGTTGCTATTACGAATAGATTGATATGCATATTGATTGTGCTAGGTTTGAAACTGACTTTGACCTGACCTTAGCTCAGGTCATTTTTATGGTTAACCTAGTGTAGTCATATTATACATCATGTTTAAGCGCTCAGGTCAATGGTTTGACCTCCAGAGGTCAGAGTAAGGTCACGAATACATTCGATTCGCCGTAACGGGAGACAGCGAATGGTGCCTAAAAATATTTCTACCTCAATTCTGTCAGACGCTAGAATCGGTTATCAGGAGCGAATATCATTCTGTTGACCTCAGGATACGAAGGATATGGCGTTGACTTCAACAGGCTCTGGAGCCTGAACCAAGCTGTGCCCCGCAAAAAGCGGTGAACTGGTTTTGTATTTCATGCTTCCTGGCTTGCATACTAATTTTAAGCGAAATCAATTGTCCCCGATTTTGGTGATACGTTGGGTCCCCTGTTAAAGTCAATGGCATTTAATGCATTACGGCAAAAACTGATTTTTACGGCACATTTTGTGCTCTATCTCAGCAACACGACGCGATAGAGCAAAATAAAGACCAGTTTCGGGATGGTCTCGGCAAGGGCTTTCGAATGATGAGGCGATTATAAAAATCCTGAATGTCAATCTAAATATCGAATATCTAACTCCTGCTGTTTTCACAGACATCAGACGCTAGAGCCCAGAGACTCTTCTCCTAACATACCACCTTCTTTGACCTATCATGACCTCATATTGACCTGAAACCAAAAGTGACCGATGCTGTCTCTTCATGAATTTACATGAGCTGCACCAGTGTTTGCATTTTTCTCTTTCCCGTATAGAAGCCGAGTTCGAGGGGGGTGTTTGTACTCCCACCAGGGCAAAGATGGCTCGGAGGCCCACCGAGGCGGGTGTTAAGAAATTGAGTTCAATCAGCTCGCTCATGACTTGGTGACTGACTTTGATTCTGACTCATCCCAATTAGCCGAGAAATTGAGTTGACAGGCTCAAACTACACTCTGAAGTGAGGCTGACTCGATTCTGACTCGAGCAAAAGTGGAGCCGATTCAAAGCCAATTTGGAATCCGGAGTCGCTGCTCAACAGGTCTGAAAAGTTGAGCATAACAGAAGAGTGGGATTTAACACGCGCATTCACGGGGGGCGGGTAACCGCCCCCCTCGGGTTTTTCGGAGACAGCATACAAACGGTGGCGCGTAGCGCCACCGTACTTGGTATACCCTTTGCTCATCATTTTTACAACTTTTGTCAAAATTTTAAGGTCAGGTCATCTCAGGGCAGGTCACCAGTACAGGTCAAGTGACTTGACCCCAAAAAAGTTTAAGATAGCATAAGTCAGAACAGATTGAACTTATCCGATCGAAACTCATACACATAATAGGCCCACCGAGTTCTCTAAAATATGTTTCGGTATTTTTTATATCGATGACCTAAGGTCAGGTACGAGCCGTGACATCTCCATTGGAAATACATGGGAAAAATTATTTTAACCCGCGCCCCACCGGGGTTCCAGCGCCACCTTCACCCCACCGGGGGCCATCGATGGCCCCCCTTCAAACCTCCGAAAATATGGGGGTTGGCGCAAATCTGCAAAGTGCATTAGAAAGCTCGCGTGAATTCAGTACGAAATTACTCACATGCTTAAGCGCTCAGGTCAATGGTTTGACCTCCAGAGGTCAAGTAAGGTCACGATAGGCTATTTTCATTCAAATATGCAAAGCTTAAGAAGACTGGGCATAACTCTTGTGCCATTAGAGCTATTGAGATCTGGTCAACTACATTGGATAGGAGAATGCCAGACCTTCTTCCGCTATGTGAAACGTAATGACCTCTCGCCAGTGGTTTGACCTCCAGAGGTCGCCTCGTGACCTCATATGACCTGAGGTTACCAAAGGTCAGAAAGTGACCTTGTCGTATATCAAAATGAAAGCCAGTGATGAAGTAGTTAGAAATGTTTTCGGGATATTAGTCTTTGTTATTTGATGAAAAGTTTAAACTTCCGAATATTTCGAGTTTATTGATAGCTCTTTTTCAACGGAATGTCGATCATGAACAGCCAAGTTTTTCAAACACAATGCCATCTTCATCACTTGAGTTCCCTTCCTACATACCTCTCATTTAAATGAAGTATATTACGTATTTTTGCAATTCCCGCCGAACCATTAAACGCCTATTCGCTAAACGGCACAAATAATGACAAATAACCCGTTCCTTATATACACGTTTCACTAGCTCACAGCCCCTACTATTGATTTTATTTTTCCCTGATTATGTCCAATCCTGTTGAATTCTTGTTAACAATGATAATCCTAATACTACTACAATCCTGCAGCCATGACGATCTTCCTACAATGCTTCTAAAACGGGGTCCCAAATTGGGTTAAGTGTAAAGTTTCCCCTATCCCGATTTATATCCGCTTCCCTTATTCTAATTTCTATCGCTTCCCTAACAGACCTTCTTACGGATTTTTGCTCTACTGCAACAATTTTAACATCACGAGGGTTCAGATCCTTCCGACAACTATATACATGACATGACACTGCTGATTTAGAAAACCTGCCGTTCCGAATATCCCTATGTGCTCCTCCACCCTTACCCCTAGCGGCCTACCTGATTCCCCTATATATGTTGACCCACACTCGCATTTCATTTCATAAACTGCCCCCCTTTTCTCTCCCTTACTCATAGGATCCTTAACATGCGTCAGTAAACTTTTGAAGGTAGTCTTAGAATACGGGGAATATTAGTTAGAATTCAACGGGATATTAGTCCAGACTAATATCCCGAAAAACATTTCTAACTACTCAGTAGTTGTCAGTTGTCAGCTTGTTGTCAAGTTGACAGCAGTTTCTGGGAAAAATATGGACCTTAAAACGTATATAGCCAGTAGATGAGACATACACTATGGTGTTTGATTCATCGTTCTAGCTTAATTAGGTCAAAAGTTATTGTCAAGATTTGACCCTGTTTTTACTCCTTGGTGACCTTGAATGACCTCAGAGTAAAGCCAAAGGGAAAATTTGACCCCTGGGATCCCGTAAAAGGGTGTCCAAGAACGCTTTTCTGAGCAGGCCGAGCATTTTCAATAGTTTTTTGTGGCTTTTAGGGATCGTAAGACCGCTTTTTCCAATGTT